>CM077481.1:2156954-2529454 GCA_039654755.1 Calcarius lapponicus
CCACTTTGGAACGTCTCAGGGAAGAGATGTATTTTTCTTGTACTGAATCTTTTAGGGTGCTGTGGTTGCTTAGTAGGGACAAGGTAAACTTTCAAGCAGGCAGAGCCTAAACATGAGAGATTTCCCAGAGAAAATTTGTCAGTATCCTAAGATTTTCCTGAAGTTTTGCTTCCCAAGTTATCTTGAGGCAATGATGTCTGCATCACAGTTGGTGTCAGTTATAAACAGGATGTACATTTAAGCATGTATACATACAGATATTTTCTTCAATATTATTTCCTGAATAGGTAGAAAAATCATAACAATACACTTGAGGAATTATTTTTATGTTTACAGGGTTGAGTGTAAAATATACTGTCTACTTTGTAAGAAAAAGAAAATTTATGAACATGAATGAATTAATAAAGAGAGTTTAAAAATAAGAGAACTATGATATTTTTGTTTTGTTTGTCTATGGCTGTTTGGTTTGATTTGACTGTGATTTTTTTTAAAGGAATGAGTATAGTTCTATTCAATATTCACTTTAAATATTCATGTTGCATTGTTTCTTATTCCTAGTGTTTAAAAAATGGCTGCCATAAATTCTTATATTCCTGTCCTTTAAAATGTTTATGATTTAAAAATAAGACAGTCAGCAGAGTCAAGACACATTGCTTTTAATTTAGGTAAGAATTGCCTTTGTAGAATAGAACCAGGCTTTATTTTTTTTTTTTTTTAATCCTACCAAAGAATTCAGGATTAGAGACAAGCACAGGTTAAAAATAATTTGTAAGTACAGCTACAGAAAGCCTGAGTGATTCATATAGTTTCAGTTCTTCCTGCGAATTTGTCCTTTGCTTTCAATTGTTCTTATTTACATATAGCCTAGTTTCAGAGCAGAGACCTTTTAAACACATCGATAGGTCAATAAATCTATGCTTTTAATAGGGATGTACTTTTGTCCATTCTTTATTTTGGAGCTTTTCATTATGCACTGTCCTGCATGACTATACACTGCTGAACATGAAATGTTTACGTTGAATTAATTTGTTCTTTCAACACATTTGATTATTAGAAAGTGCAAAAGGGATGTTTTCAAGGTTTATAAAAGCATATGTTGACCTTTCTTTGAGAATATAAAAGGCTGATTCTATTGCCATTATACCCTCTGCAGAGGGGATGTGGTGCAATGCCTGGGAACATAAATTCTCACAGAAGAACAGAGAAGTTACATTTCCAAGGACGCACAACTAAAGGACACTCTTCTATTATGGATGTAGACTTTTCTTCTACTTTCTGATGCCTTCTTCCAGCTGCCTTTGCAAGTCATGCACAGAGCTGAGAACATGTTCAAGAGTCTGACATCTAATTACATGAAGCTCTGCTTAAACACAGAATAACTGTCTGAACTTTGAGACACTGCTCTCAGAAAGGAGTCTGAGGCATATTTCCTATGAACATGGCCCACTTTGCACCCTTCCTTATTACCTGTGGGATCCCACAAATGTACCTGTACGTGTGCCAAGCAAAAAGGTGCCTTATGCCCTGGGGGTCTTGCTCTTTTCAACCAGGAATGATATTGAAGGGTTACCTCCTTGGAGTCCCGTGGGCTTGTGTGGTGTTAACAGCTCAAAACCTCCCAGGCCAAGATTCTCAGGTGTGATAAGACATCATCTTCTACTGCAATTAAATAAAGCAACCAAACAAAACCAACCAACCAAACAAAACAAATAAAAACCTAAGAGAAAACCCAAACAGAACGAAAACCCAAAACCAACCAAACATTTAAATGTCTGTCTTTAAATCTCACTCTGAGAAAATTAATTTCCAATGGTACCTTACAGATCCTACAAACTACTCTTGTTCTTCTTATTGCCATCCCTATATGCAAGGGATATATTTATTCTTTAGGATTAAATTGTGACCAATGGCAGAAAATTCTTCAAACTATAAGAGTAGTTTTGAAATACTCCAATAGAAGAGCCAAAAGAGTGGGGAAGAGATGAATCTGTAGAGTTCCCAGTATTTTGCCCAACAGCTGAAAGGATACAGGAAACATCAACAGCAAACAGAACACAGAACTGATTGTCCTTATGATCCTTCTCCTTATTTATGTCCAAAGGGAGATTCACAGTGACTGTAACTTCCCTTCTGCCTCTTACTGCTTGACATGGATACTGTGTCTGTGTTGTTTAAATCAATGACCTAGCCACAGCCTCAGTGTCCATAATGTCAAAGATTGCAGCCACTTTGTACAGCAAGGGTTAATGTGAAGCATACTAGAAGGAACTCTCCAGCTCTCTTCTGCTGGGTCATATTTGCACCATGCAGGTGAGGGGAGTATCTATTTGAGAAGTTTCTGGTTTTTTGCAAGGGAATATATGTGGATAAGATCCACATTATAGTTTTCTTTAACACCTGAGAGTGAAATAGGAAAATGAGTATAGGAATAATTTCCTGCTGGATTGCAGCAAGCAAACAAAAAACCATCAGAGTCTGTACATTGAAGATGCACAAGCTCTAAACCTCTCCTAAAAGGCAAGACTATAGAGAATATATCTCCAGTTTAGGGCAAAAAAATTCTGGTTTGCCTTCTGCACTGCAGATCTTCTTAGTCAGGTTAGCTCCCTCTTTCTCTCTGCCTCTCACAGTTTTGGGACCCCTTGTACTACTAAAAGCTGGACAATTACAAGGTTATATGGGTTACACTGTAGCACAGTAGAACTTCAGCCGGTCAGAGGAGTTCTTCTGTCTTTGGCATTATCACTGTCCCATTTCTCTCACAAGTGTTATACAGCATATTCTGGGATACTGTTCCTCAGTCAATCTATTCTCCTAGGTTTATTTTTATATCAGATCATCATCAAGTGGTCTCCATTGTACAAAGCACTATTCTCAAAACTGGCTATTATAATTCAGCTTACAGTGATGAACACAATTACCTTTAGGTTCATTTAAAAAAAGATGAAGAAAAGAAGAAGAAAAAAATAAGAAATTCATCTGAACAAAGAAAGTCTTTGTAGGAAGGTCAATTGTGTAAAGGGACAGCCGTTTGGAAAGAAAGACACATTGATCTAAGTTTCAGAAGTAGTAAAAATATACAAGAAAAATTGATAAGTCAGACTCTCATTTAAATGAAGGCAGAGAAAATAATTTACTGAAAAGTTTTAAGTCTAATACAGTATCAGTAGCTGACACTGTTCTAAAGAAATTATCTGATGCATTTGAAGGAGTAAAACAAGACAAGGTCTCATGCTTTTTCAGCGACTGTTTTTGAATATGGGTGCAATTGGGATTTTAAAGAGGAATTTACAATGAGTAATAAAGTGAATATTTTTTACCCTGTTAATTAGGCTAAATTTCCACATATGGTGTAGAAATGCAGTACTTCCATTTCACAGATGACTGATAGAATCATCTGGGTTATCCACTCAAGGTTGCAGAGAAGGTATTTATACCAAATTGGTGCTCAGACCACTGGATCATGTGATTTCTCATCTCCTTAGGGAGGTCAAACAGGATGGATTGAAGTTGAGCTGAAGGATTAGTTTTTATATTCAACCCTATGCAAATAAATAAATTAATTAAGAAAAATCTAGGTCAGCCAAACCAATTCAGTATAATATCAGCCCAATGAGTGAGTAAAAGTATGCTCTAATTGCTGGAAGAAAACTATAGTAATATTTATCTCACAGTTGAAATAGCAGGGTACTGAAAATCCTGGGATCCTGGTCCTCCAGGAATTTTTAATTTCTCTCACAGTTGTATAATAGTCCCTTCACCCCAAGAATTTTTGAACAACAGGGATCAATGAAATATAATTTTTTAAATAAGTACAATTTCGCTGGAAAACTTTTGGCCTATTCTATCCTGTTATTCTTATATCTGCATTTTCATTCCAAGCAGAAAAACACTGCATTCTGTTTTGCAGAAATCTCAGGCTAGAAGTAGGGGGTGTCTGTTCCTGTTGTTGTTTTTTATATCTTTCCTCATTTTTATTGGTAAACTATCAAGCAGGATGTTCCCCCCTCCTGTTTTTAAACAGCTTAAACTGATTGTATTTCAAAAAAATGCAGATGCCTATATCTTTTATAGGAGGAAAGTCATTAAATTTTGTAAATGTTAGAAAAAAAAGAAACTATGAATGATATTCTGGAAAGTGACGGCATCGTAAAATATGCACAATCTGGTCAAGTTCCAATTAAAAAAAATGTGTTAGCATAAACAACCTTTAAAAATAGCAATGTAAAATTTACGAGCACAGAGCGGATTTGGAAGTTGTCACCACACCCAACCACACTTTCAGTTCTCATCAACCTGGTTTCTAATTCTGCATACATTTTAGATTTGCTGACATTTTCATATAAAGAGAAACTTTCTGCAGCTGATGTGGAAATCATCAAGCCCTGCAGAGCATGGAAAGGGGATTCTTTGGACATGGAAGAATATTGTGTTGACAATTCCATCTTCATCTGGCAAATATTTCCTTTCATTTTTGTTATTTGCTGATGCTGCCTCTTCAAACTGCTTGGAAATTATACAGGATCATAACTTAATTAAAATTGGAAAAGACCTCTAAAATCATCAAATCCAACCATTAACCCACCACTGCCAGGTTCACCACAAAACCATGTCCCTAAGTGCTTTATCTACGAGTTTTTTAAATACCTCCAAGGATTTTGACTTCACCACTTCACTGGGCAGCCTGATAATTCTTTCAGTGAAGAAATTTTTCCTAATATCCAATCTAAATCTTCCCTGGAGCAACTTGAGTTTTGCATTAACTGTTAGAGGATGTTTAATTATTCATGTTTAAATACCTAAGAAAGGAAAGCTAGGGAAGGCATCTATTGGGTATCCAAGGCATCTGATCAACACATCTTCCTTCATCTGCTCCTCTCCTGTGAGCACATTTTGAGGCAAAAAGTAGCTACACTTTTAGGAGTTGGTGGATATCTTCAGTCTTTTTAGGTGTCGTGAAAGATCCCAATCACTTTAAATCAAATCCTCAAATTAATGTCTGTCACTATAATTAAATGTAACTACCTTTTCATTCTTAAAATCTTTGTTCTTCTGTTGCACAGCCCTGAAGCTCCTTCGAGCATACAGATTTCTATCTTATAAACACTTGGGTTTTTCTGGCACCTGAAGTTGTAATTCTGGGTGTCTCTGTGCAGTCAAGTGTTAACAATATTTCAATTGCTATTCACCAGCCTATTCCTTCATTACTCAGGTGTTCCAGAATGTCTTCCTACCCTAAGATGGCATACACCTAGAGCAATCAAAAACTTTGTCAAATTAAAATGAAGCCTTTACTTAAATGTATTTAATGTAATACATTAATGGAGAGACTAAAGTTGTTCTGTGCCATTTATCCAGAGATATGTAAGAAAACTATGACAACATATATCCCAAACATTGTATCACTCATCTGAGAGGGTGAAACCCTTAAGCCCTGAACTAAAGAAATACTTGAATTTCACATGAAGCAGTCACTGAGAAAAAAATATTAATGACTGAAATGTGGACTGGAATCCATGACTCTCCTTCCCAAATGAGTGCAATAAATTCTAGGAGTCTCTTGCCTTGTGTTTTGACTCTAATGAACTATTAAAACATGCTAACAAAACTATAATTCTCCATAGTGCCAGTTTTGTTCATCTTAATCCTGAGAGATGAGTTCCAATGCTTTTACCTATTTCTTTCCCAGTTTTGCGTAAGAGATGGGCTGGTTTCAGCTCTCCCTAGTTACTGGAAGAGGATGTTCAAACACTTTACAACACATCTGTCAGTGTCTACAAGGGCACTGACAGAAGAAAGGTTTTACTGATAGAGAAAAAGTGAAGATAATCCCAGGTCTGATCACCAGGTGATGACAATCAGACTTTTACTTCATCTAAAAATGGACATTGATTTCTCTCGAGAATATTTCAGCACCTCACTCCGAAGAAAACTAAGCCAAAATATATTGACTTTTTAATTCACTACATGATTATGAACTGTTTTGGCTGACCCATATTTTTATGTTCTGGCAAATCAGCTATTAATTAGAGAAATATGTGACTCTTTTCTTGCCAAATGAACTCAGTACCTGCCTCTACTTTGCTATTCTTAGTGGGTCACAAAAACAAAGAAATAAACAAAGAAGTATTGGCTGCTGAACAGAAACTGTTCCTCAGATTATGCACCTTTTCTGCTACAGAGTTATGCTCCTTTTCACCCTGAGAATCCTGTCTTTTTTTCTGTTTATATTCACCTCATTACCTAATACACCATCTTATCTTTCTACCTACCTCTTCCCTGAAAGGCTTAAAAAGTCAGAGAACATTGCCAACCAAGAGATCTGTGTTTATAACTAAACAAATGAAGATTCTAAGGAAAGCCTGCTAGGAAATGCTACAGCTCTCAGTGGTGCAATGTTTTTCTGCCTCTTCACGTGATGAGAGAAATCACATTTTGAAGAATACTTTCCACACAAGACATTTTTCTTCCTATCCTCTTCATTCGCAGCACCTGCTTCAGGAAATATATATTTTCCACATACTGCTCAAATGAACTAATCTATTTTCACTATGTGTCCTTTTTGGCAAAATATCTACAGTATTTTCTTTCATAAAGACAAATTCTGCTCTTTTGGTATTTTTCCTCTTCCTCTTTTTATTAATAAAAAAATATGATCCCTTATTTCCTCCTTGGAGAGAAATGGAAAAAATAGAAAGAAAAGAAAAGGCGAGAGAAAGAGCTAGGAAACCATAAATAAAAAGGAACAATACTGAAGCCTGAAGAAGTTAAAAACTTAGGGCTAGAACCCCAACTATCAATGGGGCCTAACCTCATTGAAAATCCGTCTGTGAATATTTAGTTGTTTAGTGTTTCTGCAATGACATTTCTGCAGAGAGCAGCATGAAGGAAAAATTGCCATTTTTTTATCATCTGGACTGAAACTGCCAATACTGTGTCAGCTAGGAAAGATGAATTATTCCATTCAGCTTCTACAGAAGGTGCTTAAGTAGAGTTAGGTTCATGGGAGACCAAGTTTCCCAAATAAAACTACATTTCTTACCAATGCACAAGGTATTTTGCAACAAGACTTCTACTATAACTTCTCTATCAGCATGTGCACTTATCTATCCATCTTCCTGAGCAATCTTTGGGTTTTTTTGGATTTTTTTTGGTGTTTTTCTGGGGAAAAGTACCCTTCCAGGTGACGAAACTGTTTGCAGCATCCAAGGCAGATTTCAGTCCATCTAAAAATTTATTTATTTTAAATTTAATCCCCCTCCTTTTCCCAAGTTCTATATGATTTTGGTCTCCTTCCTATTGATCCCTGGTGTAAATGAGAGAAGAATGCCTTAGTACTATAACGCTTCTCTGATTTTCAGCACTTCCATACAATTTGTGATTTTCATCAGACTATCAAACACAAAATTATGAAGGCCATTAGTAAAGAGACGTATCTGTGAGGGATTCCTTTGTTTTAAGTTTTGGTGATGTTTTTGTTTGGTTGGGGTTTTTTGTTTGTTTTTTTTCAATTTATTTTGTTGGGATTGTGGGTCTTGATTTTGATTTTTTCTTGGGGGAGGGGGGCTGGGGGAAGGGAGTCTTAGTTTTTATGAATGTTTAGAAATCCCCAAAACTTGAGCCAGAGGACAAAAGACATCTAAAAGATCTATAACTTTCCAAGGTGTTTTCTTTTGTTTGGCATAGTAATCTGTGAATATTTGATATTTGTTTTCAAAGTATGATCCCTGATATACTCTGCATCAATATGGAGAAGACACTGGAATTGGAATTCATAGTGACCTGAAAATATGTCTGTAAAGGACAAAACAGCATAAGCTTTTCATCACTCAAGGAGAAACTGCTTGCCATAATTACACTCAGAACATAATTTGATATTAAAATGTCACATGTATTAGTAACAGACCCAGAGAGGGAACTTCTATTGAGTGCTGTTCTCATGATTTTGTATTTTAAAGTTTGAATTTATATATAATTGGGATTGTCATGCACATTTCTTTACTGTCCTGATTTCTACTAGTATCAAAATTTGATCTTGCCCACTTTTAAGAATCAAAGACTAGGATTTCATCCTATTAATGTAAATTTCTGCCACCTTTATCTTCATTTAAGTCCTTCATTTTGTTCATTTATTTTATTTGTCCTTGGATTAGCAACAGAGAGAAGACACAGATTGAAAATGTTGCTTGATTTTCTTTCTAAATAAGTGTGTTCCCATAAGATATTTCTGTTAAAATAGAAGCAGGGCAGAGCAGCAATATCCTATAAGGTGAAAAAGCCCAAAGGTGTAGCTATCCATAGGGAATGGTCAATTGTTGGGACCATGGACGTGTAATTTTGTAGTTAATTTTCTTGTGGAAAAAAACACTGGCAACAGCTAATGTCTGTGCTGGATCCTGTTTAATACACTGCAGACACCTTTTCAGACAGCATCTGTCTTCCCCTGCAGGATGCCAGTAAAGCAGGTAGACAGTCTCACTTGTGAACTGAAAGCAGCCCTCGGTATTTTTGGCTAATGCTTTCAGTAAGACAGATCTTCTGACACTGGAATTTACCCAGATAAAAATGATATTGGGAAAGCTATGACTTTGTCCAGCACTGAATTTAATACTGTTGCTTGTGATTGTTGGCCATTACCAATGCCTGAATACCTTCAAACAAAAAAATCCAGGAATAGATATGACAAGGATTCTAATGCTTCTCTTGTTTGGTGACCAAAATGGTACTGGGCTCCTCAAAATCCTTGAGGGATTTTAGTTTGTCTGGGTTGTGGCAAGAAATGGGTATCCATGTTTACAATATTTTATGGATTGGAGTTGTTATTTTTTCAGTCATAAGGACAAAATTTTCTATGTTAATGACTTGCTCCAAGTCTGTGAAGGCCACAGTCAGGATCCATGGATGTTGAGAGCCAGAGGCACAGCACTCCACACCTGATACCTTCTAAAATTTCAGTTCCTTGACATGACACAAGGAAAACTGAAGACGAAGAGATCATCCTCAATTTGTAAAGTTCACCAGTGGACAACTTTCCTCTTATTCAGCACAGGTCTCAATGAAAGGAAAATAAAATCCAAAGGAAAATAAAAACTTCATCTTGCCTTCAGAATTTTGGGGTGCTTGAGGATGTACCTTCAAATATTATTGATGACACAAATGGGTCTAACTCCACTTCCTCACATGAGCCATTATATAGTCTGGGTGAGACCAAGGACACTAATATAATGAGAAATGGTTTTTTTCTTTCTAATAAGAATAATGGGAACATCTGTCATTAATTATATAAGCCTCTGAAAACAGAATTATCAGATGGACACATTAATGCATAGATAGTGGTAGTAAACTGTGAGACACAGACAAAACCAACTTCTTCCACCTCCATACATGGATCCTTTCCTCCTTCCAGTCTACTTTCAAATCCCACATTCTTTGTTCCAAAATGAGATGTCAGAAATGGGCAAAGGCCTTTGAACCAGTAAGGAGAGGATGCCATGATCACAGCTCTGCTGGGCAATGAGCAGTACCATGGGCTATTACACCCATGTCCCAGCCAAAGGCAGAATGGAACATTTCACGCCCATACAGAGCAGAACAAAAGCTTGGCAATGCAGATGCAGCTCTCAGGAAGACCAAGGATGGGACTGTCTTGGATCCAGCTCAACAAAGCAGATGAAGAATTGCGCCTGGTTACTAAATTTGCTTGTGAAAAAGTGAAAATGTCTTTAGGAAAAATTGGTTATCCTTACTGGTTTGAAAAGGAAGAAAACCTGCCAGTAATGTTTTTCAAATCAGTGTTCTAGAAGGTGTAAAGAAGATAATGTCCAGAAACTGATTTTTTTTTTTTTACATTTTTTAACATTGTTACCTGTTAGGGTTTGCTCAATGATGATGTAAATACTTTTGCTGAAAAAAAATGAAAAAGAAATCCAACAAACAAAATTCAACATGTTTAAAATGTGAACTGTTACTGAAGGTGAATTTTCTTTCCTGGGAATTTCAGTGATGAAAACAGAAACAGGATCACAAAAGCAATGAGATCTGAAAAATCTGTGATTATCTGTGTCCTTTATGTGAAAATAAATTCTGTGAACTCTGTCAAAAAAGGATATGTGATATATTTGGCAGAGGATTATAAGCAATGCATATCCTCCATTATGCAATGTGAGTCATACCAGACTTGGATGTGATATGATTCTGGTGCTTCTCAATGGGCCAACATCTCCAGCAAAAATTTTGACTGTGGTATGCTGGTGTTCATTTTTTTGGAAAGAAATGGAAAACTAATTTTAAGCAGGTTTGGGAGTAAAAGGGAGCAACACAGATGCAGGAGTATTAATCTGCTGTGGATAACTTATGTATGTCAGGGTCCATATTTTAAGTAAATGTTCACTGCATCATTAAACTTGGGCATTTACAGCATGCATCAAAAGTAGAAACTTTGTTCAGTCAGAGAAGGCAAAGGTTTGCAAGGCAGGGTGTAAAATGGCACAATTCCATTCATTTCCATGGAGATACAGAAATTTACATCAGCCAAGAGTGTGGCCCACAATCTCCTCAACAAAAAAAAAAACCCTGTGAATATGGAAAGGCAGGAATCTGCCTGACTCCTTCTGACTTTGAGAAGGTTACAGACAAGGTTGACAGTGTCAATGCATACAGCATGATTTATCTGGAGTTTCAGAAAGCCTTCAATAAAGTTCCACATGACAGGCATCTGTTTAAGTTAAAAGCTACAGGGATCCAGGATAAGTCATGGAAGTGAATAAAGAAATAGTTAAAAACAGAACACAAAGGCTACCTGCATGATGTGCTAGACTGTTGCCTGGGCAAAGCTGGTAACAGCAATGGTTTTGACATAACTGTGCTCTTTTAGTTGCAGGAGATGCTTGAAAATGTTTATTGCAAAAGAGTAAAAAAAAAAAAATAAAGAAAGGAAAAAAAAGAAAATAAAGGGAAGAAAGGGAAAGAGAAAACTATCCCCAGTCTTGCTATTGTTTCACAGATTTTTGCAGCACGTGATCAAGGAGGACAGTAGAAAATAAACACTTGCAATGAAGCAGGAAACCAGATCTCCAGCAGCTGAGTGGAATGCAGCTGCTTAAATACACCCAAGCTACAATCAGCTCCAAGTTGAGAGCTTGTTATAGGGAGGGAGGGGGATACAATCAGGCTGGATCAGTAGGGAGAGCAGACTCCCCTTTGATCTTTCAGCTTTCATGCATGTATAAAAAATGCAAATAAAATAGACCCACTATTTTCTGTAAATTAAAGGAATTTCCCCCCTCCCCCCAAATTATCCAGCCATATTTTTTCCATGCGCTTTCAAACAAATTAAAACAGCTTGAAAAAAAGGGACTTAAATATATTGAATGCATAAAAGTGGGAGTTCTGCATAATCAGTCTCCAAGAGTTCTTAAATCTCTGTATATAAACTGTTTAAAAGTAAATTAAAATTATTCCTTAATGAAATACAAATCTGAAGTCACTTGAATAACTAATCATTTTATGACCCATGCAGTGAATTTTTAATGCCTGCCTCTACCTGATTATTTTAGATATGTCTGCGTTGTAAAGTAAAAGCTACATAAATCATTAATGTGTTGATACAGATCAGTGAGCTGACTACGCTGTATCTGATTCCTCAGGACATACAGTGTGTGATTCACCTCACTCCTATTTTATGGAGTCCAGATTTATTCCACATCTCTTCTTGGATAAAACCTGATTGGAAGACTTTGAATGGATTCTTTATAGGAATTACGGGATTGAGATTTCCTACACCCTATAGACATAGAGTGCATAAAAATCTACCACAGGTAAAGAAGATACTACTTGTAAAACGATTAATGTATCCTTGCAGGAAAGCCTTTTATCCATGGTACTCAAATTGCTTTGCAACCATTAATTAAGTCTTACAGTGCACAAAACATTTTTGAGGTAGGTAACTGCTAGGATTTCTACCTACAGTCTGGTAAACAAGGACAGAGACATTGACAGCTTGAAATAGGGATAGATTTGGGAATAAAAATAAAGTGTCCTTACTTTCAGTTACTGCTTTAATGGTTAGAACACAAAACAAAAGAAAACAAAACAAACTCCATATGAATAAAAAGTACATTTTAAAAGCACAAGACAAGTCCCTGATGTTGAGGAGAAAAGAAAGATCTGAAAAATATTAAAACTCATACACTACTGAAATTGGCACAAATTTTTATGTGGGAATTTGCTAAAAGGAGAAAAACAAGCCCAGTGGAATAGAATTTTACCTTTTTCCCGGATGGGTAATGGGGATTAGCCCTTCCTTTTTGGGTGCCAGCACCCCTTTTCCAGTGGAAGTGCTGTTTCTGCTGTTGTGCTTTCACAGCTGCCATGATCGTTTGCCTTGAACCACAAAAGCGCACCTTCTAAATCATATTTGCTTCTTTTGTTTTCTTGGATCTTTCCTTTCAGCTTCCATAAGTGAGTTTTGTTTCTTGACAAAAGTGCTCTGTTTGCTGAGTACAGTTAAAGAGCCACAGTTTAACGGAAAATCTGATATTGGTATTCAGGCACATTTTTTACTTTTTAACAGCATGTGCCCCTGGGCTAATATAAGGAGTCCAATATAATGAATGTTTCTGATGGAATAGGGTGCTATCGAACAATCCCATTGATGTGTGGAAGAGACTTTACGTGTGATCTTACTGCCAGATAAAGTTTTTACAAGACCAAATCCTTTGTCATTGAAATACATCCCGGTTTTATGACAACATAAATGAAAATAAGTCATTTTGTAGCATGTGAAGATATTCCTTGTGAACATTAAAAGATGCAGTCATACAGAAAAGGGTGACTCATGTGACCCTTTGGCTTTTTCTGCACTGATAATGTAAAAATGGGGAGAGTGTTTGTAGGAGAGAAAATACCACAGATATTTTAGAATGTATGAAAGGATAAAAACTGCAATCAGGTCAAAATATATATTTACTTCCCTTCTGCCTGTGTAAATCCAGAATGACTTCAATGGAGTCAACAGTGTTACCTTGGATTTTAAGAGAATTATTGAAAGTGGAATCTGTTCCATTATATTATCAATATGGAAACCTGCAATTACTTCTCTAAAAGATAACAAAGAGCCTGTCAATCCTCTTTCTTTATCCTTATTTGATCTGGATTGCTGATGTGCTGGGTTGTTTTTTTTTTTTTTTTCAGCATCTGATGTATGTTAATTTACTGAGTATGTTTGTGACTTCTCTTGATAAGGACTCATTTATTTTTTGTTTGGTTCCTTATAAACTGACCGAGGGGGGGAAAAGCCTCTTTAACCCATTTCTCACAGGCATTGTACAGTCTGTTAATGGGGTATTGAAATAAAAAGCAAGCCATAAAGACTTGCAGACAGAAGAAAAGAGTCTTGAATGTGTTTGAAGTGTGCTGTTGATGGGGGAAACATGCATGTACCAGGTAATTATGCTGAAGTCCATAATACAAGTGCCTACTGATTTAAATAAAAGAAGGTACACATTACTTTGAATACCAGAAGGGATAGTTAAATGGTCTGCTTTCACATCCTGGATAAAATTAACTATAGAATTTTACCCAGTGATCCTTGCAATGGGGAAAGCACGTTCAGCCTGGATTTATAAGTGAGTGCAGTCAAGCTGAGATATATGTGGTGCAACCAAGGCCTTTCTCAGCAAGAGCTCTTAACAAGAGCAATATTAATTGTTCTGGCAGTCAATGGCTGCTAGTGGAGCTCGTTTATTCAGTAAATACCATTAAAAAATTTGTTTATGCTTCAGAATTCAAATACAAACAGATGAAGGTTATTTTGAGTCTCACTATAAGGTGCCCTGAAACTAATAATCTGAAAACATATATATGCCACCAAAATGGCCCTCAAAGATGTATTTTATTTTTCCAGAAATTTTTTGTTCATTTGCATCTTTTGTTTTTTTATTATTAGTGTGTTATTAATTCTTCTTCTGTTCTTCTCAGAACATCTCAAATTCCTCACAGTTCACCTCAAGATGAAAGACTCTCTCTCTTGTATTTTTCTGGGGGGAAGTGGTTGTGGTGGGGTTTGGAGGTTATCTATAATACATCTCACATGTAGATTTGCTGATGTGTGTCCAGTCTTTCTTCCTGGGAATAACAATGGATGAACCTTTTCTATTTGTTGCTTATTTTTTTAAGATTTAAACATTCCTAGTCACCTCCTTGAAGAGTATCTCTCCATTAATTATAGAAGGAATCTATGGTGAGTAGGGACCAGATTAAATCCTGCAAAGTTAGGTAGGATGGATCCAATTCCTAATCTCCCATTAATTAGTTAATATAAATAATTAAAATTATAGTGCTTCTCTGGGTCCCCAGCAGGTGCAGTGGTGGTGAAATTTAAGGAACAGAGCTAAAGCAAGCCAGACAATGATTTTAACAGATTTTATACTTCTGTCACCTGCTCCTCCAGGGAAGCCATCTACAAAACTAAAACAAATTTCTTGTCCCCCAACATGAATAAGATCAGAAGGAACAGAGATTCCTCAGAGGCTCATAACTAACAAAAAAACAGTCTCTGCTCAGAAATTATATTTTTTGAGAAACATATTCACACTCCATATGTGCTTTTTCCTAGTTACAATGTGCATTTTTTAAAAAGATATTAAAAGAGACTTTTAAAATATTCTCATTAATAACAGCTCCTAAATTATTTCTTCCAGAACTATTTTGCAACATCTCCAATGAAACCACACTCCATTTTGTTTTATAAAAGTACCAGTAATTTTTAAGGCTTGTTTTGGTTTTTTGTTTTTTTTTTTTTTTTTAAATCTTTTTCCAAACAATCTAGGCGTCCCCAGAGGGTTTCTATTCCCCTTCCACTTGCATGTGAAGTCCCCCCAAACATCAAGTAATTCTTCATTCAGAGTGTTTTGTAATGTTTTCCTCTGCAGTGAAGCACTAGCAAAGCTTTTAAAAGCAGCATCACACAATGTTCTTTCACACAAGGTGGCACAGAGGATGATGGTATAAAAACAGTTGTGTAAGGAAAGCTTATCTAAGGCAAATCTGACAGGAATATATATTCCATGGTACTAACTGAAACCCTGAAATGTTTGGTGCTGATGCTGCAAATGGGGTAAATTTTTGGTAGCATTTAATTCATTCTATGTAAAGTAGATTCTTTCCATGAACAAGTCCAGTATGAATTTTTTCTTGAATTCAAGGGCCTTTCAAATACATCTTTATGGCAATTTCAAGCATGTCTTGCTCCTAGTAATATCACACCTGCTTGGTGTTTTAAGGCCTTGATCCTTAAATGGCAGAAGTCAGTTTAGCTTCATTGAAATAATTTTTCTTCAGCTATAGAGCTGACATCCAGTCAATAGTACTCTTGAAAGCTCCTGGTGAATATTGGTAAAGTCTTTTATCAAACTTTTTGGGATAAGTAGCTGTTGGGGGAAATTTCTAAAAGGTAAATTTCAAACCCTAATTCTCCTTGACTTTTACTGAATGTCAATGAGACTTTGAGTCATAAATTCAGAAATAATTAGATGCTGAAATAAAAGAATAGGCAGTTAGTGATATTCTGGGGTCAAAAAAAAAAAGAAAGGAAGAAAAGAAAGAAAGAAAGGAAGAAAAGAAAGAAAGAAAGAAAGAAAGAAAGAAAGAAAGAAAGAAAGAAAGAAAGAAAGAAAGAAAGAAAGAAAGAAAGAAAGAAAGAAAGAAAGAAGAAAGACTATGCATAATCACAACCTATGCAGTTGTCCAAATCCAAAATCAAGCTACTCAAGTAGAATTTTTACATAAGTAGCGTCAAATAGTCATGACAAAATTCTCTAAAAAGGCTAAAATTATTTTTGAAGCTGTTTTGAGATTTCTGAACAGTTTAAGACTTCAGTTAATCTTGAACTAAGCTGGAATGCTTAAAAAAAGAGAATTTATCTCAGCTGAGCACCCTGTTATGATGCCTTCTCAAACTACAATAATGTGCAAGGCATTGATGCCTGTCTCAGGTGATTCAGTCACAGCATCTGGTTGTTCAACAACTGCCTTTCAGGTGTTGTATATTCAGGCACTGAGACACTCAGGTGGCCTGACCTAATCAAGACATTCCAGGGCACAGAATAATTAATCAGTAATTGAAGCAGAGATTAGCCAGTTTATGGACTAGCCAGCTGATATATATGAGAGTCCTCTCCAAGAAAGAATGTCACTACAGTACAGTCATCTGCTCATTCCTGCAGCTGTTTTGACAAGAAGGTTTCCATTTTAAAAAAGTTTTTATTTTAACGAAGACAAGTGACAGATTCTGCACCTGGGATGGGGCAACTCTGCATGTATGGACAGACTGGGGAATGGAAGGCTGGAAAGCAGAGGCAGGGAAAGGGACCTGGGGGTCCTGGTCAACAGCAAGTGGGATGAGTCAGAGGTGCCCTTGCAGCCAGGAGGGACATCCCTGTCCTGGGGGGCAACAGGCCCAGCATCACCAGCTGGGCAAGGGAGGGGATTGTCCTGCTCTTCACTGCTCTTCTCTGCTCTGTCCTGCTCTGCTGTAGCCTCACACTGACTGTTGGGGGCAGTTTGGCACGCCACAATATAATAAGGATATGATGTTCTTAGAGAGTGTCCAAAGAAGGGAAACTAGGGTGGTGAAACACCTGGAAGGGAATCTGTGTGAGGAGGGGCTGAAGGCACTTGGTCTCTTCATCCTGGAGGAGACTTCATCATAGTCTACAATTGTGAGGGCAAGAGCAGGGTCAGGCACTGATCTCTTCTCTGTGACCAGTGACAGGACCTGAGCCAAGGGTCTGGAGTGAGTCTGGGAGGTTTAGGCTGGATATCAGGAAAGGTTCTTCACCCACGGGGTGGTTGGGTACTCAGCAGGCTCACCAGGGCAGCACCAAGGCTGGCAGAGTTCCAGGAGTGTTTGGGCAGTGCCCTCAGGCACAGGGTGGGATTATTGAGGCTGAGATTGCAGAGCCAGGGTTGTAGTTTGAGGACCATGATGGGTCCCTTTCAACTTAGCATATTCTATGATATTATGGTGTGGTCTCAACATCTGAAAAGAGGTCAGTGGTGTAAGGGAGAAGCTCAGACTGGGTGGTAGATCTGGGGTTGTTGGTTGCTGCAACACATCTTGTGAAATAAATCCATCTATGATTTGTTTCCAGTTCCCAGGACAGAGCTCCTGATCCAACAGATACAGACAGAGGAAGTTGAGAATTCGTTGTCTTCATCAGAATCCAAACAAAATGGCTGTTCTAGGACACGTGTTAAAGGAGCAAATCACACCAATCTGATCCAGCAAGGCATTTATACTCCTATTTATTGCTTGTAAGAAATAATGTATTTGCAATTACCTTGTCATAAGCATATTTTTGTGTAACTTCTCAAAATTATTTCAAATCACTTTGGAAAGATTTGTGTGAAATGGTCACTGAAATCTACTCTAGCCTCTAGAATTTTCGGAGTTTTTTAATAAGCTGAATGTTTCTTTTACAAGATATTATTTAATATAGGGCATACTGTATAATTCATGTTTGTGGCTGTAAGCAGACCTAATTCTTCATTCAAAGCTTTCATTTACAGAATGTCTAAAACAAGTTCAGATTCACTCAAGGTGAGAGAATATTATGTTCCAGTGATTAGATACGAATGACCTCATAAGAGTTGTAAGCAATCAGAGGATGAATTTCAGTCAAACTTATAAAAATTACAAACTCTTTATAATTTAGGTCTTCTTCCTGAAGAAATTTAAATTATAATTAATTAGAATTAGTAACAAAGAAACCATGAAAACAATTTGAATTTTAAAGAAAACACAAGTAATAATAATAGTACTGAAAAACAAAGACTGACATTTAAGCAGTAATCCTTAACACTGAATGTGTGACAGTGAGATAATCAAATATAACATGAGTTACATAACTAAATGAAAACAAAGGTATAAAATGGCAACACATCCTTTCCACAGTATTGCGGTTAGATAAACAGAAATGATAATCAAAGTGTTTTGTATTTCTAGTTCTATTTATTCTAATATTCAAATATACTATATTCTATTTTTTTTTAATTTCTGTAAGTTATTTCTGAATCCCCACTTTTTTCAAGTCCTCTAAGTAAAGCAAATCTTTAAAGATTTCAGTAAGCTCTAAACCAAGCTTTGGTGGGTGGGAATGCCAATTTTTTCTGCATAGTCTCAGAAAGTGAGTGTCTTGTATCACAAAGTAGAAGTGAGAATGTTTTTGTTGCTTCATTATTTTGATGGGAAAACTTGAGGAACTTATGTTCACAGTAAGGTATCCAGCAGAAACACATTAACAAGAATTTGCCCTCACTGACCACTAACAGTAACACAATCCAGTTAATGACACATTAAAAAAATTAAAGAGAAAAGAAAAAAGAACAAACAAAAACCAAACAAAAAAACCCAAACAAACAAACAAAAAAAGGAACCAAACTAGACAAACCAGACCAAACCAACAACAAAAAAGAAGTCTACATCCATAAATGTGGCTAGACTAGGCTTATGTTCTTAAATACTAGGTTATGAAATGCTTAATCACACTTAGAGTCATTTCTTAGGCAAGAATAGCTACCCCAGAAACAGAAAAATTGCTTTTGTGAATAAGTGATTTTCAGTACAAATAAGTAATTCACAGTTTGTCCCAGATACCATTTATTAGAATTATTACCTCTGAGTGTTAGATGTGATTCATCACAATAAGTTATATATACAACGGCCCAGATGAGCAAAAGAGCAAAGCTGCATTTTTAGGCCTCAGCTTGAAATTCAACAACAATAGTAAGTGTTAAAATCAGGAAAGCTATTTGAGATTGACATACAAATACTCAGAATTCACCTCATTTCAGTGCTGTGCATGACGTGTTTTACACTAATTGCATTTTTCCACCTTCAACATAGAAATGTTCATCAGCTCTGACTAGAGGTTTTGCTTCATATTTCGTGGTGTGTTTTTTCTGAAACATGCTTTGGGGAGGAATATTAGAAGCGAATTTGATTTGTGTCTTCAAGGGAAATGAAAGGATTGTGCATCCCTGTTCCCACCAGAGAGCAGCTGGAACATGCCCTGCTTTTCCAGTGCAGGGACTTCAGGCTGTACTTAGTGACCACACCAGGAATGAGAGAGTGGGAATGACTGACTGCTGTGAGGTGGGAGCCATGGATGCTGTCCTGGTCCTTACCTCTCAGACTGCATCACCCATGTCGAAAAAAAAACTTCTGACTTGTTGGTCAGAAATCAGAAATGTTTTCCACTCCCCATATGTTGTGTATAAGGTACTGCTTTAAATATAACCCTGGGTTTGGAAGGAAGTTTATACATTTAACAGAATTTCTTCCAAAAGTGCTTGTTAATTTTCGGAAGGTTTTGACATGACTTTCTGACAGTAGAGGGCTAAATCACAACTGAGAAATATTCATTTTGCTTGGGGAAAAGCAAAAGAAAATCACTAGATATTGGTGATTCACTTTTAAGATTTCTTAATATATATTTCTTGTTATTTTCTCAAAGAGTTTGTAGTCATGACTTTCATTAATTTGGAGTGTTTCTTAATTTAAACATGGTGGTTTTGTGTTTTATTTTGGTTTTTTGGGTTTTTTTCCCCAAAATGTGTTTCTATAAAGTAAAGAACAATTATTCTATGCTATAGCAGAGACATTTTGTGCAAAATATTTCAGGACAAGTATTTGTTTTTTGCAAATGAAACCATTTGGCAATTTTCAAAGTAGACTTTTTCTGTTTCTTATTTACTTTATTATTTTCAGAATCTGCTTAAGTAAACTTATAATATACAAAAAAAAAAGAAAAACTCTAAAATGGGATATAGATTTGATATTTCTTTGAGAATGTGGGGAAAAAATGTATATATAAATGTGACATTTCCTCACTGATATTTCCCATTCCTGTTCTAATAGGTGGTGTGCATGTGTGCAGCAATGGTCTTTTATGGAGTTAAACTGCATAGATTTTTATAGCCTTCTGTTTTATCAGGAAAAGGATATGTGTGTGAGTTACAGATTGGGTGGGAAATAATGAGAACATTTATTTATACTCAGTAAAATGTTCAATCTTTTCAAGAAGCAGCAAGTGAACTTCATCTTGCAAAAGTCAAGTGACAGTTTCATCCACTTTTCTGGTGTTTTTCTTCCCCCTCACTGTTTTCAGACCTTCATCCAATATGTTCTTCCTGAATGTACTACACAAAGCCACTTTCCAAATCTCTGGGAGATTCTTGCAGGTATTAATTGTAATCTTAACCTTCATCTTCATCTTAATCATTATTTCAACTAATCTTAATCTAATGAAAGGTAGAAGGCCTTCAGAAGTTATGTCTTTACTGGATTAAGTTCGTCAGAGGCACTGAGGGGAAACAATAAACAAAAAAAAAAAATTACTCCCGGGACTTGCAGACAGAAAAAGCAAATTGGAACAGAAGTTCAAAAGAGCAGCAGCATCTCATTGAGGTGACTTTATTTTATACATGGAAATTTTTTTCTCCTAATTAAAAATAAATTATTTACAGGACCCTGGTACACTAGAGATATATAGATTAAAAAATCATAGGTAATTTTTGATCTAATGCTAGTAATAAATTAGAAATCCCTTCAATCTTTGAAGTGTTCTAATCCCCAAATTGTTTTAAATGTTCAGTGGTTATTTTTATTCATTGAAAAAAACCTGTCAACTTCTGTTACATGTCCTTAGAAAACTAACTCACAAGAATCTTAGCCAATTGAGGAAATTATCACAACTGGGACAATAACAAGTCTTTTGGTAGTTGAAAAGAGGAAAATTGAAAAACAAATAAAAGAGATATTTAGACTCACCTCTAAAACATGACTTTTAGTCACAATACTCAGTTTTCTAAATTAAATATATAAGTGGTTTGGGTTTTTTTTCCCTAGACTCACGGCATAGTCATGGAGAGAGATTGGGATGTCTTAATATTGATTTCTCTTACCTGTCACCTAAAATGTCATCTTGAAATTGTTTTGCTCTCAGTGTTCACCACCAAGGAGACCTACAGAAATTATGCTCTTAACTTGAACTTCTGTTAAGTGTCTAATGTTAGATGGAGTGAATCTGGCTTCATTTCTGCAATTCACCCTTTTTCATAATGACATTACCCATTACCAATAAGGTGTTGGCTGGAAAGATATTTCAAGAAGTTTGCTCTGTCTGCAGGTAGATAACCAGAAATCAGGATTTTTAATTTTTTTTTCATTACTGTGGGTTTTTTTTGTTTGTGTGGGTTTTTGCTTGTTTTTGTTTTTATTTTGTTTCTTTGTTTGTTTGTTTTAGGTTTTTTTTGAGAGGGGATTATTCTGCTAGACTCAAAAGAACTAAAATAAAATAAAATATTTCAGATTTCAACTCCTTATATAAACGTAGACAGTTTTAATATCTTCTTTATCCCCTCTATCATTGTCTGAGGTGTCTTATCTTATAAAATGATATTACACAAGTTTTGCTACAGCTCTTTTTTTAGAGATAGGTATGAAAATACTAGTGAAATATCAGCCATTTGATTATACAGAACTTTCTCTGGCTTCTCTTCCAACTTTTGTCTAAAGTAAGATAAAAAACAGGACATGTTCAAATAGTGGCACAGCATATTATGGAAGGTTTTTAAAGTGAACAAATGTTGTTTCTTATTATCCAGACAATCTTTAGACAACTTGGACTTTGTGAATAAATTTTGCTAAGAAAAAAAAAAAAAAAGGAAAAAGAGGAAAAAAGAAAAGGCATTGGTGGGGATACAAATTGCATGGTCCACTTTAAAATCTAATTCAAAAAAGTTCCCTGTGATTCATTCTTTCCAGCTCCAAGGCAAACAGTGATATTGGTAGCACATTCATAATTCAACATGGTTAAATGCCAAGGGCCGAACAGAGAGCACCCTCCCGGCCAGTACGAGCAGAATGACATTCATGGTTGATTCAGCTCCTTGCAGCAAGCTGTGTAATTGGAAAAGCCAAGGGAAATGACCCCAGTCTCTGTGTCCTGCTGATGTCAAGATGCATTCGTATCACTCTGACAAGTGGCCAGTTTGGAGGCTTCCTCAGAACAGGAGTCTGAGAAGAAAGGCGGGAGGCGTCAGAAACAGCTCCAGCGCAGGTGCGGTGAGCAGCGCAGGGCAGCTGAATCTGCGCCTCTCTGCTGAAAAAGATTGAGGAAAGCAGGCTCGGGAGAGGACATCTGTTTAGCCTAATTTGGTGTCTTAATTACACTGCATGATATGCACCAATGTGCTTAATGACACTTGTACTTAATAAATGTGTAGACGCTGCTGTAAAGCTGATCAGGGCAATCAATAGAAATGGATAGAATGTTTGAAGATGACACTGTATTCAAACCAAAAAAAAAAAATTATCTGTAATTTATCTGGTCTGGGAGGAAGGGGAAATTATAATCTAGGACATGAGTGAATGGGACATTCTGAAGCTCTCTGTCATTTGCCTTCAGGTCACTTCAAGGGGGAGAAAAGTTGTCCTGAGCTAATGCTATCCATGATATGTATTTTTCCTCTTAGGTCAGTAACATAAAATATGGTTTAGCTAAACAATTCCTACTCAGGACATTAAAAAGAGGTAGCATTACATGCTTAGTAATAATTCTTGATAATACATTGTTATTAGTAATAATTAATATAATAATATTTGTAATAATGTATTATTAATACATGCATACAAACTTGCTCAGCTGGATTTTTCCATCTGTTTAAAAAAAAAAAAAAAAAAAGAAAAGCATTGAACAAATGAAAAAATTGGTTCCTATTCATTTTTTCTGAGCTATGGACTGTCACTTCCGCAGTAAACTGTGGAATAAGGGTCAGCTGCATTCATACACCATCTAAAATGTCTGGATGTTTTTGGAGGAGGAGAGAGTGGTTAGCAAATTATGTTCTTTAGTACATTCCTACCACCCACCAGTTCTTTTAGAATTTTTTTTTGCAAAATATCTCCCTATGTTACCCTAAAGGACACAGTTTCTTTTTGCTAAACTTGGCTTGTTGCAGGTACAAAATTGAGTTGTTTGAGGGGATAGTTTGATTACTTTGTTGTAACTTTTACTATACCCAGAACATGCAAACACTTACTTTTGAATATAAGGTCATATATGCTTTGTTTACTTATGTCGGTTTTAATGCTGATTGTAAGCAATAAATGCTTTACATAATTTTAGATTATTTTCCATTTCTATTATACTAGTTCAGCTTCGGTATTTTAGTTTGTTTCATTGGTCAGGAATACAATTATTGAAAAAAAGTTTCACAATCTTTAAGTAAATCCCTTGTTAGAAGTAGTATTTCTAAATAGCTAAATAAGTAAGACTTCCCTATCAGGTCACAGAATCAGAAAAAAAAAACCCACACAATTCCTGACAAACATATATTTTTTCTTCTTTTTTTTTCTTTTCCTTTCTGACTCACATGAATATTTACCTGCAGATATGTATACACATACATATTGTCACTGAGCCTTTCCTCTCAATAATACTTGATCTGAAGTGTTTGTCTTCTTTACTGCTAAAAACACTTTGTCTGTCTTCTTCCCATGTTTCTGTGTCTGAAGTGATGTCTGATAGCAATACTTGTTTAGTAATTTGTAGACTAATTATTTTTTTTGTGTGTTTGTCCAGCATTAGACAGATTGTTTGGTGATGAATTAATGTCATGGCTTTGACCTTGTGTTTTTATTGCAGATATCCCACATATTTTACTGTTTTTACCCAAATTATATATAATTATATGATGACCTAATAACGTTGCAAATAAGATGACAGCTATTGTCTGTAACGTGTTACACTAAGAGATTTACCCTGCTCCAGAAAAGTTACAAAATATAAAGATGAAACTGCTCAAATCTCTAAAAAAAGTTATCAGGGTTTTTGGTTTTTTTGTTGTTTTTTTTTTTTTCCTATACCAGTAGTTTAGAAAGGAGGTAAGATTTCTCTTTAGTTTTGGAAAGAGTTGTGTTTTACTCCCCAAGGGTGAAGACTCAGATCTGTCCAAGATGGACCAGTCCAAAAGAGTTAGAGTCGAGCTGGGGAGAGCTCTGAAGAGGTAAGTAAGTGCAATGGCTGCTCTTAGTCCTTTCTTCTGGCTCTGATGTCTGTGATCAAGAATTGACACAACTCAATTCTAGCAAAGGAACGTATTTACAGCACCAGAATCCACCTATGAATTTACATGTATAAAATAAAAATTACCAAAGGATACATTTTTGTGATTGTTAATTCTGCTGGATAACATGAATCCCTGAAAACTCTGAGTCAGTAAAAGAAAGTGAGGCAGGTCATGAAGGGAAGTGGCAGAACTGGGCCTCCTGTAAATTTGTGATGCCATCTTCCCTGTTGAAAAAACTTGCACAGTCTTGCCAGAATTTCTCCATCTTATTTCTTAGTGTTTGCTTGGTCATGTGAACCTGCACATACACACATTTTGTGTGTTTTTTATCTAAAGAAATATTTCTGATGGGAGCTGCAAAGGAGTCTAGTGAAATGTAGCCCCTAAATTTATGTGACTCACCCATATATTGAGTACCTAATTCCCACAGATGCCTCTAAAAATCAAACTAGTTGAATGCATAACTCAGTACAAATTATTTACTCAGCTCTACTCTTAATAATGATGCTCAGCTGGAGCTGAACAGCGTTTTTCATCCTCAAAGTGCTCTTCATCCGTTGACTAATTCATTGGTCTTCTAGATCTCAGTGGTAAGATTTTCCTGATAATACACAGGTTACCTTTACTTTTTGCTCCAAATCTTCTCACGTATTTCAGTTGTATTGCTTCAGATTTACCTTAGCTCCTCATTCACTCTCACTCACTCATGGCCAAATCCATCCCCAAGGTAACCCCACTGAAACTGACTTGAGTCAAGGTACACCATGGATGCTTTTGGCCCCTGCTGATGACAACATTTTTCAAATAGAGTCCTTGTAGATGTTTATCCTGCTCTCCACCCCCAGCAATCATTTGGCCAAGCTATACATATTTACTGTCTCTCTTTTCATCTTTCCTCATAAATCAGTCCCTCCAGCCTCTCAGTCATGTTGGTTGATCTTGTCTTTATTACCATCAATTTGCTCACAATTATGTAGTGCTTAATAGCTTTTCTGAATAACTTTAAGTCAAGAATGACACACGGCAGGGGAACTGCAGTGGTTGTGAAATAATTGCAAGAGCTGGTGGTGCTCTAGAGAAGGGGAATTTTTGCTATTGCCAATTATATTGCTTTTTTTAGTTCTGACAAAATGGCAAGAAACATAAGGGGGAAATTATTTCTACAAAATATTTTCATTCAAAGACAAATAGAAATGACCTTTTTTCTTGGAACAAAAATTTTTATAGAAATAGAAACATAAATACACATCTTTTATTTGCTTACGAAAATCACTTAGGCATATTCTATGAAATCACTCAATATTTTTTCAGAATGGGAAATAGAAAATGTTCATTTAGCTTGGACTGTCTTTTATCAGAGGCATTAGTTGTGCATTTATTCTGTTCCTAATGGAAACACAGATAAATAAATTTATAAACTACATTTTAAATTACACTTGTCTACATTTCTCTGGATTCTCCTTATTTCATACACTACTTATTTGTCATCTCCTCCCACTCAGCATTTTCCTATTATCTTTACCTCCATTAATCCAATCAAAATACTTCTAAAACCTGATTGCTTGTCCTTTCTGGCCCTTCTTCCAAACCATTTTAGAAAAGCACATTTTATTTTTTCTTCCCAGCAGTCTTTTTTCTCATTTGTATGTTTTTCCTCCCTGGCTTTACCTTGCCCTACCTCATCTGATCTCATCTCTTCTACCCTTGGCCTCTCCAATACCTGCATCAGTGAGCTCAGGGGTCACTGCTGGCTTCTCAGGACTTCAGCTGAGAAAAACTAAGTCCCACCAAACTCAGGTCAAACAGTGGGAGGATGGTGTCCTAGTATCATGATATAACCAGATGAGATGCATCCTTTGACTCAATCTTTGCTTAGGGGATAATTACTTGCTCAAAATGTAGACTATAATTATTTATTTTTTCATGTGGGCATCAGAACTTTTGCATCTTATGTGGAAAGGGAAATGCATAAAACAGTCGGGGAGATTGAGAACCTCTTTCAGGGAAACCTTAGAAATAGTGAATCAACTATAACTTGTTGTTTATATTATAGTATTGTTCCTTTAGATACTATAAAGCTAAATCCAGGAAGTAAATTTCAGTTTTATATTTTTCATTATGGGCATAGCTCTCTTTTTGTGTATATATACATATGTATGTGTGTGTATGTATACAAGGCCCATTGTGGTATGGGGTACCATTATATAGTAAAAAAGGTGTGAGTTTGAGGATTGATTTATTACAAAAAAGAACATCAACTGAGTTTAAAAATATGTTTCTCCAAAGAAAACCAAAAGGACTGGCAGGTCTATCATATTGATAAATATCATACACGAACAATGTTTCGTGTACATACAGAAGTATTTCCTTGAAATTGAAACCATATACTTAGTCTACAATCTCTCCTCATCTGTAATCTTGAATTTTCTGAAAAGTGTTTTAATTATTTGAAAAGCAGTGTGTTTGCAATGGCAACTGGTAAGTTATTACTTATGCATGAGAAAATTCAGTCATGACTCAACTTGTTTGGGTTGCTAATAACATTTGAGTTGAAAAACCCACCAGGGTCAATTTGAAAACCTAAGTAGAAACTCATATTAATGTTATTATTAATATTATTAAACAGAAAGTTGAAAGGCAAAGCAGAAAGTATTTTGCATACATGTAAAAAAGATGTTCCTCTGCAATGTTTTATATTGACAGATATGTCTATAAAACTGGTACACAGGGGAATGGTAGTAGGAGGTACTTTAATTGAATCTGAGCTGCAGCAAACTTCTGAAGAATTTGAAGAAAAGTAATTTCAGTCAATTAAATTTGAAGCAATTGAATTGAGTGCAACAAGCAGGATGTAAACCCAGCAACACCGGAGTTCTAGAACTTGACTTAGGACTCTGAATTTACACACAGTTTTCTAAATTTTGAAGGTGTTCATACATACAAAGATCAGGAGTATTACCAGAAGGTTTCAAAAGTTTGACTGATTTAATGGACGATATTTTAAACAAGACTTACTTCTACACTCCACATACTATTGTTAGCTCAGGAAGTCTCTGCTGCTAAATGCACATGAAGAAGACATTAAAAAGCAATAATTTTCCTGCTTGGTACACATTTTCCTTGAGCACTCACTGTTTATCACATCCAGAATGGGCCAATTTGTTACACGACATTGTCCAGAAAGTAACCTCCAAAAGTCATTTTAGTAGCCAGAAGAGAGCTGGCTGATCTTTCCTTAAAATTGGAAAGGAGGTCTTGCTCCAAAGGTGTGAGAAATCAGGAAATGACGGCAAGAGAGAAACATGGATGAGTCAACACTTCCTTACCCTAAAGGGCAAGAAGGAAATGCACAGGCCATGGAAGCAGGGACAGGTATCCTGGGAAGAATATAAGGATGCTGCCAGCTGCATGAGGATGGGGTCAGCAAGGTCATGGTGCAGCTGGAGGTATTCCAAGCAAGGTAAAACTAGTAAGAAGTGGTTCTACAGGTACATCAGCCAGAAAAAGAAAGTAAAAGAAAGAGAATCCTCCTTGATGAGTAAGTCTTACAAACAGGTAAATATTTTCATTCAAAGACAAATAGAAATGACCTTTTCTCTTGGAACAAAAAATTTCATAGAAATAGAAACATAAATACACATCTTTTACACACAGAAGGCTGTGGTACTCAGTAGTTTTGTTTTAGTCTTCAGCAACAGCCTCCTTCTCATACTTCTTAACTGGATGACACACGAAAGAGGGACTGGAGGAGCAAAGTCCCCTCCCACTGTAAGAGAAGATCATGGTCATGACCACCTGAGGAGCCTGAATGCACATAATGGGATACCATGAGATGCATCTCAGAATCCTGAGGGGTTTTTCTTATCTGCCACGCTAACTGTGTGTGATGCCTGAACATCGTGGCAGTTAATCGAAGTCCCAAATGACTGGAAAAAAGAAAACACTGTACCCATATTTAAAAAGGGTAGAGAGGAGGAACCTGGGAACTACCAGCCCATCACTGTCACCTTTGTGCCTGGTATGGCAGGGAACAGGCCCTCCTAGAAGCTGAGCTAAGGCACATGGTAAACAGGGAGGTGGCTTGAGACAACCAGAATGGCTTCACCAAGGCCAAGTCCTGCCTGAGCAACCAAGTGGCCTTCTGTGATGGAGTGACTATATCAGCAGAAGGCAGAAGAGCTAAGGATGTCATCTATCTGGACTTCTGTAAGGCCTTTGACACGGTCCCCACCAAAATCCTTCTCTCTCAGTTAGAGACAGATGGATTTTTGTCGGAATTCAGGACATCCATCTGACTGTCCTGGATTGCCAGGACTCCTTCCAGGGGGCTCAGAGACCCTGGCACAGAGCCCAAGACACCTGTGACTTTGATTATGACCCATGAAAAAAGTTACCAACCTTATATGAAGATCTGCAAGCCACAAAAGTATAAGTAGAATAATAATCAGTTTGACATAGGGTAGAAGAATAGATTTTTTTGAGTTTTTAGAATGGGAGTTCAGGGGGCAAGATGGAGGAATCTGGGCATGTCCAGCCTCTCTCCTTCTTCTTGGCCTCCATCTTCTGCTGTGATGTTGGCACTTTTAGATTGGTTTAGAGTAGAAACTCACTGTTTAACATAGGTGATAAGTATTGGAAAGTAATTGTAAATATTGTACACGTAGTTTTTAGTATAAAAAGATAACACTGCCCCAGGGGGCAGGCAGAGTGCCTCTGACTGTCCTGCTGAGTGGACCTCGGCTGGACAGGAGAAAGAATTTTATAGATAAGAAACAATAAACAAGCCTGAGACCGAGAACTGAAGAGTTCTGACTCCTTCTTTGACCACTGGGCTGGGAAAAGAGACTTTCTAAAGTATCTCAGGGTCACTCTGACCAGCTGAAGTCTCAAGAGATTTTGATGGGTGGACTGTTGAGTGGATTAGGAACTGGTTGTTCAGTGGATTCCAGAGGGTAGTGGTCAGTGACTCAACACCCAGAAGGAGATCAGTGACAGAGGTGTGTCCCTCTGGGGTCCATATTGGCACAAATATTTTTTACTGTCTTCTTCAGTGATAGGGACAGTGGGATGGAGTGCACCCTCATCACATTTGCAGATGACACCAAGCTGAGTGGTGTGGTTGACACGCCTGAAGGACAGGATATGGCCTGGTTTTAACCATGGTTTGGCTGTAGCAAATGGAAAACAAGGGGAACAAGCCAGTACATTCACTAATCAGCTGTGACTGATAACCACAGAGGGCTTGGTGAGAGGAGAGGCTGCGCTGGAAGAAACATTTACTGCTTTGATTTGTTGGCCAAGCTGCAGCAGACGCCAATGAAACTCGTGGCTGCAACTCGGAAATTAAAAGAGAAAGAAAGAAATGGAAAGGAGGGTAGGCCTCCAAGACTGATTACTGCTGCATAAGCATTTTGTCATAAGCAAAAAAGGAAGGCAGACCAGATAGGGGCTTCTAACAGTGACAGAGATAAAGAGGCTAAAGTTTAAAAGCACAGAAGTTTAACTGCCAGTGTTTATTTATAGCTTCACACATACAAAGGCACTGCTATTTCAGGGAAACTGCACTATTTTTTATATGTGTCAGTTTTGAATAGTCCAGACACAGTAAAAGTAAAATAAAGTGAACCGCATGTGTTAAGGAACAAATTTAAATAGCAATGGCTCTGAGAATAAAGTGTACATTAAAATAAGGGAAGAGGCTATAGCTCATTTAATTTGCAGAATAAATCTCTGACAAAGATCCCTGTCTCGTGCACAGAGATGATATTAGGAGTTGAGAAAAAGATATAAGCCACAGTCTGATATAATATGTGTGTTGGTGTGTATGTGTGTATAAATTCTGCCACTTATCTCTCACACTAAATATCTATCCATCAGTGATGCATGCACATTCATAAACATTAATGTCTATTTTATTCATTAATACACAAAGACTTACCAATTAGCTGTATCAATACTTTATTTGGCAATACATTCTTTGAGACAAGGTTTTTCCTCATTTTTATACTTTGCACATACATAGGATAGAGAGATAATTGGTTCCATAATGATAAAACTGTTGTGCTTCCTTGCTACCTTATTTTTTACTGACATTATCAGAGTTGTTCAATAAATGCCAGCTCTTCATCCTCTGATACACCACTTTTACTCATTATATGCCACATGATTTATAGAGAAAAAAATAGTGGATCACATTAAAAGTATTTTAAATTTTACTGGAATTTCAATGGAATGTGTTTTCATTGTCTCTATGTGTCTAGATACAGTTTTCTGGCCGACAAACAAAATAAATATATTTTTTCAGGATTAAGTTCTTTAAATGAAGGATGCAATACTATTATTTATGCTATATGATACACTTTCACTCTTATAATGAAGAGAGAAAAGCTATTCCAAAGATCCATCCTGATTTTTTTCATTGTTAACATGCATTTTATTTATAAAGGGATGAATTGTAGATTTCTCTATTAATTATAGAAGCATAAACAAGGAAGCAGCTTTATGACAGATTTTTGTCTTGGATTGTTTTCCTTTTCCATGTCTTTGTCAAGGCAAAGTTTAAGTATTTCAACTTTTATGCCTCTCATTCATGGAAATTGCCTTTCTTGAGATATTACAAAGAAAAAAAATCCTCAGTTTTTGTAGTCTGCTGCTGTAGATGCCCTTAGGAAGACCAAGCCCTAAACTCTGTGTCTGTGTTTCTCCCTCAGAGCCAAGGCCCATCTCTGATGCTGATGAGAAATGGGCCACAGCCTTGCTGGCTCCCCACAGCACAGCAGATAACTAATGGGGAAGGGAAGGCAGCTGGGCACCATGCCACAAAGGGGATGCATCCAACACAATACAGAGCATCAAAATTGCCTCTGAGAGAATTAGCAATTAGCACAGAGGTCTTCCCAAATTAGTGTGCTCTAACTCCCACTACTAACAGTGCAAGTGGGCCACCGGACTTTGACTTGGCACCATCTAGTTCCCACGTCTAGAGAAAGTGGGATCTGTTTGATTTCCTATCAAACATCTTAAGAAGAAGGTTGGAAAGTTAAAACTTGGAGTAAATTTACAATCTGAACTCTGATTTAAAGACAATATTTGCAGCCTTTCTTCTAAGCCAAGTGTTTATGAACTCCCAACTCCCACTGCAAGTAGTAAACTGTCTCAGAACTGTCTTAGAGAAGCTTGGCCTATTTTTTCCTCTTCTCTCATATAACAGCTATTGTTAAAAAAATTAATATAAACCTCTGCTCTTGATATTTCTCTTTCTTTTTAACTTATTTTATTTTCCTACTTATTATAGGTTAGTTTATAAAACTGTAACATTATCTTCTGAAAAACCAAAACACTTGCGATTCTCTCATTTGAAAAACATTTATTTATCATATTTCTCTTGAAAAGAAAGGAAGAAAAAAAAACCTTCTTGGTAATTTATTTCTATGTCTTCCTTATTTTCTCTCAATTTCCTTATTATGATTTTTTTTTTAATAACAGTTGATTTTGTTATTTGAAAGAATTCAAAAACAAAAAAGACTGAGGAAAAAATCTCAGTTGATATTCCTCATTGTCTTTATCCTTCTCTTTTCACCGTCTCCTCCTAATGACTTTCTGACACACACACACACACACAAAATGCTAAACTCCTAAGATTTTAATGAACAGTTGGTTTTTCCTTATCTAGTAATTGGTCCTTTTGATTTCAATAGTCTTGCTCATAAAACAAGACACAACTAGGTATTATCAAGGATATATTAATCACTAACAATTATCTAAATGACTAAGGATCTTGATTTTGCATAAAAAAGATTAGATTGTTTTAAGATTATATGCTTATGAAGATGCCAACAACATTGTAAGAACTCCCAAATCTAATCTATTTAAATCTTTCCCTTAGTACTGAAGTGGACTAATCAGTGTCTTTTTGCCTTCTTAGCGAGAATAAGTGAACATTATTTGGCTATTCCCCTATTTTTCATTAGCCAATATTATATGGATAGTAATTTTGCTACATATATGAAGCACAACTCCTTTCTCCCTGAAACAGACAGAAAGAAATTAAATCACACCTATTCAGGGAGGCTTCAACATTACTGGCATAATTCTGCAGTACTTCACTGTGCTTCTGACTTTCACTTTGCTTATGGCTCATTCCAAAATCAATCTGTAGCCTTTTATGTGTTTATAGCATTATATTGGCACATCTCAGTATACAACAGCACCTCTTTCCCCCCATGGTGACTTCCAGCATCTTGCTGCAAAAGATGTTTTTGGGATGAGATCTTGCCTGCCAGTTATTCTAGGGTGACTTTGTAAAGGTCAAAGAAATTACTCTCAGTTTGTTCTAGTCAAAAACTGGCGCACCCATAAAGGAGCAAATAAAATCCACATGGGTTACACTGACATTGCAGTGGTGATTTTGTTTGTTTGTTTGTTTGTTTGTTTGCTTGTTTGTTTATACATAGAGATGTGTGTGTCTGTGTGTATGTGTGCGTATTTATCTCCTCCAAATCACTCTTAGACTCTCACTGCAGCCCTGTCATAACTGAAGGGAGAAGACAGTTATCTCATGACCTGAAGGCATTAGCCAAATTATCATGGATCAGACATCCGCAAAATACAAAATGAGGTTTCATTTGACATAGACATTTACATCAAACATATACAGAATAATTATTTCCACTGGAGCATTGATGAATCAACCAATGGCAATTTAATGAGAATACTGTCTGTCCTTGTAAGTTATATTCCCCTTCAGTTGCAAAGGTGCTAGCCAAGCGCATTGTATCACTCAGTCTTGTCAGAGTAGATGTTCTGTCACTGATTAAAGAGCTGGATGTCCTCTTTAGTCACAAAAACATTTCATGGAATAACCTTGTTTCTGTCTTAATGGATTCTTGCAATGTAATGAAAGGCTCCAAACTGGACTTGAAGAAACCCTCAGAGAGACAGAGAGTGTCACTTCTCACTTAGTCATCGCTGGCAATTGCTGCCACTCTGCCCATAGCACACCTGAGAAGAGATGTACAAGTCATTTAAAAGGCACATTCTGTCAAATGCATAATGGGCAAGAAAAGCAACAGAGGAGTTTTTGCTTCCTTCCCCCTCCCCAGCCTCCACAACTTTCAGATTTCTCAGATTTGTCACAGCCAAACGAGGGGGTCAGGAATAAGAACAAATATTTGATACCACTGTGTGAGCTGAGCGTGACATGCTGATGGCACCTTGGTAATCTCTGCCAGGCAAATGATTTCCCAGGGTTTGCAGGGAGGAAAGGGGAGGGGGGAGAGAAAGGAGAACTGACAGTGCAGTTTCACTCCACATCTGCTGCCAATTTTAAGGAGTCACTAATTCACAAACTATATGGTAAGCACATTTAACTGTTCTAGCATTTTTCTCATGCTTCATGAAAACAGAGATAATAACTGGTAAACCAACTGTAAAATTAAAAGAACTAGATGTTGCCAATAAAGACCATCATTTCAGGAAAATAAATTTGTTTCTTGGAAGCTGATCTCTAACGTATGCTTTAGGTGCCCACAAGAAAAGCAATTCAACTGGAGAGTAAATTGATCTTGCTCCACTGGTTTATATGAACAGAGCAAAAAATATACACCAACAGGTTATCACTTAATAACTCTTTGTTTCCCTAATATTGAATCAATAGCAGGATCACTTGGAGTCATCAAATCTTGAAGTGTAATGAAAAAAAGATATTCAAGGACACACACCCTTAGACACACACACACACACACGCACACACGCACACACGCACACACACCACTGAAGAAATAAACATTTCCAAGGCAAAATGTTCTATCACACTGAAGGCAATATTGGTCTTCCAAAGATAAAAAACAGCAGCTTAATATCTTCCCACAGAACTCATGGTCCAAAGCATCTGCTGGTATAGTTCTTATTTCTGCAGAGGAACTTGCTGCATGCACAGTTACACCTGTGTTTTAAAACACACTAAGAGCAAGATGATCTCATCTCCGTGGTATCCAAAGACAGGACATGAGGGAATGGTACAAAGCTGCACCAGGGGAGGTTCAGACTGGATATAGGAAAGTGTTTCTTTGCCAAGGAGGTGGTCAAACACCAGGACAGGCTTCCTAAAGAGGTAGGCAATTCCCAAGCTTGCCAGTGTTTGAGAGCAGATTGCACAACACCTTTAGCAATACACTTTTACTTGGTCAGGCCTGAATTTGACACACATAATTGTAGGTTCCTTCCAACTGAAACAATCACCCTTTCCTTCCCATTTCACTCCAGTCATAGAGATAAACATGTAAAAATGCTGAAGGTTTTGTTGCTGGGCCTCAAATTATATCCATTTTTCTGATAATCCTAGATTTTTCTTACAGTGTTTTTATATCTAGAATTTGGAATGAGAAGATCTCTTGACAAGATCCTTTCCCTTAGAAGGGAGGAGGGACAAACTACTGAGCTACTCCCTGGCTAAACTGCAGTTCACAGAAACACTCTTGCTATGAAATTTGCTCAGGCTCTATCAAGGTAGTGGATGGGTTCAGGACATAAACTATTGTATATAGGTTTCCTTTACTGTAAGTAAAGAGAAATAAGAAGGTCTAGGGAAATTTTCACAATGTAATTTCACTGACTGCATTAGAATTAGGTAAATAGCCTCTGAAATTATTTTGTTTCTTCCTTTTGGCAGCAAAATGCACCCAAGATGCTTAGCACAAAAAGAGCTATCCTACATTAAATAGATGCATCTTATGAAGGATTGACATAAGCCACAGATTTGTTTGTACCCATATGTCCCATTAAAATGGGTTTAAATACAGTTTCTATCAACAATGGTACACAAAAAAGAAATTCATCTAGAAGAAAATTAAATTATTTTAGCTCCCTTACTTGAAATATTGACTTTATTGGGAAAGAGCCTCACATATAAATTGAGAAATAGCTCAGAACAAGCTTCAGAGTATTCACATTCCTTCTTTCCCATGAAAACACACTCAAAACATCTCTGTTAGGATCCCCTATCCCTCTATGCATAAAGAAATATATTAACAAGCTCTCATAGCACCTGTGCTACTGGTGCTAGCAATATTGGGAAAAAAAAAAAAAAACCAAAACAGCCAAAACCTAACATTTAGGCAAATTAATAAGAAAATATCATATTCTGTTGATGAACTGTGGAAAAACACATCCATGTGAGGCATAGATGACATCATGTTGGTTATTGTTTGCATGCAACAGACAGGTCCTAAAGCAATGCTTCAGATTAATGTCTCTAATAATAAACATAGTGTTAGCAGCACTTTCATACCTGTGGTCAAATTTCCACTCCAAGTGAGTGAAAAAAGAAAGAGAAAAAGAAAGTTATATTTCAGGGACACGAATTAATTGGAAAGCTGTATTTCCAATACAGTTGATATTAAGCTTTTCCGTTGACACCGGAGCTGTGAAATATAGCTGACTCAAGGGGTAGGAAAATAGAGGAATATGTTTTCCTGACAACTGACACATGGCCTGCTGTCTCCTTAAAGGGCTGCTGGCCATCCACTCTGCTTCCTGACTCCCACAGGCTGCCCCGAGTCTCAGCAATGGGTGAATTTCAACAAAGTTTGGCTGCTCAAACACAGTGTGCCTCAGCCAGGGAATAGGACTGGAAATCACAGATGATTGATTCATCTCTCCGGGTTCCTAGCATCACCTGGTTTGGGAATATATATCAAGGCCCCTATTTCTCTTAGTATATAAGGAAGTAAAAATGGCTGCAACCCATTTGTATTAAAGCAATCTTTTTTTCTTTCTTTTTTTTTTTTTTTTTCTCCCTTTCAAATTTTAAATAAGATTCAGTGTTAGGCCTGATCCACACTGGTGAAAAGATATGTCAGTTCTAGATTTTCATCAGAAATAGTTGTTTCATTAGCTCAGAATTTATTTACTATCTGAGGAATAAAATTAATAACTGATAATGACAAAATGATACCATTTATTTTATGGCTTATGTATGCTGAGCACTGCAAATACCAGTAAATCAATCCCTTCTGAATGCCATTACAATTAAAAGTCCTTTTAGAGAAGAAGAAACTGAGGCCAAAAGTCACTTTTCAAGAGCTCCACACAGGAGCAGATATGATCTGAGTTTTTGGTATCCTTATCACCATAATTTCTCCTGAAAAAAGGTTTCTTAATTAATTTGTCTGCTTAAAGGGTGCACCAAATGAACTTTATTTGTGCATATCAGTGTGTGTAAGAAGCTTCTAGAGTCTCAAAAAAAAAAAAGATGTTTCCCAATCTAGAACAGCATCATCAGCCAACACAAAAGATCTGTGATAAACACATTTATCCACTAGAGGATGCCTGGGCAAGCTCTTCTGGGTAGAAAACAGGTTCTTACACTGAAAACTTCAGTGATGGATGCTGAAAAGCACAAGCTTGTGGTGACAGCCCTAATTCGCCTGCTTCATCCCCATTATTGGGACCACTGATAGGGCAGCGAGTGGGAAGTTCTGTGTGCACCATCAGGCATTTTACAGGCACTTGCAAAGGCATCCTGATGCAGCTGGTGCAAGGCACACAAGGAGTTTTGAGCCATGGATCTGAAAAATCAAGCAGAAATGGGGTGAGACTTGCTTTAAGGTTATATGGGTGCTTTACTGAAGCAAAAGGTTTAAGCAAAAGCTGTTTGAACATAAAGCATCTCTGTCTCTTTTACACAAGTTCCCTGGTCCTCACATCTGAAGTGTGGTGCATATGGCTTAGCTCCAACCATGAGTGGGGCTGCAGGAGGCAGTGGGAGCTGCCTTCTCAGGAGGCTGAAGCATGGGGAACTGATTTTGTAGGATTTAAGGTTATGCTTTTAGAAAACTCTGCAGAATTGATCTGCACAATTTGGCTTGGTGTGACCCCGTGACTCTCTGGCTCTCTCTGAGCAATGGAAGTTCACTGTAGGTTTGGTTCATCAGGATTAAGAAATAAGGCACAGAACTCCTACCAAGTTGTCATTCTGCTGCTTTGACAAGGTCCATGCTTGAAGTCAGAACTGAGCAAAACACCTGAAATGACAGTTCAGATACTCTCCCCAACTGTAACAGCTCTCTGCATTTAGAATATTCTCTATTTAAACAACTGCACTTCAATACACATGACAGCTATTTCTAATTGACTCAGCCTTTGTACACAATGTATTTGCTCATCCTCTACTGCTACCAAGAAGTTACTGTAAAAGAAAATAAAAAAGAAAACAAGCTCTGAGCCTAAAATCCCAAGTTGCAATGTATACTTTAGAGAAATATGTACAATTATTTTTATTGTTTGTGTCCAGTCTGTTTATTACCAAATGTTTAACACGATGAAGTTCAACAGATAGAACAGCTAATAGTACTAGGTATTGAATTTACAATTGAACACAAAGTGGATGAGTCTATTATAAACCTTATCCAGGGAATGCATTTATGAGGCATTCTCTAATCAGCAAAGAGAGGGGGTATGTCTGTCCTTTCTCTGTTGCTTTGTGAGTTAGTGCTAGTCTGAAAGACTGGCTTGTATCCAGGAAACAGCAGATGCAGGTGGATAGAATTTTTTCCCTTGCCTTTCACTTCAAATAGGTCAGTACGCAAAATTTAATTATAAAAAGATAACCAGAATTACTTCTTTCACAATTAAAATAATTATAAATACAAGCTCAGAAGACTCCCCTTTCATCTCAGTATATCTTTCCTGACTCTGACTCAGTGGCACATGTTTTAAATGTGATTTTTGCAAGCACTGCTAATTTGAAAAGTTTCAGAGAGCTTTAAATATTTGATTTATTGAGTTGTTTTAATGTAGGTTAATTCAGCTTGTACCTACCTTCTCTGGATACTGGAGGACCTGTGGTGTTGGTTTACATTATGAAAAAGGAAATATTTATCTTGTGATATTGATACTATCCTGTTAAATTGAAATATTCAACTATTCTTAGCAGCATTGGAAAGGGCTGATACCAAAAAAATAAGATTAATGCTTCCATTTTGTTTCAAAGCAAAGTTCATGAAAATAAAAGGCCATGGTCCCTACTTGATTAAATTTTCTTTGCTCTCTCTGGACATTCTATTATCAAATGAAAATGCAGATAATGGGCTATTTTGCTCTGTTTCTGTCTAGATTGGCAAATCATTATCTGTGTCTTCTCATCCATTCACCACACAGAAAAATTATCTCTTAATACTATTAGAATTTCAACAACTATAAAATACTGATATATATGCAATCTTTTTCTCCATAGATCTTAGAAACCTTCATAAAAAAACATTAACATTATTATTTTCACTTGTCTCATGAAAAACCCTATGACACTCCTTTATCAAATCAGAAACTGAGGCAGAGAGTATTTTTCAAGGATATCAAACAGGTTTAAATTTTCAGCTATATTTTTGGGAAAACACTGGCCAAAACTAGAGATATCTAACCATGCAGGGCTCTTAACACAAAGTGACCACAACTATAACAGAGTATAATCTATAATTATATCTAGGAACTAGAAATTTTCTAGGGACTTTAATAGAAAAGAACATGCTTTCTTTAAGTTTCTAGAATATTCTTTCTATGTTATTCAGTGATGTGCCATTTGATAATGTACTTTATGCAATAAGGTGAATGAGAATATCCTAATAATAAATATGGCCATTTGTTTAAGTTAATTGATAGAAGCTGGAGTTTTTCTGGCATGTTGGAAAATAATTTTATTGATATAGCTAAGATAACAGGTTTGTAATATTTAATAATTACATAAATATTATATGTATTTTACACAATATTATATACATTTTTAAAAATAATAATTTTATTTTATGTGTTGCCTTGCATTGAAAAAAATTTCATCCACATATCAACATTTTAGGAAAGAGAATTTTTTCTAGATGAAACAAGAATGCCATCAAGAATAGGGTAGACTAAAGCAGAATTGTTCCATTGATGAACACAAGTGCACTTTTTCCTAAATGAATTAAATATATCCCATTTATACATTTATACATCCCATGTATCCCATTTACATATTTATGCATCTTTTATTTTTAGAATTCTTTAGCTGCTTGCTAATGTTCCCCTCCAAGCACAGTACTGCTGGTTTTCTGTGTTTGGCTTGCATTCTACCACCCCTTTGACCGGTAAAACTGTCTCAGCATCTCACTGTCCAATTTGGTAAATGAGTAAGAATTTCCTGGGATTTCCATAAGGAAGCAGAAGTGGAGATGAGGATTTGGATTTCAAGACTACATTTTAACACTACATCAAAACATGTTTTAGTTTTTTACTGGCCTATAACTCAGAGCATACTGCTGCTCAGTTCTTTACCCTCAGTACTTAAGATTCTAAGTGTAGGTACTTCAAGCCACAATGAGTTTCTTGCAGAAACAGATACTCTATAAAAATTATGCTCTATTTAAGTTCTTGTGGATAAACTGCAGAGATTGAGGTATCAGTTCAAGACAGAGGGAAGTAGGTTAATGATTAGGATTTAGATGACAGGTTTTGTGTAAAACAAAGTCTTGGAAGTATAAAGTGTACTCTTGGTTACCTTTTTATTTTTGCTAGATTATTTTCTGGTCTTTACCTGTCCATGTGTTAATACTAATATTTCCTTGCCATGGGAAAAAACAAACAAACAAAACAAACAAAAGGCAAAGCAAAACCAACAAACAAACAAAACAAACAAACCAAAAAAAAACCACCAAAAATCAACCAAACAAAATCAAACAAACAACTCCCTTATGTGCTGTGACTCATTGATGGTCTAAGAAACACAAGCAGAATTTTCCAGGACTTTCCTTTAATTATTGGACAAGCCACTTATATTCAAAATGCTAAAGCTTCTATTTACAAGATTCTCTCTATTTTTGTAATTAGAAATCTTGGATTTGGCCTAAAGAACAGTTAAAACAACTTTGAAATAGGACTACCTGTATTGTTTCTCATGTAAAACATTGTGAATTTTGCCCATATTGCTATTAAACTGCAATTCTGAAATCAATGCCATGTTCAGTTTGAGTTTTAGGATTCTAGATATACTTTTCAAGGTTATAGAGATGCTTGTCATGGTTTAACAAAGTCTGGTTGCCAGTTGGGGGGCTGGTTCCCTGGGGATGGTCCCTAGTGAAGCTGCCTAGTTTTGCAGAGCCAATCAGCTGGCTAGGTTTGAACACTGACACCTGGTTAAACCACTTGAAGGAGTTGAACACACCTCTGTGGAAAAGCGCATTTAAAAGCGAACAAAGCCCAGGAAAGCTCTCAAAAGGCTTTGGGCTTTCAAAGAGGTGACTGGGCAGCCTGGGCCCACATGGCTGAGTTGGGCTGGGCCTGGCTGGGCCGGGCTTGTGCAGTGGCCTGGCTGGTGTGTGGCTGGGCTGAGATTTCTGCGGCTGCTGGGCCATGCCACTGGGACCATCCCAACGCGGTGAGCAACCACACGGGTGGCATGGTTGGAATCAGGGCAGCCTGGGAAGTGATGCATGGCCACGACTCAGCATTGGTGCAAATGAGCTTTGTTTTACCCCAGGACCAGGGCTGGGGATGGCCCCATGGCCAGCACTGGGGATGTCCCCGAGGCCAGGAACAGCCGGGGCCAGGAGTGGCTGCCGATGGCCTTGCCCAGGAATGGCCGCATGACCAGGACCGCACGGCCCTGGCTGCCTCAGCACAGCTTGCAATGAACTTTATTTAAGCACTTTCAGCGAGCCATGCTGTGGACAGAAGGACAAGAACAGCAGCAGAAGCTTTTCTTGTTTTCAGTGTTCTGCAGGAAGACAAGTCCTGAGTGAAGCCAGCGGCCAGCATGGCTCACACGCTGTTGGCAGAGACCACATGAGCAGCAGCGAGAGGCGCAGCGAGGGATCTCTGCAGGGCTGAGTCTGGATCAGATCAAGTTTCCAGCATTGCAGACGTTTACAAAAAAACTGTTTCAACTGATAAAGCTAGGAAACAAATGAACCTATGAACCTACGAACACCAATTCTCTCCTGAATCAGGAAAAAGAAGGGGTGAAGACACGTAGAAAAAACAACATATGGCACCAAGGTCAGTAAAGAAGGAGTCGGAATCTAGATGGGAGGGGATTGAGGAGATGCCTCAGTCTTAGGCTGAAATTCTTTTGTGAATTTGGTGAAGCCATATTTTTGATGTATTTTTGCTATCAAGCTTCGCTTTTTTCCCTTAAGTGCATGGGGCAATGCAGCATTCACCTGCAGCCTATGCAAAAAGGGCTTGTGCTGGAGCGTGTGGATACTGGAAAGCTGTGATCCAGTGAGTTGCTTGGACAGAGAGACGTGACAAAGGGATAAAAGAGGAAAAAACCTCTGGTCCCAGAGATAATAGAAAATAACTTTTTGTTTTTATGATAGAACAGCTCATCCTTAAAATAGTACCCCATAGCCCATGAAAGAAAGCTGCAAGACTTTCACACTGCAAACAGATTTTCCTTTCCTGGCGGCTGATTCGCTGTGACATTGAAGCCATGAGAGAACTGTTTCTTGTGGAGAAGTCCCCATGGCACAGCAAGAGAGATTCCTTTCCCTAAGTGGACTGAAGAAAGACTATTTTAGAGGTGGCAAACTGACTGAAAATCCCAGGCTGGGTCTCTTTACATTGTCAGTGGCAAGGAAAAGAGGATTTGCGGGGAGGAGAATTGTTCTGAAGATTTATTCTTATTTCTTATTATTTTTTCTTTTAATTGTGTTAATAAAGCTTTTTTAATACCCTTTAAAATTTTGAGCCTGTTTTGCCCTCCTCCTAATCTAGATGTCATAGGAGGAAATTAATAAATAATTCTAGTGCATTAGCGTTTGGCCAGCACTAAACCCACTACAATGTTTTAAGCCAGAATTTTACAAAAAGGGTCATTCTCACCTTTCTCAATGACATCTGTGAAAAATCAGTAGATTATCTCTTTTTCCTTCTTCTACCCCCTCTCAGTGGGAGTCCCAGGTCAAGGTTTTATGTTCATATTTAGGACTAGAATAATCATGTCCAACACCTGATACATAACTTAGCTCTCTCCCTGCCACCTCACTTGACAATGAATTTTGACTTCTCATTAGAAGTATATTGTGCAGTGATAGCAACAAAATGGATGAACAGTGTGCTGACACCACCTGAAACATCCTTGGTGATGGCTGTGAAATAAAACACCCTGAGCAGGCTTTCAGAGGAGTTAGAGCAAGGAGCCACCACAATGGGTTCTACTGGGTTTTGGCATGTTTTTATTGCTGCTTGCCCAGCATGCCCTTCAGTCCTTCTCCTCCTAAAGCTCATGGAGCTTTAAAGTGCTTCCTTAAAAGTGCGGTTGTACTCAGGGTGAGAGAACAGAAACTCTAAGAATATGACTTGTGATCCTCTCTCAGCTGCTGCACTCGTAATGTGAACAAAGAGATTCACGGACAGGCAGACAGAATGACAGACCAAATGCGACTGCCATGTTATGGACTTTATATGTGAAATTAAAGATGAGTGACAATCCAAGGTGAATTTTCTCAGCTGTCATTTGTGTAAGAAAGAATTTTTAACAGATTTTCTTTTTTTTATGATTTAACTGTTTGATTTCAATTGAAGGTAGATAGGCAGTTATTTGTTTCTGAAGTAAATGAAAGTGAGGAAAACCATCTGACACAGCTCAATTAATTTATTGATTAAGACCATAAGAAAACTTAACCAATTGAAAACTTTATGTTACCAACAATCCATGAATCATGGTTCTGAACCAGTTAAAAAGGAGGCCAGCTCAGCATGACTTTTCAAGCTGCCTTCATACTCTATTTCTTTAAAACATATAGTTTTATAAAATTTAATAACCCCCATCTGCTTATCTTTAGAGAAAATGTACCAAAAAATATCAATGTGTACCAGACACACAAATTATTATTTTTGGCATCCATTTAACAATTTTGAAAACAGAAACATAAAAGCAACAGAAAACCATCTAAGCCTAGTACAAGGAAGAAAGACTTAATATTTATTTACAGAACCAAAGGCTATATGAAGTTTAATAAGTCTCTTGATGTGAGTTTTGGAAGTCCAGTTCAGAGCTTAATATGTCACAGAATGTACCTTCATATACACATTTTGAAATGTCTCCTTGGGAATATGTTATGGGGTAAAATAAACTAGGTTATAAAGATGTAGAATTGGTTAAGGAGTGATTTTCTTTTTTTTTTTTCTTTTCTTTTTTTTCCCCCCATTTCTCAGTTCCTTAGTTATCATGATACAGCATGGAGCTTTCCAACATTTTTTGTATCTGCAGTACACCACAAAGCATACACTTATCTACAACTTCTTAATTGATGTTCATGATAGCTGTGATTTCCAGACAGTGTTCTTTCCCAAACTCTGGATGTGTCATAAACTGTGTTGTGCCTAGCACTGCAGAAAAAGTAGCATATTCTTATCTTCATGAAGTTCATAAGGATTCAATTCTAATATTGTAGCCTTCATTTCACTAGGACTGGTAGTGTTACAGCCCAGCAAAGGAGCAAGTCAGCTGATATTGCTGACATTACCTCAGCAGGTAAGAGAGAGCACATTTGAAGATTTGAGGTATGGTAGATCTCTGGGTGATTTTCTCTGGGAGGAAACATCTCTTTCTGCAGAATGTTGCCTTATATATTGTAAAAAGCACGCCCGGTGCAAGAGCTCTTCAAGGAACAATGTGATTTTTTTATTTTTGTTTTTTTTCTCTCAGTGACTTGCTGGTTTATTCCCATTAGGAATGCAAGATTTCAGTAATTCCCAACTTTCTCTCCTGTCTTATCACTGTTCTAGAAAAAAAAATGTGTGCCCCTTCATAAAAATATGTGCTATTTTCTGCTACCATTACAAGGTTAGTATTATTCTAAAATGTGATTTAAATAGATCCCATTTCTGCACTGGATAGCAAACATAGGCATTATTTTGTGATCTAAAAGATGTATTTAACTTTTATTGAAAATTGAGATGGAAGAGAAGGAAGGAAGAAAGGAAGAAAAGAGGGAAAAGAGAGATGAGGGGTTGATGGAATGGAGTATGAAGAGGGAAAAGAAAAGGGAAGGAGGAAGGGATTGGGAAGAGGAGGGAGGGAAGGAAGTGGCGGAAGTGGCGGAAGTGGCGGAAGTGGCGGAAGTGGCGGAAGGAAGGAAGGAAGGAAGGAAGGAAGGAAGGAAGGAAGGAAGGAAGGAAGGAAGGAAGGAAGGAAGGAAGGAAGGAAGGAAGGAAGAATTCATGTCCTTGTCTAACCTTACAAGAGCTAATCTTATCTTATTTCAAAATAAAAATACAAAATGTCCAGCTGTCACCCCTAATTCCCTAAAGAAACCTCAGTATTCCGCAGACAGAGCCCCAAATCTAGTTTCCATAAATCTTTTGTGATGGCCAATATATCAAGGATAAAAACCTAAGTTTGCTAATAGACAAGTTCCTCTATTCCAATTTAAAATATTTCAACTGAGAGTTTTCTAGCCATGATCTTATCATGCAAGGCACACACAAAGTTGACAAAGGAAATTATTGAAGACAATGTCCCACTGTAATTAAAACAGTGGAAAGGCAGAATGCAGAAACTCTCCCACCCACCATTCACCCTTCCCATCCTAATGCAAGTAGAAATACATGCTTTGTAGACCACAAATACCTAGGCTGATTAATTACATGGCTATGCAATATTACTCATGCATTCCTCCTGAAATGTCAAAAGGATTAGGAGTGCCACATCTTTCCTCCCCAACTCTAATCTAAAGGAGCCCTGAAATGAAAACAGTGCAATTACTTTCGTACACTGTCAATTTTACAATAGGGGGAAAAAAGAGCTTTACAAACAGCAAATAATTATACCACCACTTAATGATTGATTTAACATAGAAAACCCATCTAATTCCTTTTGTCGTTACAATCTACAGTACTAACACTCCAACAATGCTGCCTTAGTGGTTTGGCATTACATTAGCATTAAGAATAATGCTAATATAAAACCTAGCTTAACTTTTTATATTGTTAATCTGCATCAATGCACTGTACTCCCAGTGTATTATGAGGCCTATTAGTGTAGCAGACATTTGGGATGATACAATCCAGTCTAGAAGCATGATTTCAAGAAAGGGACTTGTTCAGAATTTCATGCATTTGAAAAATTAGCCTCCTACAAGGCAGTCAGAGTAAGGGGTCATGTGCTTTCCATTTTGCTGCAAACAGCAGCCAATGAACTAAATCATACTGCGCAACATAATTATATGTTTTCAAACCCTGCCTACTTCTAAAGTGATCTTATTGAGGTGATTGCTGCCCCATCTTGAGGCTTTGAGATGGAGATGGACTTAGTTCTGATATTATTTATAAGATCGGTACTGCATTGGGATGGGAAGGTCCTTTAAAATAATATAGGAGAGCCTCATTTCATACTACAGGATTTTGGAACAATTGTTCATTTCTATTTAAATGCACAGCACTTTAATAATTGCTGTATGAATGCAGTAAGAAGCGGTACAGGTCTTGTAGATCTAACCATACATACAAATAAAACAGAGGCCTAGTATGAACAAAAAAAGGAAAAGGAGCATTCTTGCCTTAATATTGCAGATTTCATTGTATTTCAAGTGCTCTATTAATTCTGTAGGCAGCAAACTTTTTAGAACTTCTGAATTGCTTCTGAACAGAAATAAATCTGAAAAGGTCAAGGATGTTTTATGAGTTTCAGGCTTGGGCCAGAACAGGTTAATTTGTGAATGTCTTTTAAAACAAGGACATATTCAATATCTGGTTTAGCAGAAAGAACAGGTAGAGGTGGTCATGTATATGTCTGATACCAAAATTCAGGAAACTTGATTGTCTTGCCCATTCACATATTTGATGTAGTGTCAGTGAGGGTTTTAGCTTTCCATTCATCTCTAATAAGAATGAAATGAACATAACAAGCATTGAAATAGAGTGAAAGAGCTGCAGTATGAAATTGTACCCTTGAATATCCCATCAGAGAAGGCTGTAAATTCTGCACTTTCCATTTCTCGGTCAGAAAACACATGGACTAAGAATGAAAGTGTGAAATCATTAGAGTTTATATCTCAGCCTGGCTGTAAGCTTTGGCCTATTTCTTTAGAAGTGTCACTACTTCCTGTTTAACATATCGACCTGCCTATTTGGCATTTGACAGCAGTATTGAATTTTTGCTGAATTTTATGCTTCAGGAAGGACATAAAGTAACAGGTTTTCCCCTGGGCTCCCCCCTCCACAGCCTCAAATTTACTAGGAACTTCAGAAACACTTTGTAATCTCATGTAAATATGTTATGTCTTCTTTTCTTTTAGAAGCAGCCCTGTTTTTCTGCAGGAGGGGCAATGGGGTGCTGGGGGTAAGGGTTCCCTTGACACTAGAGAAGTTGCTTCGAAACAGTGCAAAGTACAAGTGAATAAATGTCCCTTCTACATTTTCTCCCCACATTTTATTGTTTGGGTTGGGTGGACCTCAGCATGTAAAGTTGTCTTTGATGATCTCTCTATGTGCTCTCCTGCTATCTTTTTCCTGTTTTATACTTTCACAAAGCCCAGGCTCTAGGCTGGAACTGCCAATGTGGTGGCAAAGGATCTGAAAGGTAATTATTGCAACACTGAAAAAGAAAATAACCAGTCTTTTTTTTTTTTTTTTTTTTTTCTTTTTAAGATTCAAAGCCAAACTTTAAAAAACCTTTTGGCTCCTAATTCCCAGATGAAATTGAGATATTCAGCTCAAATGGATATTATGACACTCAGCACTAAAATGGTGAAATGCTGTGGAATTTTCAGTGCTCATATTGCCATCTGAATACTGCATAGAGCTATCAGGAAAACATAGACATAGAGCATTCTTAAAAGTCACCAAACCAAAATTAGTTAACAAGGAGATCTGAGGCAAAGCACCCCAAAAAACTGACTTGCAATGATACTAAAATTCAGGTGTGCAGAGTTTTGCTGCTATAACACAGAGTCTCAGCATCTTCTCTTCACTTCAGGTGTCTGAGACATGAAATGAAGCACAAGGGTCTGGTGGGTTCTCTGAAACATGCCCAGGATGAGAAGAGTTAGAAAATGGACAGTTGAAGAGTATGTGTGGGTGTGTGGGTGTGTCTGTGTCTGTGTGTGTGCTTGCCTGTGTTGAAGGGACATAGAAATGTCTTCAATATGCCTAGGGATCACTTGAGAAAAAAAAAACCCAAATGTGCTATGTGCTAAAATGGACCATAATTCTTCTTCTCCTCACTGGCCACATGACAGAGAAGGTTGTTGAGAGAAGACATGTCTTAGAGGCTTCTTCAGAGTCTCAAAAGAGCATTGTTTATAGGCTACAGATCCAATTCTGCCCCCTCCTCCTTCCCTGATCCGCAGCTTTTAGATATAGTAATTCTAGGTTCCACTTCACAGGAGACAATTAGATTTACCAATATTTAATTTTAAAGCACAGAGTGTTCATGACTGCAATAACTTCAGTGAAGGGACGGGGACACCCAGAGCTCATAATTCAACTAGAATTTAGCATTCTAAAACTTTCCTGTTGCTGAGCCCATTCTTTCTAACCTTTCATTTTTCCTCTTTGTCACTTTGCTCTGCCAGCATTCACATTACTATTTTTTTCAATTACTCTCAAATTTTTATCTACCAGACTATGGATGCCTTTAAAAGTCCTTTCCTTTTTTCTTTTCTTATCTAATAGGTCATAAAAAACAACTTATGTCTTCCTATTTTGTTCTTTCTTTTATTTTTCTTTCGTTTTTATTTGTTTATATTTTTGATTTCTTCTTTGCATAGGTTTATCAGAGGGGGGTAAGAGTGATGAAGGTCTTTACTACTGGGTAGGAATAACTGAAAAGACCACAATTACAACAGAAAGGATGAGGCTGTACATCTAATTAGTTACTTAGCTCAGGCACAGGAAATAATAATCATTTACACAAAGGAAATCCCGCTGCACAAAACTATCTGGAAAGAATAGGTAAAGTCCACTCACTTCACTTTCACTCATTTCTGCCAGACTTGATGACACATTAACTTTTTTTTCTTTTAATCTGTTAATATATTAAGCTGTTCCTTTAACCATCTCTGAGGTGATAATTTTAATATCAAGTTCTTATCAGAAATTATTATTTTGCTTTTGGTCAAAATAGACTTAAAAATAATGGAGAAAATTTGAATTACATCACTGACTAGTGTGATAATAATATTTTATTTTAAACTGCAGCTGTGGACATTTCTGGAGTCTCTTTATCAGAACAAAAGAAATATGAACTATCCTTCTGTGACTTCATTTTTCCTCTTGAATGTTCTGTTAGATAAGGAGTCAAGACTGAAGATGCAGTGATCCACGGAAGTGGACATGAATATGATTAAATGAGATTTAGGGATCAAAGAAGCTTATAATAAAAGCTTAACAGAGGGGACAGCAGGAGCAGGTGAAAACCAAGCAAATACGTGGAGGGCAGAACACTGAAGATGTGTCTCCAAAGAGAAGTTCTAAGCACAGACACAAGCAACTGGAAAATTATTTGGTCTCCTAGCACCTAGCACTTTGGTCTCCTAGCATTTCATCTGGAAATTCTGGGCTAACTCTTAACTTTCTGGGTTTTTCAGGCTATTGAGGTGCTATTTAATAAAATATCTGATCCAATTTCACTGTCTGAAACCACCAAAGGGGATCACAGGCATTCCCTGCTTTCACACAATGTTTCTCTGGGTAATATCAGATGTACTGTTTCTGACACTTTGACTAGCAGGTAAATTTCTCATTTTGAAATTGTTATTAATGGTTGGGTGATTTTCTACAGAATTAGCGTTCTGAATAGTTAAGAGTTATTGAATAGTTATTTAAGTAAGCTTTGCAGATGACACAAAGAGAATGGAGGGAATGGGGTGAGAGAAGGAGAATGTAAAGTAGAATAAAGTAGTTTTGGAAACACTGGGTGAGGCTCTCTCAGTCAGTATTACCTAAGCACAGCTTTAAAAGCCAGGGAGTTGACTACAGTCAACTCAAAGTCTGGTAGTCCAGTAAGAATCTGCCAAAATCTAAGAAAAACCAGCTGTCTCTCAGTCAGAATACAATTCTTATGTAACTTACTAATTTCATTTATATCCAGATTTGAAAACGTGGACTACTTCCATTGTCATTATCTGGTCCAGTAGGCCAGATAATCTTGATAAAATTCACTCTCTTTTAAGTCACATATTAATCAAATGAGAGCCTACTCAGGTGACCCATATTAGCTTTATTAGACTGGTCCTTTCAAAGACTTAATAGACAAAGTCAAGCATCAAGAACAGTATAATTCCTCACAAGGTCCCAGCCTATCCAAAGGGAAGTCACGAAGTACAATGCAATGACTCCATTCATTTCCAAAATCTTTATGAACAGATTCACCAGGGAACTAAAGACTGCTCTATAAAATGAACATATTCCTATGCCTTCCAGCATGGTCCCAGCTGTTCACAGTCTCTCCCGCTGACACCAGGACTTCATCAATCTTTGATCTCATCTCCAGCTGCAAGTTTTAGGATCTCATCCTAAAGAGCAAGCACAATGCTAAAACAGTTCCACAACTACTGCTTTAAGAGGTGGTAAAGAAGAAAATATATAGGAGTCTGTTTCAGCTGAGACAGCCCTTGTTCCCCACTCCGAAACAGGTTTCAGATCACAAGCTACTCCAAATTTTATTTAAACTCTGACAGACACTATTTTCCATATGGGAGGCTGCCAATTTTTAGTGGAGTTAACATTATGTTCATACAATATAAACATGGACTCCACAGGTCCATCCACACCAGTAAATTAAATGATCCCCAAGAGTGGCCTTTATCATTGCAGCTGTTGTTTTAAATTCTGTTTAGGGAGGGATGCTTGGGAAAATGACAGATGACCTCAGGCAATGTCCTGCAAGGATAAGTCCAACTCCTTAGAAGAACATATGAGGCTTTTCCAGTGTCCAGGCACATCCTTTAATTTAATGGTGTGAGCAGACAGAACAGTATTCACCGCATACCAGTAAATGGCAGAAACAGTTTTAATGACTAAATCATGTTCAATTTTCCCTCCAAAGGTAGTTAAAATTCTCAGGTAAAGACTCACTTTTAAATTATCTCCATACAATGGTCAGTGTAATTAACCCTTCTCTGCACAGTATTTTCCTAATAAAAATGGCAAAACCTCTGGTAGTGAAACTGGAAAAGGGCTTGAGAAACTGATACTTTCACAAAGCAATAATCAGAGTCAGGTTTAAAGATAAATATACAAAAAATAATGATTAGTTAAGTTCTGGAATGTCGTGAGTCTTAAATGACATTCATAAGGACACTAATGAAAGTGGTAGAAATACTTATTTATATTACTATTGTTGTTTTTATTGATATTGAAATTGGTATAATATTATTAGTATTTAATATTATTAGTGAGCATTATTCAGTAACACCAGAACTCTACCACATTCTCAAGAAAGGCTATCAAAACTTTGAATAAGCTTTGATGAAAATACTCATCAATTCTCTGACAAAGTTGATGCAGTGATGTGTTACTAAAGCTGAATGATTTTTCTCAGGTTTTTTTTAATGCTCATTAGTAATTAATTTTTCTTCTTTAAAGAAGATGAAGTTTTCTTTGCATAAAAATGAACCATGGGCAATTTCCAACAGAATGAATAAGTCTTTTTCTTAGCATGCTTCAATAAATAGCCTGGGCTAGGATATTGAAAACGCACTTCAGTGACAGAGGTTAGTTAATTTCTCATGTGATTTTGAGTTAATTATTTATTGGGGAGGAAGAAAATTTCATACCTTTTTTTTGGGTAAAAATAGGGGCAAAAAAATGCCCTGGGGCCAACAGAGTACAGTGTTTAACCTCAGGGATAAACAGGGCAGCAGTTAGGCTGTGGGCTCTGGTAACTTAGGTATTCTGGCAAGCTCATTAGCCATGCAAAAAAAGTTTATCTTTGAGATATTAGAGGATTAAAAGGAAAAGTTTGAATCAGGAAAGTCCAATACCTCTCTCACACCTCAAATAATTATATTTCATGTGCATATATCTGTGGCACAATTCTTAACAAATTAAATGGTGGCTGTTGTTTTCAGTTGTCCTACTTAGTCAAATAAAGACATATATTAAAAAAAAAAAATATATATATATATTTATGGTGTGAGCTTTCACCAGACAATTGTGGCAAACCATTAAAAAGTGAAGAAGTTCTCTGTGGAAATGCATCAGTGCTTGGAATTTAAAAAAAAGCAACAAACAAAAAAAACCCACCACCATCACCACCACCAACAACACACAAAAAAACCAACAAAACAAAATACAGAATGTGGGGCAGTTGTTTTTATCCAACATAGAAAAGCTGGGATAGCCTCAACAAAATAGTTCTATCCCACAGCAAGATCTTGCTTATATCCCTTCTGACTCTAGCTGCTTTCCTATTAGCCAAGTGCACCTAAAGGACTTGATGGACTAAATGTGTCCTGATATTCAGGAATATGTGGTGATATTGACAAATGCTCACTGTAGTCCAGAATGAGGGAGAACCACCCAACTCATTTTCATCTATGACCTACTGGTATAGTAAGCATATTATTTGAATGAAGGTCTTGGAAATGCAGGAGCTTGCTCATTACTTTCTGTTCTCTGTCACATCTATTCTGTGACCTACTGCCTCTGCTCCTCTGTTTTACTCTCAGACCCAGCTGCTGTTAACCATTATATTTTTTTCTCTTTACCATTTTTTCGCTCAAAGATATAATAGGCAGTATTCTGAACCTGAATGATCTAAGGAAGTCTTGGGAAAGAGAGAGACACGCATGGATGTCTGTAGTGTTGAGGGAGATTACAGAGTACAAATAAAGTAATATCTGCATTCCTTGGTATGCTTTAAATTTGATTTGATTCAGAATTATCAAGCAAAGTTATCTGACCTGTGTTATGCAGGAGGAGTTACACAAGGTCCCATTTGGATTTAAAATCTATGAATCTATAACAGCAATGGAAAGTACATATAAGGTGACCTTCCCAGATTCGCAGTAATCTTCAGTTGAGAATGTCTTATCTGGCTATCCATGCAACAAAAAAAGGGTTATAACCAACAATCTCAAAAACACTTCTGTATATTTTAATGGCAAACAAGGTCATTTGCAATAGTTCATCTGTTTTCAGACAGCATTTGAGTTTTTAAGTTTGGGTTTTCTGTTGGGATTTTGTTTGGTTTGATTTTTTGTTGTTGTTAGGTTTTTTTGTTTGTTTTTGAGGGTTTTTTTTTAACTGCAGATTGAAATGGGAGTTGGCAGGGATGATTTTTAAAGTCTGCTGGGAAAGATAACATTTAGTTCCTGGGTAAGGGGTCTTGTCAAGAAGTGTCCTGACAAATGTCTGTTTTTTCTGTGCCCAGAGAACACCAGTACATAATGAGACAACTGCTAAGACACAATTCCTTTGCTTTTACTCCCTTGATTAGTGATAACTGTAATTTATTTGAAAGAGCACAAGAAATGGCTAGACTGAGCAATGTGTCCTTCAGATGTAACCTTAGTAGATACTTATTCTTGCCATTTGTTGACCAAAGCAGAGTGGGTCAAATGCCCTTGTCTGGTCTATGATAGCAGAAAAAAGAGTGTGTAAACAGTTCCAATAGCATGAACCATGATGAATTGAGCAGCCTGAGGTCTCTGGATGAAAGAGGAAAGGTTTCTGGAGGCAGCATGAGGAAGAACTGCACTGCAGGGGGGCAGATGGAGAAGGAATTATGTCTTTTTCTGACTCCTGAACATGAAGTGCAAGTGAGAGAACAGAGGGTAGGGAGCCCTCATCTACTATGGGATTATTTTTTTCTCTTCCCTAAGGACAGTCTCTCTGAGGCAGAAATGTCTCCAGGACGGACTGTACTTTCCATGCAGTCACATCTCTCCACAGTGGGCGCTATTTTAATTTGCAATACCACTCTACCTCCAGCCCCTGCTTCCTGCTAACACATGACAGTGGAATGCTTTTGCTGAAAAGGAGGATAACTGAAGTGCAGGTCTGGCAACCTCCAGTCCATTTTCTCATGTCCTGCCTGCTGACATACAGTGATAATGCTGTCCCTATTATCTGTCCTTCAGCAATAGAATATATGTGTTGCAGGAAGCAGTGGGCTAGGGTAGGCACCTCATTCAGATAAGATATCCCATGTATCTTCATCAGGAAGTGCTGTGAAGAAGCTCTACAGCTGACCAAAGATTTTAAATGGGCCAAAGAGAGAAGTACACTTTGATTCATATTTTTCCCCAGAACTCCTGCCCACACATGCATTACATTCTTTCAAGGGCTCAGTGAACAGTGAGGCATCTAGCTCTGCTAAAAATAAGCAAACAAACAAACAAACAAAAACAAAAGCTCTAAAAAAAGCCAACAAACCAATAAAAACAAAAACAAAAACCACAAAAACAAAACTGGGGACAGTTTTTTATAGTCCAGTGTCCAGAGACAGTGAAAACATGAGTTAGTCCATCTCAGCTGGCCGGGGACCAGAGCTACCTCCCTGACGTAGGTCACAAAGTCAGTAAAAGAATATTCTTTATCTCCATCTCTGTTTTGTTCAAGGCCATGAGCTTGGTGACTTTATCAATCTGCCTTTCTCACTTAGCTGCTTTGCTTGCAGTTAAAGTTGCCTGTTCTGTTTTGCAACATAAAAGATAGTTCCTGACATGAATAGGAAATGATGCTCTATAATGCAGTCATGTATTACAGGTATGTATTTCAGAATTCTACTATGGCATAGTATTTCTACTAGACTCTTCGTGTCTTTAAACCTGAACTTTAGCTAGACTGCCAGTGGCCCAAACACAGCAGAATACATCATTATCCCATATTAAGGTCCCTTAATCGTTCCTGTTTTTTTTTTTTATTATTATTATTTTGGTTTTGGGTTTTTTTTTGGTTTTTTGGTTTTCTGTTTTTTTGTTTTTTTTGTTTTTACTACTCTCAAGAAAGCCACTTAATAAGGACAGAATGTCAATAACTAAGATGGGGATTGTGTGGGCTGGAAAACATAATTTGTAACCAAGCAGATGTTTTATCCTGGGTACAGAACAGGAGAAAATATCAAGGGTCTCCTGAGGCAGCCCACCTAGAATCCTGCTGCCTCTCATGTCCTGAAAACATGTCAGGAATGCTGCAGATTATGGAAGGTTATGGAGACAACCTGCTTCCCTCCCATGTTGCTCAAAAAGAAGAATCTATTGTCTTATCTCCTTAGAAAAGCCCTTAGTATGGAAAGGACTGAAGATCAAACATAAGTGGGCTGATAACTTGGAACCGATTCCTGATCCACACTTTCAAACCTACATTCTGATGCATAACTTATTCTGCAATCAGGAATGCTTTTCTAATTTTAATTATGGAAATTCAAAGGTACCTTATTTCACCAATTCCACAAGAACTGAATCCCAGGAATAAATGGAATGGGGGTGATTATACACTGGGACATGACATGCTCTCACTGTCTTTTTAATGGACGGTTATGACTGTGAAGTCTTTTTATTCCAATGATTACATTCATTTATATGAAGAATGAAAATCAAAATCTAGTAGAGGAATCAGCACATGGGAATGTAATATGTAATTTTTGTACCAGGCTATAAACAAGACTTCACCAAAAATGAAGCATTTGCCTCTGAGGTCAAAGATTCCCAATTCCAGAATCCTCCAGAGCAACATCCTGTCTCCAAAGGAGAACAGTAGAAGACATTTAGTGAAATAATAAGATGGATCAAACAACTACTGAGTGATTTCTTGCTGATACATTTCCCCAGCTCCGGGCAGTTTTGTGATGCTGGCACTTCTTGAAGGGAAACAAGCATCCTTTCTACAGCACTTAATAACCTCCCCTGGACCCATTCCTTCTGGGCTTTTCCACTGCTTTTTTTAATCCTCTTGAATCCTGAGAAACATGCTGTAGTGATGAGAAAGTCTATTTAATTGTGTGTTGCATAAAAATTGCCTTCATAGATTACAAACATTTTTTGTCCAAAAATCTCTTGGATACACCCTGATTTCTGTGTTTTAAAGTCTAATGTCAGAGTGATTCCCTTTCCCTTTCTCATCCTGTGCCTGACTCTGTGAAAGGCCTCTGTGAGACACCTGACAACCATGACCATTTTCTCAAGCTTCAGTGCTTGACTAATGAGTCCTTCATTGCCCAAAATCCATCCTCAAACACAGATCATTTGCCACCTTTTCCTACTTTTCTTTTCCTGCATGTGGATATGTTATTTCTTTTAAAAGCTGTGAGAACTGCAAGGAATATTTTAAAATAGGGGCAATACCTTATGCTTTTTCCAAGGCAACTACTTTACACCTCTGTTAGCCCAGTTTCACACAGGAGCCCCTAAGATAATCAGAATATACTATTACAGAAGGCTGGCATTTAAACTCTCTCATTCTCCATCTATGGGCCCAGGATCTGCTTATTATTCATTTGTGAGGGGATGTTTTGGCCCTATGAGCAGTGGAACAAACCCTCAAGATAAGAAACGTCTGAGGCAGCTGCTTGAGTGGATCCATCATTATCACTCGAATACGCTCTGTGGATAACAGAGGCCTTCAGTCCCTGGCTGCTAATCTGACACCTTTCATGGAGCACTAAAAGAATTCACTTAAAATTAAAAACAATGCACAGCTGTTTCAATGGATAAGTCATGCCATTTGCATGAGGATAATGGATAATCAATATACAATGGTGACACAAATTAAACGTGGATTAAATAGTCATTGTTCCACAGCTATGCTCTATGTGATTTTCCCAGATACTGTGTGATAGTCCTGTATTTTTTATTACTGCTTCGAGAAAAATGCATTTTCTTCTCCTGGAAGATGCTTTTTCTTTATCAGTCACACACTAGTACAAAACAAACAAATGAAAGTGCTAATTTGCCATGTTTATCTACCACATCAAAGTTTACTTTTTGAAGAGTCATAGAGATTTCTGAGGGGAACTATTTCTTTTTATTTTTTTCCTCAGATATTCTTGGTGCAAGAGATTCTGGGAATGGGCCAATTATAATAGGACATGGTGAACTTAACTAATTCTGAAAGTTTTCTTGTTTCTGATATACATTTTCTGTGGTTGATATGGAGATATAGACTCTAGGACATAAGGCAGACATCATAAGGATGAATCATTCCCTGGAGATGTCTATCTCCCTCCACTCAGTAAGGGAGCCAAGGCAAACTGCTTAGTTTAGAAGTCCAAATTCTTGGTGGCCACAATTCTTTAAACGAACCTTATTCCTGTTTCTTTTTAAAGAGTTGTCTGGCAACATTCAGATTTAAAAGATATTCCTATTTTCAGTTTACCCATTCAACAACAATTAAATATTTCAACATCATTAATGCATTTAAACCCACATTTAGACAACATTAGGACACACAGCAACTTCCAATGTAGAAGTGTGACCTGAGTGATTTATGAGAATTTCTCTGAGGGAGAAATAGCAGACCCATGAAACTTTAAGCTCTGACCATTCTTCTCTATAAGATTTAGTTGGAATTTAGGCGCTGAACTCCTGTAGTCACCTTTGAAAGAATTAAGTTGTAGTATCCAAAATTTCACCCAAGCCTCAGTGAGAGAGAACATCTGAAAGAGGGAGCTGGAGGAAGTTATGCACAGGACCAAAGGTTGTATTTATACTCTGAATATAGCTCTTAATCATTTCAGATAAGTCAACCAAAAACCCATAATTAATAACAAAAAGTAATAATGAACTTCTGTCTAACATACACTACTTAACTAACCTCAATTCAAATCACTGACCTAGAAGTATTAAACTCTCTTTCCTATTACTAATCAGATGAAAGAAGCACCAACTGCTCATAGAAATGACTTTTTTTTTTCATTTGATTCACTGAGATAAATTAGGTTCTTTTCAGTCTGTGATATTTTTTCACAGGCAGACCTGATGCCAAAAATCCCACTACTTCTTTTTATTTGTCAAAACTTTTAGAGAGAGACAGAAAGGTGGGGAGTGTTAAAAATCAGGATTATTTTAGTCATAGTTGAATTATTTTAGTCGTCATTATAATCTTAAGAAATTTTCATCCATGTAAGAAAAATCCTTTATATTGGAAAATATTGGAATGTCCCATTCTCCCAGTCTGCTTAACCCTGTAATTTTTCTTTCAAAACTGAATATCTCTGATGAAGGAAAAGGGAGGAATGCTTTTTTTTTTTTTTTTTTTTTGTTTTTTTTGATGGTAAAGCCATGAGTTTATGGCTTGTTCTTCATCCAGGCTGAAAAACAGTCCACTCATTCTTGCTACACATGAGTACTTAAACATCAGCATTTGAAATATAAAGGCAGCCAGAGACTGACAGACCTCAGACAGACATGGCAGTAGATTTTAGAAACTATTTTGGTATTAAAATTGTCTTTTTTTTTTTTTTTTTTTGTGGACTTGGTAGTGAAATTTGCAGTGACCCTGCTGGGAACAGAGGAAGACCTACATTGTGCACTTCCTAGCATCTCATCTCAGGTCTGGAAAATCTGCTCTTGCTTGGCTCTCCTGTTTGCCTGTTCGATCTGTGCTGTAATGGGAATGCTGCTGCTCTGCTGCCAGCCGTCTGAGATGCTCATCATTCCCAAAGAATTTTTCTCTCGAGCTGGGCTGCAAACTGCCATTGCCTTTTTGTAATATATTTATCTGGGTATTTGCTGGCAGGAACAGAGAGAAATGCCAGTTATGTAAGTGAGAAAACCTGTTTTACAAGTGAAAATAATGTCTACAATCTGGAAGATTTAAATGAGTCAGACGTTAGGATACACATTTAAACCCAAATCTGATATTTAGATGCAGCAAATGCTTGCACATGCATGTAACCCTTTGGAAATCAGTGAAGAAATGTTCACATGGCTTAAACTTTTCACAGGTGTGAGACTTTGCATGACTGCTCCCTCAAGTGGGAATATTAAAATTTCTAGGAGGGAAGTAGTAAGTGGAGGTCCTTAATGAGGGCCACTTCCTAACAGCTGCAAAAACAACTGAATGAAACTGCATAGCTCATACCATCAGCTCAGAAAAACTACATTGGAATAAATTATTAGTGGCCAAATAGCCAGCATTCATGCCAAATATCAGTTAGAATTCCAGAGTAAAAATCAATACCCATCTCTTAATATATGGCTTATTTTAAGGAGAAACAAAACAAAAACAACCATCCAAACAAACAAACAGCTAAAAAAACCCAAAATTTCAATTTTATTTATTTTTAATGTTGTCTGGCTGCAGCAACAGATAATTAGAAATATTTAATGCAGGAAAACATCTGCAAGTTAAAAATTTTTAAAGCCTAAATCTTAGCATTTGGCAGTACAGAAATGATATGTTAGGCATGTCGCACTCTCTCTCAGTATGATAGCAACTAAAGTGGCTTAAAATTGGATTCATTTATAAAGCTGGACACCATTAATATCACCCCCTGCATGACAGTAATTCATTTCACTCTGGTTTGCCTGCACAGCAGTAGGGGCTCTGGTCCTTGTATTCAGATCACAGTCCTAATTAAGTATTCATTATAGAATACATATTTTTTCATTTTAGATGGAATATCAAACATTCATGCCTGGTATTAAACTTGTTTACCAATGGGCTATTGTTTTATTAATAAACACTGCCATACATGTCACACTAACTTCAGGGTCAAAAAGAGAGCTGAGTTGAAACTCAACATTACATGCAAATTTCTTGGGACCTTTTTGGAAAAAGCTGCAACTTTTACATTAGTTTCAACCTCTGTGATAAAACCATTTGAGATTCTTTATTCTACTTCCTCTTTGAATGCACCTGAAATCTCATGAGGAAAAGCCAATCAGAGATTTCTGGTGTCAAATAAAAGTCAATTGCATTTATTTAGGTTTAGTTTGCTTTTAGCGTTGAGCTTGCAAACAAAAAAAGTACAAAAGTACATCTATAATGCAGTTGGTAATTCTCCAAAAATCAAGCAGTCTGAGGAAAATGTCTTGATTTTGGGTCAGAATAATAATTTCCGAGCTCTATGGAGCAAGCAATGTAAACCCATCCAGCTCAATTCAGCTTGCACCTGTGGAGTCACAGATGACATCATCTGCTCAATCTGCTCTCCAGCACACCTGGAAGGCTCATCTTTCTTATGGCCTTATTTTACAAGTCTATGTGAATTGTGAGTCTGCACCTTGCAAAGATACACAGCCTTGCTGGACAAAAATTTTCCCAAAGTAGAAGAGAGAAGCAAATTGCAATTAATGTTATCTAACCACAGAGATGTAGAAAGTGTATTCATAGTTCTCTGTTGAGGTGAACCGAGGGAGAATCCAACTACTCCCGTATAAATGCAGGTTTATAATGTAACTAAAGCGCAGCTGAATGTCTGAGACATTGTGACAAAGAGTACTCTTAGATGTCAGCATCCAGACCCTTATTTCCTTATTCTGCCTTAGTGAGGTTCCTTGTGAGCTCCAGGAGACAAGAGGGGATTGCCTCGTGTTCCACTCATTCCCTTGACCTGCCAGTTTGGGACGGACTGGGACCTATCAAGGTTGGCATGTGTTTTTAATGTTGTGTCACCCCCTTCTGCATTTGTGGTCTAAAATAAGCCTTAAGAGACAATAGAGATGGCAAATAACAGTACAGCAATGGCTGGATTTAGGGTATATTAAAGAAAGTGTAGACTAATTCCAGTATTTTCATCTTCATCATTTCCACATATGGACACTCCCAAAAGTCTGAGAAGATAAAGGTAAAGTAGTTTTTTTATAGTGAAAAGAACAATCAGAATAATGGAATAAATTCATCTGAAGAAAAATTCTTCAACTTAACAGCTTGCTTTTTCAAATAGAAAAACATATATTTGTCTTCTTCAGAAAAAAAAAAATTAAAAACAAACCCTCACCAATTCCTCCTCAAAAATCCCCAATCAACCAACCAAACAAAGCCCAACCCTACTAAAAAAAAAAAAAAAAAAACAAAAACCACAAAACAAAACATTAAAACACCCAATCCAAACCAAACAAATAACCCTCCCCTCAAAAGCACTGTGAAACCAACTTGACTTTGAAAGGGAGTTGTTTGGGATCTTTTTCCCTGTACCTAAGAGAAGCTTTATAGGATGATACAAAAAGGGAAGGGATTTATTAAGAGTTTTTTCTAGGAGAATTATTCTGAGAGTCCAAGAAATGGGCTGTGGCTATTTTCAGATCTTTTGCTTGGATTATTCAAATATTATTTGGACAATTAGCAGAAAATGAGAGAGAAGACAGATAAATATAATGTACGAGTACAGTTTTCTCTGGAGGAAGTTGTATTTTGCTGTAAAAGTAATTAAAGAAAGATCTTTGTATACAGCATAATCAAAAGATAAAATGCTACTTTGAAATGTTCCATTAGGTTTGAAAGTTCCATTTACCACCTAGGAGGCAGTTTTTGATGACTGAGCTATTTTCATGAGTGCTCCATGACAGACTTCAGCAAAAAGAAAACACATTAGCACAGACCTGCTCTTTCCACTGTTTAAGCTAACATATTCCATTGTGAATTAAACAGACTGGGGAGCACACATGAGCAGTTTATCAGGCAGAGAGACATTAATGAATGTCTAGTGTCAGAAAAGAGGAACTAGCCTCTTACTCTGGATAGCAGGTGTCCACACTAACTTCAAACATTTATTTGGAATGATAACCATTGTGTAGACACCTCTGACAGTTTATATCATGGTCCCCTTCATCATCAAGAAGATGATTCTTTCCACCTCGAAATATATATGTAAAGCAGGCGGTGTAAATTGCATCACAGCGGCTCCTGCCACTGTCTGAAGAGTAAAAAGAGAGTTCAAGATGATGTGTTCAAAGAGGATGATGCTGTAAATGTCTCCCAGATACAGTTAGGAGAGATGAACCCAAGAGGATGTTACTTGGTACCCTGGAGTGATGACAAGAAAGCACATAAATATCCACAGCTTCTTCATGCAACTCAAAGACTGGGCTCAGCAGTTGGTTAACAAAGCTAAAAAGAATAAGTAATGGTAGTAGACATGTTTTATTTTACATTAAGTGCAATGCACAGAGCATCAGAGAATCAAAGAGTCATAGAGCAGTTTGTGTGGGAATGGACCTTAAACACCCCTGGTTCCAACCATGAGCAGGGACAACTTCCACTAGTCCTGGATGGTCAAGGTGGCATCCAGCTTGGCCTTGAGGGATGGGCTGTCCACAGCTTCCCTGGACAAACTTTTCTAGTGCTTTAAAAACTTCAACAGGAAGAGTTCCTTCCTAATATCCAATCTAAACCAACTTTCACTTGGTCTGAAGCCATTCTCTCTTGTCTTGTCACTGTAAGTGATTTACAAATAGTCCCTCTCTATCTTTTTCTAGGCTCCCTTCAGGTAATGGAAGGTTGCAGTTAGGTGCACCAGAGCCTTCTTTACACCAGGCAGAACACTCCCAATTCTCTCAGCCTTTCTTGAGAGCAGAGGTGCTCCATCCCTCTGATCACCTTGGTGGCTTCCTCTCTGGGCTGGCTCCAGCAGGTCCCTGTCCCTCCTGTGCTGGGAGCCCAGGGCTGGATGCAGTGCTCCAGGTGGGTCTCAGCAGAGCAGAGCAGAGGGGCAGAATCCCCTCCCTGCCCTGCTGCCCAGGGGCTCTGGATGCAGCCCAGGACACGTTTGGCTCTCTGGGCTGGGAGTGCCATGGCTGGGCCATGTGCAGCCTCTCACCCACAGCACCCCCAAGCCCTTCTGGGCAGGGCTGCTCTGGGGCTGCTCATGCCCAGCCTGTGCTGGTACCAGGGGACGTCCCAGCACCTTGCACTTGGTCTTGTTAAACCTGATGGTCTTCCCATGGGCCCACTTCCTGAGCTTGTCCAGTTCCTTTGGATGGCATCCTGTCCCTCAGGTGTGTCAACTGCACCGCTCAGCTTGGTGTCACCTGCAGACTTGTGGAGGGTACACTCGATGCCTCTGTCCATGTCATTAAGGAGGACCTTGAATACCACTTGCTCCAATGCCACTTGTCACTTATGCCCATCGGGCTTCTGGGGCATTGAGCACCCAACCAATTCCTTATCCATCTAAAAGAGCACCTACCAAATCCATCACTCTCCAGTACAGAGAGAGGGTGGTTTGGGAGACTTTGTCAAAGGCTGTGTTGTTTGTCACAAAGTCCAGTGTGAGCAGGACAACACTGTAAGCTGGGTCCAAAGATGTAGAACCAATGCAATAATGGCACTGAGAGAACTCAAAGTGTGGGTAAGGACACCAGAGCTAATGTTTTAGCTCTTCCATGAGGAAATATGGTCCATGAATAAGGCAATATGCTGCATTTTACCCACAGAGAAGATTAATGTATTAAACTCCTTGTTAAAGGCAGAGACTTATTTTGTTTTTCAGTTTTCTCACGTGTAAAAGAGAATTAAAATTTTGAATAATTCTGTGGTGCTCAATAGAGCAATTTTCTTTTTCTATCTTCTTTTTATCTTTTATTTTCTGGATTTGAAACTTTTTAAACTTTTATTTATTTAATGACTCATTTCTTTAAGAGCAAAAATAGAAATATAAATATATATTATATTTTTTTATATATATAATATTATATATATATATATATATATATATATATATATATTGCAATTCTAAGAAGTTCAATTCCTGTGTAATATTAATTATTCCAAATTTAAGTTGAAGATAGGAAATTTTTAACTCAGTCAGGAAAAATGAAAATGCCAAAAATATTTTCCTGCTTTTCAAGAGACAGTCACAAAATATCATAGCCACCAGCTACAAAAATCAGCAAAATAAGGTAACATATTGCACTCTATAACCTAATAATATTTAAATCATATGTGTTTTCTTTGGAAATAATGTTTTTTCTGACTTACATGGGATTCAAATTGTGTATTCTTCATCTGCAGGGAAAAGCCCAGGAGCTGAGGACTGTATATTCTAAAATTATTTTCCTTCAGTGTCAAGATACATAGACAGCTATTGCATAATCAAGAAAGCACAATTGTTCATAAAATTTCAGGTAAGATATTCAGAAATACAATACTTATATTGCTGTGTTTATTCTCCTTCTAGAGGAGGAAATATCTGTCCAAAATTTTTCTGTCCAAAATCACATATTTCTGATTTTTTTTTGCTAACTTTCTGTATGAAAGAAGAAGAAAATTTATTATTTAGTTTGATAGGAGTACTGAAAATCTTCAAATGCCTTTCTAGAGTTCTTTGATGTACTTGGGAAAGCATCAGGTTGTGGTGGGTTTTTTGGTTGGTTGGTTGGTTGGTTGGTTGGTTGGTTGGTTTGGATTATTTTTTTTAAGTAGCCACTATTAATCTATTGTGACTTACATTTATTTAAACTCAAAAATAAGCACTTTAACTACTCTAAGAGAAAAAAAATGTAAAAAGTGCATTTTTCCATATTTGCCCATTATTGCCAAAAGAATTTGCCAGTTTGTGATAATGAACATTAAAGTCCAGGTTATAAGTATATATATATTTGCATAGGTTTTTGTATTTCTACCAATAAAATGTTCAGGGGAAGATAACAGTACTGCTTTTTTGGGGCTGGATAATTTCTATTTATTTGTTTCGATATATTACATCTTAATGTGCTGTACATAATCATTCCAAACAAAACACTTGAGAAAGTATAAAGTATTTTTGAAATTGCCACAACGCGGTGTTTCAAGCCTATTAAAACTTAGGCATTGTTTCCATTATTTTAGAAACAAAAAATCAACAAAGTGGGCTTGATTTGGAGAAGTATTTAGAACTTGTCTTAACTACTTTGTCTGGCAGGAAACCAGCAGAAGTCAGTTGGAATATCTTCTAACTGCTGTTCAGAAAGCATTTCTCAGTAGTAACTCCGAGCATGGCAAAGGCAAGGTGTGACCTGTGTTATCTGCTCTCTGCTGTCAAGATCAGATGGAGTGAAGTCCTGTGACATTTTCAGATGCAGCTGCCTGTGATCCAGGCAAGAGTTGCATGTGGAGTGGATTGACCTTCTAGAAACAAGTCATTGGCGCAGCTGTTTTGTTCCTTTTATATAAATACTGCCTGGTTCCTGTCCCACCCACTATGGAAAAAGTTGCTTGGCGTCAACCGTTACAGATGACAAAATTCTATGTGGGCTCTGTAGAACAAGGAAAAAAAAAATCAAACCAAAGCCATCAAAAATGAACCCCAAACCTATAAACTGGCAAAAAAATTGTACTTTTTCAGTTCAAAGGATTCCTCAGGTGAGGTGTTTCACAACTCTGGTTCTTCCTGGGACAGTCCTAATTGTGGAACACAGTTTATAGATTACCCAGTTGAGGTCTGAGCCTTTCAGACCAGAAGAGGACTTCTTCCCAGCTATGATGACTATGTGTTTTGGGCTCCCTTGCCACTGGAAAAACACCCATGGGCAGCATTGTTTCCTCCAAGATGCTTTTAATATCTCTCCTCCCTTTCCAGGTCTTTGTGGGGATATGCCACACTCTGACTACTCTCTCCTAGATCAGGTGAACGCTCAAGCACAGAATATGCCACTGAGATCTGCTGTGAGAGTGGAAGGCCTCCTGCACAGTGGCAGAAGAGGAGAATTTTTTTGTCCTTCATCTGCGCCTTTAAACACAGGAGTGAGAAGGAAATTTTCCAGGCTATTCATTTATAACAGGCAGAATGAGCTAGAAAAATGTCCTAGTTATTGCAGACCTGTGAGAAAAGGATGTGGTTTGAATATGACTGAATAAAAATGAGGGCACACAAACTCAGTGAAGAGAAGAGATGTTACAGTGCTTAACAATAATGGTTACAGTCTCATTTTCTGACAAACTGGAATAGAATATAATCACAATGTGAGATCCATAATTAAAGCAAAGATAGCAGTGACATTTTTATTGTATATTTCAACTGCTGAGTAAGTTCCTTTTTTTCTATTTTACTTTTTTTTTTTAAACTCATACAGAAACTATTCATTTTTGCAGGCAGGAACAACCCAGCTAGTGGAACTCTTAATTGCATACAGCTTTGTGCCAAGAAAACTCCAATCCAGTGAGTCTGTTTTGTTAAGAAGCGATGGTGAAACTCTGAGGTTTGGTTTTGAAGTGAAAATGTTTAGTTATAAAAAAAAAAATTAAATAAAAAGCATATTTCAAAATGCATTTGGAAGACCAATTCCTTACTCTGTTTAGGTTCTGTATCCAGTTTAATTTTTAGCCAAAATACACCGGACTTTACAATATTGCTAAAAAAAATGCCAAATGCCAAAATGTGATAATGTTGGAATACTAAAAGGAAAATTAATATGCAGACATCTTTTAACCAGAAATAAAATTATGAATAACTAAAACTCAACCATCTCCTTTTAGAAGCAGAAATACTCTTTGCCCATTTTATCCATTTATTCCAGTGCCTATCTTGCTAAAAAATAAATTTATTCTCCTGCTGTGACATTAGTTTGTATCCTGCCATCAGTCATGAAAATATTTAGGTTTCTTTTGGCAAAAAACCAAAAATTCCAAACTTGAAGACTCTCAATATATTCATCACATCACATCATGTGTGCATCACATTTCTGTACTGCCAACCATAGTTCTTTTTTTTGCTTTTCTCAGTCCATTTTGCCCACAGTTGTCCCTATCCTGGAGTCTTTCTATCTGAAATAAATGAGATTTTGGCATAAAAACATCCTTCCTTTAAAATACTCACAAACATATATACAAAACACAGGCAACATGTCTGAAAGTTATAACTTCCTTCCAGACTGTGATGAGGTCAGATATCTCAGATGAGAACTTGGAAGGGAATGAAGAAGAATAAGCAAAGATAAATTAAATATCCTGCATGATTTTATATGGAAAAGGTGTAGCAGAAGTAGAGAAAAGCCTGGGCTTCTAAATATGAAGCTCTTGTAACAATGATTCATGGAAAATTTTCACTGACTGGTCACAGATAATTGAAAGTTGATGAAGAGATCTTCAGGTTTTCTAAGCTCTAGTGGATTGGAAACATCCTGAAAATACCTAAAATACCTTTTGTTCTGATGTATTCTGGCCTTATTTTACTGTCTTTCTGAAATCAGTAATCACTTTTAAAAGACAATGAATACAAACATTGATATTGTCAGCTCAATTGACAGTGAAGATAAATTAATTACTCTGCCAAGAAGCTTAAAAAACTTTTTGAGTTTCCCAAGTAGCTTCAGAATTGGGCTTCTTTTTGTCTGTTTTGTTTTGCTTTGATTTTTGTTTGAGGTCTTATTGTAGGAGATTTTGGTTGGTTTGTTGGTTGGTTGGTTGGTTGGTTTGTTTGGTTTTTGTTTGGTTTTTGTGGCTTTTCTTTTGGTTTTTTTCTTTTTTTTTTTTTTTTGTTTTTGTGGCATTTCAGCAGTTCTTATGTATCTCAAATGGTTTTTCCTTTCTTAAAACCCCTTGAAAAATTCCCAATAAAAGAATAAATCTGTCACATGAATTGATTTACTGCACAGCAAGCTCATGTTTTTAAAGATGTCTCTATTATAGGAAAATTAATTTCTCAAGCTACTTAACACACTTCTAGTAAAAGCTTTCCACCCCAGGGAGTGCAATGAACAACAGTACCCGTGCAGGCACAGTAGAAAGTTTATCAAGCTGTGCTTTGTTTACTATTTCCAAAGAGCAACTTTATGTTGAAGCAGGAAAATACAGATGTAAACTTCTTAGAACTGTCCCAACTATAATTCCATTTTTTCCTTTTTTTCCAGTTGTTCAAAGATTGACACAGTGGTGAAAGAGGAAATGCTTGCACCAATGTTTTGTTTTTTGGTCTTTTTGAGTAAGTAAATAAGAATCTCCTAAATTTTATGGCCTCTTCTATGACACAGGAGTCTGTTGACACTATGGCTGAATGATATGTTCCAAGTACTAAATGGCCTTATTTTACATATATATTAAATATATTCCAAACTTAACCCCTTCATCTTCTTGCCCAGACTTTCTCTATCAGATGATCTCACAGGACAAATGTTATCCAAATTCATAGCATCACTGGTCAAAGAGCACATCTGGAGTTCAGCTAGTCCAGGATCAAGGCAGGCTCTATTGGCATCACTAAGTCAGAGCAGACAGGGCTGTGAATGGCCATGGCTGGAAAGTTTCCAAGGGTGAAACTCCAAGCATCCCTGGGTGACATATTCCAGTAGTTCTTCCCTGGTGTAAGGAGAAAGATTTTCCTAATATCCACCCTGAACATCCCTAACCACAAGTTAACATTCTCTTTTTTCCCCCTGCTGAAAAAAAAACTGTGGCCTTTTCATCTTTGTTACTTCCCATGACGCAGCTGCAAAGTGCAGTTAGTTCAGGTCTTATGTCTTAACCAGGAAAGTTGTGAAATGGGGCAGTGAATGGCATTTCAGAATAAATAACACTTCAGATAAAAAGTTTAAAACATCTGTAGTGGTAAGATTTATGCCACAACTGTAAGCATGTCAGATCAGTGATCTCCATGGAGTCATGCAGAATCCTCCTGACCCTTCTGTCTTCCAGCTGAGTAAACTGTCTCTTTTCCTCAAAAATGCAACAAGAAACCTCAGGAGACCAAGCCTTCTTCAGAATCTCTTCAAGCTGAGGTGGAACCAGATTCAATACAAACCATGGCAGATTCAGAAACAGTTTGCGTGTACAGATTTTTCATATAATTGACTTATAATTCAGTCTTTGATAACCAAGGAGTTGACACTTTCTGGATTCACAATCCAGCTTTGGAGTGAATGCTTTCAAGATCAGTGAGAATTTGTCTTGAAAAGAGCCTGGGTCCTTCAGTAGAATCACAGAATCATGGAATAGTCTGAGTTGGAAGAGAGCCACAAGGATCCACAGGGATTGCTTGAGGTCCATGTGTGTGCAGTTAGGACATTGCTACTAGAAGAAAGTGACTGGCCATAAATTCTGTTTAAATGCTTAAATCACAACTATCAAATTGGTAACCGGTGGAATTCACATTGCTACTCATCTAATCCCACCCACTACTCAAACCTGTACCACAGCTTAATCAGAGCAGTTTTTGAACAGTTATTATGAGTCAGAAAAAAACTCTACTTTTGTTGGTTAGTGAAGATCTCATCTCCACAATGTCAACAACATGTTTTGTATAATGGTTTTAAAATATGGCCAGTGCCTTTTTGGTCTATGTTAAGCCCTATAAAATTAATAAAGTATGTTTTCAGTGCTGTTAAATTAGTGGTGCAGTTTGCCTAATAAAATATGTTTTGCTGTCCTGGTTTTATGGGCGAAGTAATAAACTACAGTTTCTAAAAGCAGCTTGATACAGTACAAAAAGCCCTTGCAAGTTTCTACTTATATTCTAGTCAAAAATAATAAGGCACAGATTATTTTTAGATTAAAGACCATATGTTAGACAATAGACATTTTGAAAAACACTGTAGTTTTCATAATTATGTTCAGGTGCTATTTTCATATTCTACCCTACAACTGTAAGATTTTCATTTGTCGTTTACAGGTGTAGAGAAGGAATATAGATATATATAATGTGCCAAAAAATGCAGAGAGCTGTTAATCTGCTGTGATTTATTAGATTCATAATCAGTTCTTATTGCCCTCCTCTCCTCACTCCTGAGACAGAACAAGAGACTACTTCCTTTTTTTCCTCTTGCTTGTGTTTTCTGATGCATTTTTCCACCAGTTTGTTTAAGGATGGAAAACCAAAAAAAGAAGGGAGAACAGAAGTAATTATCTTCTGCTCATTCCCCAAAAATAAAGAAATCGATCAGTTAAAAAGGAAAAAAAAAAACAACTAAGATCTTCATATAAAAGGAATAACAAAGAAAAATTTGTGTCTATCTGGGACATTAATGATTTTTTAATGAAGTGAATTTAAAAAGTGAATAATTCAAACAATATGGTAGCTAAATCTTGACTGACTCTGAGCTTGGACTTGGTGGAGATTATTTAGGTCAACAGTTCTAAATCTTTCATAGCTAGGCTCTTGATTATTCTCCTGAAAAAGGATTTATGGACATGATTCAAGTGGGGTTATTTTTTGGGGTTTTTTAATGATGTAAATACAAAGACCATGCAGGTGCTGAATGAAATAAACAATGGTGGACCTGACTTTAAACATCTTCAAGCCAGGGACATGCTCAGTGTTCACAGTCTTATGTCTTCTTATATCTTTTCCTGTCTCCCTTGGAGGATTTTATCGCCTTCAAAGTTGTGTGTTTAAGACAAATAATATGAATAATTTCTTAAACAAATCACTCTCAAATGTCTACTCAAGTTTTTTGAACAACTAATTAACTTAGATTGGAAATGCTTAACGTTAAGCAAACACATATACATATATGTGTTTATTAACATTGCATATGCATATGCTCTCTTTAATGCTTCTATGCATTTAATGCCTACAATTGGCACATACTTAAATCCTGTTGCAGTCTCCTAGGGGATTTAGACACCTTTATGTGCCATTCTTTATTGATGCATTTGCAGTTAATCAAAATCAAGGCCAATTTTGTGAAATTATCAAAGAGGCTTTTACTTGTTTTCTTGGGTGTTTTTCGAGGTAACACTATTTCAGCCAATCAGTTGGAATGTTTTGATCTTTCTCTAATTTTTCTTGAACCTTTGGATCACCATTTCAAACTTGGTGCAGGACTCTTACAAGACCCTGAGTAAAGAAGTACATCTTACCTTGTAAGAGGTTTGTATCTTTTATGACACAAGGGATCATCTGCCAAAATAAAAGAGCTGTGTGGCAATAAAGAAAAAAAAAAAGTTAAAAAATATGAACTTTCAGTCCAGGATGAAAATGGAAAGAACAAGGAAATCTATGTGAGCTTTTTCCCACTGTTTTTTGCATCTTTTTTCTCATTCAGAATTTTGTGCAGATGTAAAACTAAATTTGCCTTGAATTGGCTTGGCAATTTAAGAGTCTTTCTTTAAGATATAAGATGGCTGCATGTGGGTTTTTCCCAGGCTTCACAGCTTGGAAACAACTTTTTATATGGTGATAAAATCAAAAGTGTTCCCTGGCCACCAGAATATAGAGTACCGTGCTGCAATGATTTCCAAATTTTTAGAACAGGTTAAAAAGCAGACCCTTGTCTTTCATCAGTAAGCCCTCTCAGCCTATTGTACAAGACTCCTCGGAAATAAGCAAGACAGGAGAGCAAAACTTTTTTTTTTAAAAATGAGATTTTGAACTTAGTTTAGCATTGCCCATTATGTAAGTTTTAATCATCTGATTATGAAGAAGAATATAAACAAGATTTCTAGACTTCTTGCAAGTTTTTAATGTGGGTTAAGTGATGAACGAGATTTATGTGACTCTTGGCAGCACAAAACCAAACACTTAGCTCCATAACAGATCTAGGTGATGAGGGAAAAGGTGACTCTTTAGGCTACTGCAAGAGATTAGGGGACCAGTGTTCTTTTTTCAAGGAATTTTGTGTTGTCTAAAATAACTAGAATTTAAAAAGATTTTGCTCAGATTAACAATATAATACTTATTCAATTTTTTTTATTTTTAATCATGAGTCTTATATTTCTTAATAATAATGAGCATAAGACATTCACTGCAATTTTGATAATGTTTAAAAATACTATTTCTTCAGGTGTAGGATCCATGGAGTGCTGAGATATAGCCACTGTTTGTGCCAGAAATTCCATAAGAGTAGAAAATCAAAGTTCATCGGGTCTGACTGTGTATGTAGCCTTCAAGTGGTGCAAAACCTAGCGCTGAATGACACCCAAAAAAGCAACAATATGAATATCAACCAACAGCTTTTCCACGCTCTGGGCAGGTTTGCATAATACTACAGTCAAGACGGGCATGAGTTGAAAATATTCAATCAAATATCAGGAAATTGTTGCAACACTACTTACAACCTGAATGATGTGATTAAATTGCATATTTTTTGTCAGTAAAAGCAGATATAAAAGGTTAGGTCTTTTCCTCCAGATGAGTCAGTTTTCAGAAGAAATATCCAGAGGAAGTCTATATCACCTCTCAAACCTTGAAAAAGGAAGAAAATGTATGAAATTTGAGCAGAACTGCTCACTTTACAGAAAGAATTAGATCAGTTTCCAGAAGGACCTTGCAAGTAACTTTTACTGTTTCTTTCCTTAATTAATTTTGTTTCAAATTTTATGAAGAAGTATCTTATTGTGACCCTTACTGGAGTAAACTTAACTAAACATTTTAAACAGTAAAAAGTTATCTGAAATTTCTTTAAAAAACATTGAGAACTTCTTTTCTTAAGGATCAGTGAACAGTGAAACACTTTATAAAGCTGTGTCTCAAAACCTTTGTGTCCTTTTTATGTGTTACTGAAGTGTTATGTGGAAAGAAGAAGGAAATGTGATGAAAATTAGAACCTGAAAATACTTTAATGTATTATAAACACTAACAAGATATTTAAAGATCTGTATTGCTGGGTTCAACTTTGAGTAGAAAAGTTAAGCTGAGATTTGTTTTATGTTGTCCCTTTGAAACTTAGATCCTTCAAGAAGATTTTCATTTATTTGATTTTCTTTTCACTTTACCATTGGCTGTATTAATAGAACAACTATGTATAGCTCCAAATAACTCCTGCAATAAAGCAAGAGAAGAAACATATTTTGCTCCATCTAAAGCTTCCTTCCTCAGTTATGTTTGCCAAAACACAAACCTTACTTCTATAAGGTGATCTCAGTGTCTTTAAGAGGAAATTCCAATTATCAGGCAGGGAATGAGCAGCAGCTGGAATAAAGGAAGAGGTGGCTTAGTGAGAAAGATAACACACTGCTTCATTCTTGAATAAAACAGATCAAGCACTGATCTGTTTTTCACTGTTGCTTTTGAATAAAGGCATTGGACTAATTTCATTTAAGTTGGGGGCTACAATTTGCAAATTTCTTTGGTATTTTACTGCACTTGAAAGTATGGTGGGAACTGGAGAGATGGAGTGGGGGCTGGAAGCAGGTGGCAGGTATGGCAGTCACATTTCCCAGCTTCAGAAGAGCAGACCAGGTCTGTGAATACTGGTGTTGTTATACCACAGACAGAGTGTGAGAACACACTCTCTTTATGCTTGTGATATCACTTTCTCATATTTTGTGATAAGGAAGTTCTGTGTGCATGACTCTGAGGCTTGAGAATTCTGGAAATGATGTGGTGGGTGTCACACTGAAGCAATGCCTGAACCTCATCAAGAGCTATGTGACTTCAGAAAAATGTACTGCTTGCCTCTTGTGAAATAGAGACTTCTAACCCACAGACACACCTCAGATGCTGAAAATAAGTGAGTTGCATTTCTGAAGTGTTGACAATACCATATTTTTTTAACTCAAATTAATGACAGCACTTGGCTTTTAGTAAATAAATAATTTAAAATTCTAAATGAGTGGATTTTAAAGATTGCTTTCAAGAATCCCTTAAAATAAACAAAACAAAGAAAAATCCCAAACAATTAGCCAAAATTCTTTAGGATTCTGTTAAAGGCTGTCTGTTGCTCTGTGAAAAATTCTCAGATCCCCCTGAATTTCACAAACTAACACAAATTTTAGACTAAATTTTAATATGTCTGACATTTTGTACATAGCTAACTTACTATTCATGTTCTCATTCCTGTCTTTAATAATAGTGGTTCAGTTGTCAAATTAATGAGCAATATTTCACCACATGACTGAGATGAATACTACACAACATGAATAGCAAATTATTGAAGTGTTCTGTTCATATGCAAAACCTAAATGATAAAAAAACAGCATCTAATTACTCATTGTAATAATTATAATTATAAGACTGACTTGGGTGCATGATTGATTTGTGACTTGTTCACACACACAAAATCTTTCAATCATAACACAGACACTCAAGTATGCAGATTTTATATGACTGTATAGATTAAATACAGAGATGAATGAAGAAAATATGAAAAATCATCAAGATATGTCAAATACTTCATTAAATTCTGTTACTTTTTCAGTGTCATTTTGGAATAAAAACAATTTGAACCACCTTTTCCTTGAGAAATGTTCTAGTCAGTAAAGAAACACCTAGAAAAGAGCAGAAGTAGACAAGTTTCAGCTGCATTACCAAACACAACATGCTTTCTTTTCTTAAAGGAAAACCAATAACCGGCACCACACAACATGAAAGCGATCATGCTTAATGAGATGATGTCATGCTTATTGTAAGATCATTATCCCAAGAACTATGTTAATGCATTCACTGAGCCTCCTGTGAACAGTGTGTGGTGGCCGCCCTCTTGGTTGGTACAGCAGCAATTTAAGCAGGGACAGCCAGAGACAAACACCTGATTTGTCACTTGGTGACCTGGGGTTTCACCACTGGGGATGTGACAAGGCGAGGTCGACAGAAAGTGGGGTTTGTAAGCAGGCCTGAATGAGCACTGGGCTTGTCCATGTAGTAAGAACTTTAAACACTTTAAAAAGCATCAAGCATCAGGAGAAGAAAAAGGGGAAGGAAAAGGAAAAGGAGAAGGAGAAGGAAAAGGAAAAGGAAAAGGAAAAGGAAAAGGAAAAGGAAAAGGAAAAAGGCATGGGGAAAAACGTCACCAACTCAAGCAGCTTTTCTGAGAGGCTTTTTTAAAGGCTTTTTTTTTTTCTCCTTTTAATATTAAATAAATGATACAATCACACATACTCCTAAACAGTGCAATATGCTTACATGAAAATACTGTAGGTTTCATTTTTGAAAATATGTTAAACTACATTCTTCTTGCAATCCCTCTTCCATTTCTTTCAACAAGCCTTGAGAAAGGCATCTCAAGAAAGAAACAAATTTATTCTGAAAAGAATCATAATTCATAATTAAACAAAATTGTTTCTTTAAAAAATTACTTTAATTGCCCTGTCTGTAAAACAGTCTTTAGTGAGTTACTAGTCTGACAAAAATTTGTTGTTGAAAAAATACTTAAATATTTTCTGAATATCAGTTTGAGTAGAGTAATCATGCAGGTAATCAATACCTGTTTCTTCTCTCTAATCAATCTGTGCCCTGACTACTTTGCTAGGTATTATAGACAGGGAACTCTTCCCCTTAAAATCTTAATAGGAGGACAAAAATATGTGGTAGGTACACATGGTTGCAGGAGTTTTTGTTTTTTTTTTTTTTCTCAGATTTGATTCCCACTTTAGCAATACAAAAAAGCCAATATATTTTCCTGCCCATCAGTGTTTGGATACAATAGAATCCCTCTATATTTGAATCAAAGTAAATGAGAATTAAACTGGGCTTTTAGTCTTTCTATTCAGCTTTAAAAATGACAAGTCTACAGAACATACAGCATGATTTCCTTTTATAACTGAATAGTAATCTCTTCCAACACTTATACTAGCATTTCTACCTAGCTATTGGAGCAGAAATGTATTAAGAGAGGAAATGAAAAAAAACAAAACAAAAACAACCAAACCATCAAAACTCCTCTTCACCTGCCCATAGTTAATGGAATTAATTCCATTGTGCCAATGCATTAACCTAGCACTTTTCTTTCATATATTTATTTCTGTGATATTTTGTATATTCAGGTTGTGGTGGAAAGAAAACCATTTAGTTTCACAGGCAAAGAGAATGGGCTGACTAGGATCATCTCAGTATTTTTACACTCTGGCCCTTCAGGCTTAACAGTGGAGGACACTAATAGGAAGAAAGGAAAAACCACCCCACCAATAACTGACAGTAATATTGTGCAGTGCCTCTGCCTCAACCCTTCCCTCTGGCATGGACTGTGCCATGGAGAAAGCATGCAGAGCCAGGCTTGGCACTGCAGATCTGTTGTCCCAGAGGCAGGTCTGCCTCTCCTGCCTCTTTATGCAGGGTTATTATCCTGCTAATTGGTCTGAAATTCTTCCTTATACCACCAGCCTGCAAAGAGGAGTAAATTCCTTTCTTCCTAACACGGCTGAGTAAGTTGGCATGTGAAAGCAGGTATCAAAATTCAGATGCTTAACTTCATTCTTAGTTACCTGATGATACATCTAACTGAGCTGCCCATGTTAGAAGTATAATTGTCTTCACCCAGTAAGGTGAGAGAAATCATTCTAGGAAGTCATCAGCCTGCCCACCTTTAGAACAGCTTACAGGATGCATGAGCAGCCCTTGGAAGTGATTATCTTTTGTTCTAAAAATTAGAGATAGTCACTATATCAGCCACAACTTAAATTTCTTGCTCTGAGGAAACCATTTGTGTGGGATTAAGTTGGTACCTTAAATTCTGCATGGACAGAAAAATTGTGTTCTATACACTGGGGAGGTTATATTATGAAATTATTAAAATGCTATATTAAAATATTAACAGAAAAACTGACTGCAAAATAGCATGGCCTGTGACAAACATATATGGGTGAAATGGGAAGACAGAGAATTGCATCGTCCACAGCACTGTAAGCAAGGGCAGCTTACTTATCTGTAATAACTAGACATGAAAGTATCAAGGAAAATAAAATGAAAAAGTAAAAACAAGAGGTCACACAAAAGTTTTGCAAACTGAAAGATATTAGGAGTCCTATCCAATGAAAGCAGCACCTATGAAGGTAAATAATAAACCTAACCAGCAAAAATATTCTTCTCACAGGAATCAAAATTACATATGCTATGAGTGAGCAAAGATAAAAGATTTTACCACCATTAGTCCACTTTGATGCATTTTTTCCATGTTTTTTTCTGTCAGGTTTTATTAGAACTTTTGGTCCCCTCATCACCCTCAGCTCCCATTCTGTTTTTAAAATTATATCTCTGTATATCGGGTTTGTATGGTCAGGTTTTGATATCAGGGTGGCTACAGAGGTAGATTTTGTGGGAAGCTGCTGGAAGCTTCCCCTGCGTCCAGCAGAGCCAGTGCCAGGCACCTGGACCCCTGGCCAAAGCCAAGCCAATAAAGAATGATAACAATGCCTCTGTGGTAACATATTTAAGAAGGAATAAAAGATATTGTGCAGAGGTATTTGTGGTCAGAAAAGAGTGGAGTGTGAGAGGAGCATCCCTGCAGCTTGCAGGGCAGTGCAGCAGGAGGGGCAGGAGCTGCTCCAGGCTCTGGAGCTCAGATTCCCCTGCAGCCCCTGGAGCAGCCCAGGCTGAGGCAGCTGTGCCCCTGCAGCCCAGGGAGGGCACGGGGGAGCAGAGATCCACCTGCAGCCCTGGGGCAGCCCAGGCTGGAGCAGGGGATGCCCAGAGGAGGCTGAGACCCCATGGGAAGCCTCTGCTGGAGCAGGATCCTGGCAGGGCCTGTGGACTTGCAGAGAAAGAAGCCCAGGCTGGAGCAGATTTTGCTGGTAAAACTTGTGGCCTTGTGGGGGACCCACGCTGGAGCAGCCTGTTCCTGAAGGATTGCAGCCATGGAAGGCTGAGCCATGCTAGAGCAGCTTGTGGAGAATTGTAGCTATGGGATGGATTTGTTCATGCACTACTCTCCTGTGGGATTCAATGATCTCCTCTTTGAAGCAGGGGAAGGACTCCTCTCCCTGAGCAGCAGCAGAAACAATGTGTGATAAACTCCCATAACCCCCATTCCCATCTCCCTGTGGTGCTGGACGGGGAGGAAGTAGAACCTGGAAAAGAGCAGGGGGGTGGAGGAAGATGTTTTTAATATTAATTTTATTTCTTATTATTTGCTCTTATTTTGTTGATAATAAATTCAATTAATATACATGAGGAGAGTCCGTTTTGCTTGTAATGGTATTTGATGAATAATTTCTCCCAGTCCTTAACTCATGAGACTTTTTTATATTTTTTTCTCCTCTGTCCAGATATGGAGGAGATTGTGAGAGCAGCTTTGGTGGGTGCCTGACATCCAGCAAGGGACAGCCCACTCTTCTCTGGTTTTGATTGAAATCAAAACAAAAGCATAAAATAATATTTCCTACTTGGTCAAAATCAGAGTGAACCAAACATCAGAAGTACATCTGTGTGAATAGATATTTTCAAACTATAGATCAAGCTCTGAATTCTTGCCTTTTAAGCAGCACAATGCTGATTCCCACCACCTGAAACTTTAACCCCAAAGCTGATGAATGAGCTGTCTTTTAAACCTTTTTGCCCTACTTCAAATTAAAAGTTATCATGAATTTGAGACTTTGAAACTTCAAATACTTGTCAATATCTCTGAAGGCACATCACACTCCAAAGGTTGCCTTGAACCCCATTAATCTGTTATCAATAAACAGGATTTTATTCCCTGCTACGGAAAAATGATTAGTGATCCTTGATGTAGAAGACAGAAATTGAGATCCTCTGAGCAAAAAACAATAAAAACTGATTTTAGGAACAGCTTGACCTCTCTTCTTGGTGAAAAGAAGATGAACCAGGAGTTCTGGCACGGGATTATCTTTTCTTTCTCAAAAAAAAAAGAGCTGATCTTTTTGGAGGAAAGGGAAAACTCCTTCCATAGGACAAGGCTAAAACACCATATTTTGGGAGGTTCACTGCCCAAGACAGACATTACTGGAAAGAATAAAGCCACAAATACTAGAAGGTATATTGTGATAAAAAGAGAGCACATAAACAAAGTGCAGGCAGCTGAAGAAAAAAACTACAGACTGATAAAAACCCCTCAGTAAAACTGGTAACTGTCCTTGATAATAGAGGGAAGTATAAAGACTACACCCGTTTTGCAAGTATGAGTTACTCTTTAGTGGCTGCATTTAACAATTTCCTTGTCCCAATTATATACTTTAAAAATTAATTGAGCACACCCAATTTCCTGTCTCTTTGCTGTCACTGCATTGCTGTTGCATTAGGTACCTGTTTATAGCTAAGTGTCCATCTTACCCAGGGCTTTAGGGTAGCATGGTTATAAATTTTAATCTAAGGGCTGAGAAAAATGTGACACAAACAAACCCCAGTCCTTGTGATTTTCCTGGGTTTTTTTTCAATAATGTTTCTGTTTCAATTAAAAATAAAAAACTCTGCATTAAAGTTGAGGCTTTGTAGTTTGCAGTTAAATGAACAGAAGCCAAGGGGTTTTTTTGGGAGAAAATTAACTGATGAAAATTGCTATGACAAAGCGTGCAAGGTAATAGCACAGAAGATGCAGATTTTGGGGTCTGTGCTATTGCACTATTAAATTTAACATGTTCTAAATGCTTAAGGGAAGACAGGAGTTCCTCCAGCCATGTTCAACAGGGCTCATTAGTTCTTGCACAAAAATACAAATTCATGTCTATGGAGCTCCAGAGGGGAGCTGATTCTAATGCTGTCATCCATGTGGCTGGATTATATGAGCACTGCTCAACAAGACCATGCACACCCATGGCTCTAAAAGTAGTTTCCTATATGGAAATTTTGGTGAGATTCAGCTCCAGATAAAGAAAGCTCCATTAGTGAGTTTTCTTGCTGAGGGGCAAGGAAAGTTTACCAACTTCCAGGATCTCCACTGATCTTCCAATTTTTTTGTTGACATACAGGACCAGAACACATTGAAATGCCCTTGGTTTTCCCTACTAACATCCCATGACTCTGTCAAGAAGATGCACGAAATTAATTTTTGGTCAGGATACCCCCAGTGGAACTCATCACCCATTTTTAGATCTCTGTGATGTAGACCTCTATGAATCTCAGTGCTAATATAGGGTGATATCCAGGTAAGATATCCTATATGTTTGCCCTCTTCAACCTAGCCCTCAGATTAATGAATGGCTACACATTCAGTGGGTTTTGGTAGCTGACACGCAGTCTTCTGTGGAGACAAATGCTTGCTGAGATGTGCTGGCACTGACAGTGTATGTAAAGGTTTTAGCTAACCCTATCACTCTCCCAGTCATGATAATAGACCAGCTATCACAGCTTCATCAAATTGTGGCCAGCAGGATGAAGGAGGAGATTCTGCCCCCCTGCTTCCCCTTGGTGAGACCCCACCTGCAGCTCTGCATCCAGCTCTGGGGTCCCAGCTCAGGCGGGAGGTTGGAGAGAGTCCAGAGGGGAGGGTCCCAAGATAATCACAGGGATGGAGCACCTCTGCCATGAGAGAATCGGGATTGCTCATCCTGGAAAAGAGAAGGCTTTGGGTTGACCTAACTGTGGTCTTCTGGTACCTGAAGGGAACTTATAGGCAAGGTAGAGCAAGATTGCGCACAAGGGTGCGTCGTGATGGGATAAGAGGGACTGGGTTTAAATTGAAATGGAGTAGATTCACATCAAAAATTTGGAAAATAAATTCTTTACTGTGATAGTGGTGGGGCCCTGGCACAGGTTGCCCAGAGAAGCTGTGGCTGCCCCATCCCTGGGAGTGTTCCAGGCCAGGCTGGATGGGGGTCTGACCAACCAGGTCCAGTGAAAGGTGTCCCCCTCCACAGCAGTGGTGTTGGAACTAAGATGATCTTCAAGGTCCCCTTCCAAGCCAAATCATTCAATCATTCTATTTATTTTTCACCAAGAAGTCCAAATAAGAAATTATTTCAGACATCAGACCCAAAGGAAAAGGTTTTATTCCTGAGTAATATACATATTTGTCATTAATGTTTATCGTACTGATGTTAAAAGTTGCTTTCAGCTGAACTGTCCCATGGTTTCCAAACACCACAAATTCCAGATTTCTTATCCTCTCCCTCTGGGGGTGAGGTGGCACAGATTAGCTTTCCTGCTAAGAAAATAAAGCAAAAATTATGGAGCCACTTTAAAAGGAAAAATGGGAGATTAAAGAAAAGTAATAATGTAGCTTGAGAAGGCAAACTCTATAAAGAAATTGTACCTTGCTCTCTAACTGCACAGAGCACATTAAGATCATAATATTCTATGCCTTTTTGGGCTTTGGGAAAAGAAGGCTGTCCCCTGACTAGCAGAATAAATGAAACCTCGCTTCTTGTGTTTGTTCTGCTTGAAATTAAGTTCTCTAATATCTAATCTAAGTGTGAATTATGACTGATAATTTTTGCCATTTCATGTTTACTTCTAAACTTTGCTGAAACTGACATTTCTTTTGAGGTCTAATAAAAATCTTGCATATAAAATATACAAGAGAACTGTTCTTTTTTAAAATATAACCAGAATTCAAATATTGCTCCAGTACATTCAATATCAGATATTTCCAGTGCTACTGCAAAGGAGCACAAAGAAAGACACGCAGATATAGATACACTAACACAGACAAGTGATTGTGAATACTTTATTTCCTTTGGGAATTACGGCCACATTGCAGATATGAGTCAGAGGTCTTTCCTCTTCCTCTGATCAGATTTGCTCACATCTTTTCAATTTGTCTGTTATTGCTGTCCCCAGAAACAAAACACAGCTTTAGCTGAATTGAGAGGCACAAGCTGCTGTGAAATTTAAATAAAGTTATCTAATATTGCTGGTGGTCTTTTCTTGAAATGAGTTTGTATGATTAATCCAATGTGGTATACGTTCCTGGACTGCCTATAACTATCCCATTTCTCTCACCACAAATTTAAACGCTCTAAAATTTAGAAATTTAATTTTAATTTTTGCTTTGTTAAATTTCTTGCTGCAAAGTGTTCATTTAGCAAGAATAAGATTTACGGATACCCTACTGGTCATATGAAATACCAGCTTTTGTTGAGAAAATCAGAATATAATTGTTACCTAGGGTATTTCAAAACAGCACACAACAATTAAGGTTTGAAATAACCTTTCTGCCAAGGATATCTCATTACTTCAGCATAGCCAGTAGCACAACAAGAAAAGGGTTAAACATGATTACAAGTAACATAACAAAATCTGTTTCTTCAGAAGGGGCCATCTTTGTTTCTATCAGATGTATTTTTACCAAGTTGGTATTCCCTCCAGGACTCACCAAATTTCTGTGAAACTCATAAATTGGACATCTTGTTTTTCATAGTGTTGGGGGAAATCATGTTTATGTTCTTGAGCTGAAGTTACTGGCTTCAAATATCTTTTTTGCTGCAGTACAGGAGGAAGGGGGAAAAGAAAGGGAGAGATAGGGAGAGGGGGGGGAGGGAAGGAAGTGGCGGAAGGAAGTGGCGGAAGGAAGTGGCGGAAGTGGCGGAAGTGGCGGAAGTGGCGGAAGTGGCGGAAGTGGCGGAAGTGGCGGAAGGAAGGAAGGAAGGAAGGAAGGAAGGAAGGAAGGAAGGAAGGAAGGAAGGAAGGAAGGAAGTGGCGGAAGGAAGGAAGTGGCGGAAGGAAGTGGCGGAAGGAAGTGGCGGAAGGAAGGAAGGAAGTGGCGGAAGGAAGGAAGGAAGGAAGGAAGGAAGGAAGGAAGGAAGGAAGGAAGGAAGGAAGGAAGGAAGGAAGGAAGGAAGGAAGGAAGGAAGGAAGGAAGGAAGGAAGGAAGGAAGGAAGGAAGGAAGGAAGGAAGGAAGGAAGGAAGGAAGGAAGGAAGGAAGGAAGGAAGGAAGGAAGGAAGGAAGGAAGGATCTGTGTTATTAGGCACAAGCCAGAGTATTGAGTCAGTGCAGACAGCGTCATGATATTGAATAAAGGTGTCTATGAATCATAGAAGAATTAAGGCAATGCAATCCTTTCTCCAGTTGAGTTAGGCTTCTAAGGTTATTCTTTTTTCTCAGACCTTAGAAATAAATAAATAAATGTAGGAGAAAAAGGTACACAGTACATTTTTGCGCAGGAAAAAAAAATTGATTTTGAATGTGATCTGTCTCAGATATTCAGTGAGAATCGAAAAGGAGGGCTACAACTTAAGGAATCATATTGCATAGAAAAATATCTTTAGACAAATGATAGAAGGGAAAAAAATACAAACAGCCCAGAAAGAGAAAAGACTGGACTGAATAAAAGAAAAAAAAAGGCTGTGCTTAGTGTCACTGAATTCAGTAAGTGATTACACGACACAGGGTTCATTCAGGACCTAGCGAGTGATCTACAGCCTGTGTTCCGCAGGAGGTCAGAATTGAGATTAAAGTGACCTTTTCTAGCCTCAAATTCCATGAATCCAGTTCTGAACCCAGGGTCCCAATGGAAAGTAAGTGACGATATAGAGTCTTTGGAGTAAGCTAACCTATGGTTGATGGATGGTTTTACTTCTTTATTTCCATAGAGTCCCCCACCATATTACTCACACAAAACAACTTTCTCACTTGTGACATTCAAAACTTTTACAGAAAAAGGAGCAATGGGTATACATAACCACAAGTACCTCAAGGTAGGAAATGAGAAAAGGTTTTAAAACTACTGGGAGATACTGTTTCTGGAGTAATTAAAAAAAAATAAAAGGTACAGGACTTCACTTGAAGATGGAACTTCATATGTTTAACAGGCAAAACAAAAAAGTATGATCTGTAATAATGAGGAACTGGACTAAGCAGTTGAGAAAATTTGTTCAAGCTTTGCTGCTTATGTTCCTAAATCTTTGGAAATGACAGTATAGATTTTCCAGTGTCACTTAATAACTGAGGCACAGAAAACTTCTTTGTTTTCAAGGTGAGCTGGATTCTGCATAAGCAAGCACTGCCTTAACACATTCATTTTAAAACTCAAAATGGAAAGACAAAGCTGCATGGGTTGTTTGAAACAGCAAATCCCTCCTTCAGATAATGTGTACCCTTCCCTCCCTCTCTTTTCAGGGAATATTTCAGCTGCCTTCATGGCCACTTGTTTAAGTGGCAGTCACTCACTGGACTAGGTCCAACAGCCTCAATTTCTGCTCTGAGTGCACCTCTGTACTTTCACACCAGGATAGACAGAGAAAATATGGGCATAGAGAGGGTTAATCCTGAAAGACTACAAGGGGAGAAAAAAAACCCCTGTGTAGAGTGGGAAATTAGTCAGCAGAGACCTGACAAAGTGCTTCCTACACATGCTGTTCTGTCAGGCTGCACAGCTTCTTCTGCTTCAGAGGTAATTACATAGATTTTCTGTCTTGTACTTGCAAAAACACAGCACAGCACTCCACCACTGCTTGTAGCTCAGTGCTTCAGGGCTCCAGCTGCATGGGGCTGGAAAATGTTTACACAATTTCTTTTAAGATTTTTAAACCACAGTAAGGGACGTGGCTAACTCTCATCTGAGGGGGCATATGAAAGAGTCCCCTCTGAAGCTGGGCTTGGTTGAAGGGAAGGACTTCCTTGTAAGGCAATGTAATTATCTCTCTCTCAAGGAAATGGCTTCTGCCACACAATAAATCAAACAATAAATGCTTCTGAATGTTTTAACTAGAGAGGACTCAAAAGAATTTGGGCATTGATCTGGATTTCAAATTCTCACTCTTTCAGATCCAGAATTGTGGTCTTAAATGCAAATTTTATACACTGGTTTTCTGGGACCCATTCAGAAATGCATCCACTCTCTTGATTTGACACTTGCATAAATGTACATATTCAACATATATCAAGGTGTTTTATCATTAAAAATAATATCTGTGAATATATATATTCCTCCCTCATTACTTTTAACTGCTTCAATAATTTTTGGTTAACAATAATCTATAAACTCAGATTTAAATATTCAAACCCAACACTTGCAACATGCACTTTCATTGGGAATGAAATGCAAAATTTTTTTGAAAAGACATTACTACAGTTTAGTAAAAAAATTAATGTATTATTCTAACATGGAACTTCTTGAGGTATGATACAGCAGCTTTAAATATGTTCTGCTCTATGTACAAGTCTTAAGACAATGATGGAAACTACAGAAATAATAACCATAATAATAAAAAAACCTAAAATTCAGGATGAAAGTGACATAAAAATCACCTTGAGATGGAAGAAATTTCTGTTGTCTATGACACACTGTCCACACTCTTTACAAAGAATTTCCAACAGTCCTGCCTATGTTTCCACATCTTCACTGTTAGAAACTCATTCCTGTTGCTTTTGCTCCATCTTCTTTCAGCTGCTGAATGGAATTGCCCCTTATCCACAATGCAGACTTTATTTTCCTCTGTGGCAGTGCCTGCAGAATGGCTGAAAACCTCCCCATTTTCACTCATCCTTCTCATTCTTTGACAAGAAATGTCTGGATGTTTCCATACTTTCAAGTTTTCCAGGCTTCTGACTACCCTTGAAATCTCACGAAACCCTCTTAAAAAAGCCAGTTTCCTTAGCTGCAACACTAAAATCAAGTAGACAAATTGAAATGTACATTTTAAAATAATAAATCCATAGGCAATTTTAATTTTATTTGGACTTTCATTGGTTTATTTCATTTTATTTTGTTTATTCATAAAAAGAAAATAAATTCTTTCATAAAAAAGAAAGGTGATGGACACTTTGTGGCACTGGAGACATGCTTCATTTCTAAGTACTTCTCAGACAAAAACTGCAATTGGTTGTCTTGAGTTACATCTTTACTATGAATACAGCAGTAGATTATCACAGTTTTGGTTTACTTTACGCAGAATTCCAGAATGTGCCAGGTTGGAAGAGACCACAGGCTTTGGAGTGATCCGGTCCAACCTCCCTCCTCAAGCAGGGCCATCCCAGAGCATATTGCACAGGATTGTGTCCATATGGTTCTGGAATATCTCTAGGGAAGGATACTCCACCCTCTCCTGACAAGCTGTTTCAATGTGTGGTCACTTGATACTTAATTTTCAACATAGAGGAAGGAATGTATAAGAAAGTTCATTACAAAAGCCTGAAATAATGAAGCCATTTGATTAGAGTAAGGCATTGTTTTGTCTTTCAGCACTCATAAGGCCTTTTTTCTTCTCTATCATGTTTATTTTCATCACCATCATGACTTATGCATCCTTCATATACTCCATCAATCTATTATCTCCCAAAGACAAACAGTTCTTTTTACCTGGTGGCAGATATTTGGCTCCTAAACAATTTCTCTTCTCATTGTGACCTTGCTTCAGGCTGAGATATGAAGAGGAGGGAAGGGAAAAGTGAAAAAAAGCAAAAAAAAATCAAAGAGAAACACTACTAGGGGGAAAAGGTGAGGTTAGACCTAAGTCCTTTAGAAAATGTCATCTGATTTGAGCAGAAGCAGTACAAGGCATGAAGGAGGATCAAAGCAAGGTTTAATCATTGCATTTCGGGATGATTTTTTTCCATGTTTTTGAAGGTTTGGGTATTTTCAGGATCTATTTCTCACATCTTTTTCAGGTACATGGATTTTTCTGTGTGGGCAGAAGGTGAGAAGTTGACAGCATAACTCTGCAAAAGGTAAATAGGAAAGATTTTCTTTAAAACAACTGCTAAGAATTTGTGTTGTGTACAGATAAACCAAGTGAACTTCTATACCAGATAATTCCAATTTGAAAATGTGCTCGTTTTATTGCTTGGAAATAAAGACAACTCTACCAGTCTAAAGGAATTTACATTCTCAGTGGTTAATGATAATTCACTCTAACTTGAGAAGAGTGATTTTCTTTTTCTCTGTTCTTAACGGGGGCGGTGTTTGGGTTTTTTGGCTTTTTCTTTGTTTTGTTTTGGGTTTGTTTTGTTTTGTTTTTATGTTTTTGTTGGGTTTTTTGTTTGTTTGGGTTCTTTGTCGTTGTTTGCTTGTTTTTTAAGGAATTAATTTATTGGGGAGATTGGTTGCACCCACTTCCATGATGGATAGAGGCAATAAGTGTACCGGAATCCAGTTCCTATGGCAGATTATATTCTATAGAGGATGTGTTACCTCAATAACTAAAAAAAATCAAAGAAAATGCGGAAGTAACAGCCACAACCCCCCCCCCCCCCCCCCATCTTTATCATTACATAAGAAAATTATTATTTCCAGACTGAAGCTCTCGCAGAGTTCAATGCCCTTTTACCTAAAAAATATAAAAAATCCATGGGCAGAACTCCTTTAAAGAGCCTGTAGCGAAGGTAAGTGGCAAAACAGAGTCAGAGGGGAAACAGCTTCAAGCAAAAGTTATTATTTCTTTTCTCTTTGTGAGTTTAGGGCCTAGATTGGATTGTGCTGTGCTTGAAGTTTTGTGTTAGAGGATATTGGACATGTTTTGCTACTCCTTGTCATTAAGGTTGTTTTTTATTGCTGGAGTTCAAACCTGCTCTCTCTGTTCTGCAGGTCTTTGATATCTACATAGTCCTTTGGTTTCATCATTTTGCTTTCATCAGGAAGGTATTCAAAATGCTATCTGAGCAATGTGTATTTATTTGCTGAAAGCATCTTGTCATACAATGTCAGTTTAGGAGTGATCATCTCAGCCAACGCTGGCAAAATAAAATGAAATTCCTTCTTGTACAAAGTTTAATAATTTCCATCATGGGTTTTGGACAGGAAGTAGAATGCTGAGGCTGTGGAAATCTCGGCAGTACCACAAAGCACCACACAGGCTTCTGTTTTCACACAAGCTTCCGTAGCTTCCTCTTTATGAAAGCCAGTGTATCACACTTTACAAATCAGATTTTATTCCCCAAACTCAGCCAGGTTTTGTTCCTAAGATCTCTTTTTGCTGAACTTTTACATTAGATTGGTTTGCAGCTTTTGAAAAATGAAAGTTAGCTTGAGAATTATCTCAGTACAGCTCCTAGAAGACAATTAAAATCTCTCAAGCTATCAACCCAATTGTCATTAATTGGGTCCCCTGCTATAGTTCAGTAGTATAAAGGTCATAAAGAGCAGGAGTCTCTTGGAAAGATTTTTAATCTGGGGGAAAATCTCTTCTACTAGCAGTCCAAAAAATTTCATTTTTTAAAATGAAGATATCAGAAATCCAATTAGTTATTTTCTCAGGTTTTGTTTAGACACCTGGCTTTCAGAAAGAGTAAGAAAAAGGGGTTACATTAGGAAGAATGACAAAATTAATCCTATAAGCAGGCATCCCCCTGCTTATAGGCTGAATCACCCTGCTCTCCCACATGGTTACAGAAGATCATTTTTAGTCCTGGATGGTACTAAGATATTCCAGGGATGCATTAAAAAATATTGTGCTATTATTGCTTTGCCTTCCATAAACTTTCATGTGCTTCACCAAAAGTCAGCCAAACCTGAACAATTTTGAACATGGAAAGAGAATACAAAACAAGAATATAAATGGATATGAAGCAAGCTGACAAATCTTGTTGGAGCTGGCATGTCAGTTGATTGCAGGAGTAGAAAAACAATGCTATATCCTCTAGTTCCCAGTCCACTGTTTTAACTGTTGAATCAAGTTGCCACATTAATTCTTTTCTAACCATAAGTTATGGAAGAAACTTAATAGCTGCAAGATGGGAGAGAGAAAACTAAACTGGTAGAAAAATACTTGCTTCTCACAATACTGGTAACAACATCACTCATGAGGAATAGGTTTGGCTTTTTTTAAAATTTTATTTAATTTGTTAACTGGTTGACAGTATTCATTTAAGAGGTGGAATTTTATTGGGATTTCTTGAACAGCAACATCCAAACCAAAAAGGAGATTGTGACAAAAAAAAAAAAAAAACAGTTATAAAAGATTCATAGAAAAATAAAAAGACACTCTTTTTGGTTTGGTTTAGTTTTTTTTCCCTTAAGATTGCAAGGCCCTATTACTTCGCACTTGTTACTAAGAAGAAAAGAAGATAACTCCTATCTAAAAAAAATATTTATTTCAGCGTATTTTCAATTCAAATAAACAGTCTACCTTCAACAGTGAAATTTATAAACGAAATAAAAGTGGCAAGATTTTCTCCTTCTTTACTCTCCTTCTTTTATTTATATAGCCACAATCAGACAAACTATAATGCTATCTAAACAACTACACACATTAGGAAAAAAATGAAGATCAATAGCTATAATTTGACACACATCCACTGTTCACTGTGAAAACATCAATACTACAAAAGCTTCATGGGCATAGCAGGGAAGAATCTGTTTGGTAGATGGTGTTGGCAGAAGATTAAATAACGGCATGTCAGAAAGAATAAAAAAAAATTCAATAAACTGAGTGCATACTGGAGATGTGCAAGTACTTTGAGCTAAACTGTTAGTATTAATAAGAAAATTATCTTTGTCTTCCAGTCATTCAATTACTTCATGAACAAATATTTTGGCTCAGATCTCTGATATTCAAACATATACTGTCTCTCCTATCTGCCAGAGGACTACTACTGGAAGGCAGGGAAACAGGAAATGACTTGCACGCTGGACGATGATATCTTGAGCTGCTATTTCATAAACAAGCACTGTAGGTGACTATACATCAAATCCTGATACCTAACACTCTGTAGGAATCATGAGAGAGAGATGCAGCCAGCAACTATTTGGCCAGGAAGAAAAGAGACACAGAGTTTATGGAAAGCATCTAATAGAAAGTGGAATCAAGGTTCAGGGCTGAATCACCCATGTCCAGCATGTGCACATTGACCCCTCCTATTGAATCTCACAGTGTTACTCTGATATTTGCACTTAAGGACATGCCTACAGACTTACAGGATCGTGCTTTCAATGTCTTTGCTATCCATTGTTCATTAAATTATCTCAAAATGTGAGGTTCTTTGTAAGACCACAAATCTTTAATATCTGTTCTATCTGTTCACGACGTAACTCCATTCCTTTGACCATTGTGTCTAATCCACAAAAGCTTTCTCATTAGTTTGTTTTAACAAACCAGTTTTTTCTTCTTTCTTCTTCAGATAGTCTTCTGCTTTTTGTTGTTCAGGTGATGGGAATTGCAGTCCTTTTTTATTTCAGTTAAAGTTTTGAGTCACAACCACTTAGAAATCTGATCCCATCAACTTTCTCTCTCTCTCTCTCTCCAAAAAACAACCCAGGCTGGATCATCACTTTGCACTGAAAAAGCTGTGTCTTCAAAATGAGCTGATATTGTCAACAAAGGTAAAACATATAAACAAACAAAGAGCGTAAAATTGTTTTGAAATATGAAATATGCATCTCACAAAAAGGTACTTTCTATTCCTCCTGCCTGATGGTTATATATGACAAATGGGTACTTCCACACATAAATTATACTCCTAAAAGCTATTTTTGTATGTACTTGTGCACCTAGTGAGAATTCTGAATATTCACATTTATCTCATGTTTGCTACTATGCTGCCAATTCTTCATTTTGTGATGATATAAGTAATGAGATTTCATTGGTTGTGTTTACATTTTTAAAGACTCATAGAGTGATTTGATTATATGCAAATTCAATTGTAACTAAACCAAACAAATGAAAAAAAATCAAAATGTGTTTCAAGCTGCCATGGTTAGGAAGAGGAACATCAGATCCTGTATCTTAATTTAAAAAATAAATTATTGCTTTATTTAAATTTCTTTACTGAGGCTTTTATAATTCTAATAAGGCCTGATCCATGATATCTTAATGTCCATGTGTAGTAATACAGAAATTTAGGAATGGATTAGTGTCTGCAGTTAAAGTTAGTTAGGCACTTAGTTGAGGCACCAAACTCAGGAACTGCTAAGCACTGAACACTACACTTTTTGACATTAATGCTAAGATTGAGGTATCTGCACAGGGAAATCCATCCAGCCCAGGATCTGTCTACACTCTAAGAACCCAAATGAAATATTCAGGTTGATAGACCTCTTAGTATTTGGGCCATATTTTTATATATGTCACATTTAATATTTCTTATATTAGTTAAATTCAGTCCTACCTAAATTTTAAATTCCCAAGACTGTGTACCACAGCAACTCAATTTTCAGACTTGGGTTTTGTTTTATTTTTCTGTTTCTTGCATGTGTTAGCCATTTCTTCAGTGGTTCAGCTGCCAAGGTCTGAGATACATCTCCCACCTTTAGCTAAGTTCTTAGAGACTTGAGAAAGGCCCATGCAGTCCGAGTCCCAATCATCATGAAACTGACAGCTGAAATCAATCAGGATGTCCTTGTTGATATTCCCCAGATATTGGCCTTGAAACTTCTGTGGGTTTCCCATATTGGGCTCAAAAACATGAACTTTTTCTGATCTACTGGTCCCATGTGTTTTTTACCCAAGGATAGTATCTCATCTGGGTAGTTTAGTTTAAAAGACAAAAGAATGTTTGGCCCGTCAGATGGTCCAGGTTTAAGCTATACAAGATTTTTTTTGTCTGCTGTGAAAAAAATAATGTAATTTACAAATACATAACAAAGAGGAGCCATGCTTTCAAAGCTTTTCAAATAAGCCTGCTCTAGTTTACACAGAGAACGGAATTCAGTCCACCTGCCCAGAGAATTCAGCATGAGAAATGCAGTTGGAAAGATTCAAGAGATATAATGCTAAAGGTGCCCACCCAAATGTACAGGCCAAACAGTGCAGAAGGGCTTGCACAGACATTTCTCTATACAGGTCTCTTCCACTAAAGCATCAGTTTTCATGCTTCTTAGAATCTGGTTTGGCTTTCTTAAGGCTTTTTCCTTGCTTTTCCCCCTCTTTTTTATTTATTTTTTTTAATTCTAATTTATTTTTTAAGACTTAGAGTGCCTGAAACAACATGAGCGATGTGCTCATGTGAGTGATGGATATGAGTACCTGGTATGATAAGGTCAAGGGTCTTCCTCACATTTCTGACTCGTGGGGGACGTGAGGAACTCTTAATGGTGCAAGGCATGATGGAATAGGGACTGCAACACCTGTGCAAATGGGGAACAGGATGCATGGCACAGCCTCACACCTCCTGCCCACAGGCATGAGTCATCCCCAGAACTGTATCAGGATTTCACCCCAAAGGAAAACAATTGGCTTAGTCCTGGAGAAAGAGCCTGTTAACAAACTAACATGAGAATAATTAAAGAACAAGGAGCAAACTCAGGAACTGAAAATATTTGACAATTTAAATGCATCCCTGCAGAGTTACTTTATTAATATTCCTCATGTGAGAATAAGGAAGACTTAGAATCAAAACTTTCTCTTTCTTTCTCTTCAGTAAATGGTTAATTTACTTTGACAGCAGAGTAAGAGATGAGAATGTTAACCTGCCATTACCTAGTGTCAAAGGGCATTTATGGCACAGCTTTCAGATTTGAGATATTTTCTAGCCCTAGAGAATCTTGTTCAGCTCATTCTGACAATGTCTGAATATGTTTAATACACTGAGAAATGTCTGCAGACAAGGTTAGAATAAACATACTTTTTTAAAACTTTTTAAAAATTATTTTTGTGAAACTGCTTCACATTTTAATAACCTGTTTTCCAGGGTACATAGCTTTACCAAAATGTTCAGGGTTTTTGCTAAAATTTGGCAAAGAGCAGAGAATATTCTTGGAAAAAAGCACCCCAAAACCAACAAAAAACCATATGTCTTCTTTCTTTTATATTACTCCCTTCTTTGTTCAATTCATCTTTCTTCTTTGGTTTATCCACTTTGGTTTCTATGTTTTATAGTTGAAGCCAGAGAGTGATTATTGATCAACTGATTGAAGAGTCAGGATTTAGGCATCCTGACTGTGGTGGATTCAGCATGGCTGGATGATAGGTGCCAAACAGTGAGTTCTTCTCCTCAGCTGAAGAGGGGAGAGAAAATGTAACGAAAGGCTTGTGGGATGAGATGAGGGCAGGGAGAGGTCACTCATCAGTTGCCAGCATGGGAAAAAACAAACTTGGCTTGGGGAAAACAATTTAATTTCTTACCCAGCACATCAGAGTAGGGTAATGAGAAAAAAAATGCCAAATCTCAAAATACCTTCTCCCACACTTCCCTTTACCCAGGCTTAACTTCATTCCCAAATTCTCTATCCTCTTTCTCTCAGCAGCCCTCAATTAAAATCCTTCCCAAACTTCTCCAGCATGGATTCTCCATGGGGTCACAAGTCCTGCCAGCAAACCTGCTCCAGCCTGGGCTCCTCTCTCCATGGAATCACAGGTGCTGCCAGGATCCTGCTCCAGCAGAGGCTTCCCATGGGGTCTCAGCCTCCTCTGGGCATCCCCTGCTCCAGCCTGGGCTGCCCCAGGGCTGCAGGTGGATCTCTGCTCCCCCGTGCCCTCCCTGGGCTGCAGGGGCACAGCTGCCTCAGCCTGGGCTGCTCCAGGGGAATCTGAGCTCCAGAGCCTGGAGCAGCTCCTGCCCCTCCTGCGGCACTGCCCTGCGAGTCTGCAGGGATGCTCCTCTCACATCTTCTCTTTGGCTGCACTTGAACTTTTTTCCCCCTCCATTCCTAAATATCTTATCCCAGAGGTGTCTCCACCATCACTGAGGGGCTCAGTTTGGCCAGTGCAGGGTCCATCCTGGATCCAGCTGGCCCTGGGACTGTAGGATACAGGGGAAGCTTCCAGCAGGTTCTCACAGGAGGCAGCTCTGTAGCCTCCCTGCTACCAAAACCTGTCCTTGCAACCCCAATTATACAGCACCTGAAAGGAGTGTAGAAAATCAGCGCGGAACAAGGAGATTGATCCCACTTTATGCTGTGAAGAGAGGGGAAAAGTATGAAATATGAGCAGGCCACCAGTGACAGCTTGAGATAACATTCCCAAGTGCTACTCAGGAGAAAGGACTTAATAAAATGTATCCTTCCCATCCTTGTTTTCTACCTGCAGATTGCAGGCAAAGTATCAGTTGGACAGGAAAAGAAAAGAATGCTGAAGTGATGAGAGCCTTGCATTTCTGTCTGTGACACACAGAACTCTGTGTCTGTCTGTGGGACACCCATATCTGATGTCCATACCCATACAGGGTAGCTTAGGAAATTCAAATTAACATCTGAAATTTGTGGATCAGAATTTGCAAGTTTAACTAGAAAGATTCTGACCTATTCCTGCAGGATAGGATAGTCTGAAGCAAAAACATTAAGTTGGTGATGCCACAGAATCAATAACTTAGCTGGACTGAAGCTCTCCTTTTGCAGTGTTTCATGGTGCGTGCATATAACCACCATGAGCTCCAAAAATAAATGAAACTGTGAAAATGTCCTGGCAAAAAATATATTGTTTAACCCATCCACTAAAAAGAATGAGGCTGCTGAGGGGAGGAAGCGGGTCAAAACCTGTGTGCATAATTATTTAATCCAAGGCTGTGTCATAACACCCCAGGTTAGTAACACATCAGGAGGCAAAGTAAAATCACATTAGAAAGGGTTACCTGAACTATATCAGTTTCTAATTTTTGATTCCCAAGATGCTTTTTCTTAAGAAAATTCCTGTGTAGCTAAACACATGAAATGATAGTTTGCAAAGAGTACAAAGGAATTATCCACCTACCTCTTTTAATAAAGTCTAATTATTTATAGTGTGACTATGAAAATCACAGCCACAAATAAGGAATACAAAGAACTCTTCCATCTTTTTTATCAGTCAATGCTAGTATAGATAATTTTGCTTTCAGCTGTTTTATTTTTCCATGCTTAAATATTATTTCCTTTCTTCCACCCTTCATTTTAACAATAGAAAGCATAAAACTTAATTTTTATTCCCTGTTCTTTTTAGGAACTCAGCATTGTTCTTCGTAATTTGCTCTTGTCATCTTTGTACTTATTGTCATGCATGGGTTCTTTCATGCATCTTCATACTACCAACAGTCTTTGTCCTTTTACATCTGACTTCAAATGTTAGATGTGAGCTTCACACTGTTCAGATTTTATTGGTGTTATTGTTTTCATTATTTTTCAGAAGTTGCATTGCTATGTAAGCACTTTGATATCCTCACAAGTGTTTTTTCCCTTGCCAAAGCTTTACATTCTTTTTTCCTTCTGTTTTTTCTTACTTGATTCTGTTTTACCTCTAGAGAACGTATAGAATAATGCAAATATTAATGGCAAATGGGATTCTTTTTTTTACATTGGCCACAGCTTTCTCAAAGCCAAAATAATCTACATATTCATGTTCATTTTGATGTTCCTTGAATCTCTGAGGCACATTGTAAATAGACCTGCATTCCTGATGTTGAATTTAGCATGTTTGTACTTAATACATTAGAGACTTTTTCCTTTTTCCCAGATTTAGCCTTGTTAAAATAACCTGTAATACTGGCAAGGTCAGAGAAAAATGTCAGTTATTTGTTCTGTAGGTGCTGGACAGGCAAGCTGGAACTCCCTAGAGGCTCCTCTAACTTGTCTAACCAGGTTTGCAGAAACAAACTTCTTTTTTTTTTTTCTTTTTTTTTTTTCTTCTCATAAATCTGCAGGCTCTGTGTTTCATGGCATTCTGACCCCTTTGCCAACTAGCAGCTCCTTGGATGAATAAACTACACTTAGGATTTGTGGGCTCTTTTTTCCCCTTCTGTATTGTGTATGTTTCTAATGAGACTCGTATTTGGTTTTCAGAGCTATGTGACAGTGAGTCTTTAAACAAGAGAAAGCTGAGTATGACATAACCTGTGTGGTGCTTTTTCTGTGCTTCCTACACAGCTTTGTTTGAACCTGATACAATGGTACAGATGTCCCCCATTTCCATTTTAAAAGCCAACAGAAATGATCAAGCAGTGCTACTAGACTGTTTCTTGCTGGCTGTATACAGGGAACATTCAGTGTTGATCCCAGCTGCATGAAGGAGAGGGAGCACACTTAATGGGACACATTTTCAGTTCATAGGAAATGAACTGTAAAGAATGGATGATGCTTCCTACATCAAGGGACGTTTGGTGATATTCTGGGCACTCTAAAAACTCAATCCACACTGGGGTTTTTTTGGCTTTAAAGACAAAGTAAAATAGTTGCAGAGCTTACATACCCTGAGGCATTGCTTCAGCAGCGATTTTCATTTGTGCACTAAGTTGTAGTATCTCATTTGAGATATAAATCGTTGTGGATATTAGACAAAGGGCAGTAGATCTGACAGCCTGCTTACTGTAATTCAGGTTATCACACACTGACTAAGCTGAAATTTTCCACGGAGGATGGGGTTCATTGTCAAATAATAGTCAGTGGGATCAGGTACTTATCTTTTAGAAACTGGCTTTGTTCCAATGAGTTTTGGAGGAAGGCTGATTTATATTTGCTGGGATCTAACCCAGGCTCTTCCCTATCTGCCAGGGAAAGGAGGAGGGCTGAGCAGCCCTGTGAAGTGGCACAGGAGAATTGCTTCAGAGAGTCAAAATCACCCACACTGCAGACATTGTCATTCTATAACTAAATTGCAAACTGTCCCTTTTTTCCACTGACTTGATCAATTCCACTGTACCACAGATTCCCTTGGAAGCATCAACATTTCCACAAATTTATGTCAAGCGTCTTACATAATGGAACATGTTGTTTGGCATATAGATTTAGAAAACAAATAAGAAAAAATCTGAAATCAGAAAAGAAATAATGGGTCTTGAGCAGTGCAGGAGAGCAGGAAAGCACATTTATAAAGTTGTTTTTTTTTTGCTGTGAACAGTTAGATTTAGAAGAGAGGAAATGGCAGCACTCTCTTTATTTGAAGAAAAAGTGAAATTGTTTGATGAGTACAGTCTAATCCTCAGTGAATGTTCATCAACTTCATAAAATCGAGTTCCAAAGCCTCATGGCCATCCTTCAAGTAGCAATACTTTCAGTAAGTTTCCACTGAGGATATTACTCTGGTGCCATGGAGAGTGCCTTAGAGTTTGCTACAAAACTGCAATGCATCAGTGCACACCTTCAAATGAACCATGAGAGGTAGAAAGGAAAGCTTAAAGTTGGAAGTCATTTTGTTACTTAAGGACAGGTTTGACCCAGACGGCCCCTTGAAAGTCAGTGAGAGATGCACACTCTAAAGAACTGGTTTCTCCCTTTTTACCAGGAATGAACAAATAATTTCCAGTAATTAATATTTTTGAGAAAAGTAATTGCCTCTTTTCCTGCAGCAAAGTTTAAAAAAAAAGCCCTATAATAGTTTACATCAGCAGGTTTTCAATAAGTTCATTTCTCCATTTCATTAAGTTCGTGTGTGTATCAGCTAAGTTTTTTATCACCTAAGTTTTTTTATCAGTTTGCCTTCTCAGGGCACAGATATGACATAGTTCTACAATCAGCCTTTCCTGAGGTGATTGTCACAATTTTGTCTGACTAGTAAATTCCTGTTAGACTTTTCACTCTGCTTTCATTCCTGGTTTGTTTGGATTATCAGCATTTCTTTCCTTAAAAACCTTGAATATTTAACAGGACGTCAGACTCTTACAGATTATCTTTACATCTGAGAACTAGAAAGGTCCCTGGACTGATTTAATGTTTCACCTCTAAGTTTTCCCTCCCATGAAATACTTATCACCATTTGACTCAAATGACAACTTGTGCCTCACTGTCCTCTGTTCCTGTATTTTATTGTTATTAGGTTCACTTCTTTATTATTACTGCTAACATCTTGTTATCACTATACTTACTTTATACTTACTTTAGCATTAAGGGTCTGTAGATAGGTAATGCACAAAATCCTAACAATTTTTTATCTCAACTATTCATAACTTTCAAATGCTAACACAGAACACATAACATACACAGAAGTATAAAGTAAACCAAAACCAAATCACTATTCACATTTTAAATGACTCCCCCATACTCAAAGGGGATGTCTGAGGATGAGCAGGAAGCTTTATCCAGATGAGCAGCTAGTTTCTGTAATTTTCCTAAAACAAAAAAGCAGAAGTGAAGTCTTGGCCTTATTAAGGCTCTTGGCTTCTGAACCCTTGGATTTAAATTATTAGGATTCAAAGCCAATTTGCTTTTCATATATTTTTCCTGTTTATTTTTCCTTTTTTTTTTTTTTAATTTGCAACCATTCTTTAGCTTAACCTTCTAAGCTGTTTGGTGTAGATTCAAGGTCCATACAAGATGATCAAAATTATGTGATGTGTTCCTACTCTGAATGACAAAATCCAGGTTTCTACAACAGTTCAGCTTTGAAAGGGATGGAAGGTACATTTTCGTAACACAGCTTCCTTCAATTAAAACAGCTAAGGGAAACATAAAACGGGGGAAAAAATAATAATAAGAAAAGGACTCATCTTTAGCTGCCAGGTTGGAGTAAATTCAAAACCTTCAAACCAGCTGTACTGAGAAAGAGAGAAGGAGCTTTCCAGGCTGGAATCTCTCAAGGGATCCGGAGGTGATGCAGGCTTTTTCTTTTTTGTGTCTCCCTATTTTTTTATTTGCCCTACAGTCTCACAAAGTGGGAACACATGAAGTTAAAAGGAATAAGCTTGTCTAACATCTAATAAGAGAAGAATCTGTCACTGCCAGTGATGTGAATGGGAATACAAAAGCTGTAGGCATGTATACTCCTTCTGCAGCAAAAGCACAACAAGGCAAAAGGTTAGCCTAAGATCTGCTCTCAGTTGCTTTGGAAGCTCTGTTTAATTGTTAGTCACGATGCACTGTGGGCAGAACAATTAGTTGTATCTATATTAGATCTAAGCTGTAATTATTTGTTGCATTAATCATGACTAGAGTGAGAATTTAATTAGTCACGAACATTACGTGATTTTTTTTTTTTTTCTTTCTTAATTTTATTTTGAAGGGGGGGAAATGTCCAGTTTTCCTATTAAACACATCTTAATAAAGCGAGTCCTGGATGTCTGCAAGCCAGCGTCATGCCCAGGGTCCTTCCACCTGCTGAACACGCAGGATTTCCATCCCAACAGCAGAGCCTAGCACTGACTTGGATTTACAGAGCCAGGTACCAGAGCCAGGCCTGCATTCAGACAAACTGGGTTGGAGGGGTGGGGGAACGAATTTCGGAGTTATTGCCATGATGTCTCATCACTTAGAGTTTGAGCAAGATGTATTAACGTGTGTAAAGATGGGAGAGTGAATTTGCTCCACTGCTGGTAAAACATCTCCCAAACAGAACATCCCTCTTTGCATCCAGCGTGGGATAGGCAGACGGTATTTTCTTCCCATTTCCCTGTGCTAGCACCATTTACCCCAGGGCACTACTGCTGGGAGACCTTGCCCAGGGCCGGGGCTCCCCTTGTGCCCTGCAGGGCAGAGTTTCAGCTGCCTCGCAGCAGAGGAAGGAAGTGATTTAACTTTGGGAGAAGGAAAGAGAGATGTATTTTCAGGTGTTTTTACAGAGGTTTTTTTTTTCATTCTTTCTTTCTTTTTTCTTTTATTTTCTTCTTTTCCCTAATGCAAAGGACAAAATTGTGAAGGAGCTATTTTGGAAAGGTTAAGGGGGGGAAAAAAAGGCTGGATTAATGTGCTGGTTGAAGGAGAAGCCATTTTGACAGCAAAAGAGAGATGACAGACATTTTCTGTTCCTGGGACAGCTTGTGCCACTTGTCCTGGGGTTCACCTGCCTTCATGTGCATGCCCAAATCTGTGCTGTGTGCGAGCGTCCCTGCAACAATGTCAGCAGGGCTCTGAGCTGCTGCCTGAGTCAGATTCCTCTTTTCAGGAATGGTACCTACATTACAAAACCCATTGATTTTGATCCACAGAAACAGCCCCACCACAGGGGTTGAGACTATTTGTGTGAGTAAGTGCTCTCTCTGACATGACAGAACTCGCCTGAAGCTGAAGGATAATTTTCAGACATCTGCTCCTTACAGAAGCTTCTTCTCCCACAGACCACATTTCAGCATTTGGGAGTTCCTTCATTATGCTTTCTTAGGTGAGTTCATGTATTATAGACCAGGCAGCAATTTGCCAAACAGATTTCAGGGTCTGATGCCAACCAGAAATAAAGTAACATTCATGTAATAGTTGATTCCTCTTTATGTGTCTAAGGTCTTGTCTTTCTTTCTTTTGCTAATCAATAATTTAAAAAAAAAAAAAAAAAGAGAAAAAAAAAAAGCTGGGGCAATTCTGCAACCGAGATTTTAAGCATTAAAACAGGTCTTGTTACTAAAATGGTTATGTAACACTGACCATATCTGTCAGCTTCAGAAATTTATCTCTTTGTGAAGTGTTCAGTTTTGTTATTGTTGTTGTTGCTTTTGTTTTTCCATAGTCAGAAAAAGAAATGTATGAAAACAAATGTAAGAAAAAGACATTAGGGCTGTTATTTTTCTCCTTTATATGTGGATGGCTGGAGCATTTCTGAGTGAAAGCTAAATTGTCAGGACAAAACTTTTTTCTCAATACATCTCTCAAGCAAAGACTTTTGTTATCTTAGCATCTCCACCCCCAGTGTAAGAAATACAAAAAAGAGATGATGCTTCAAAAATCTAGTCCATCTACTAAGAACATCTTTGGGGAGTAAGGATTGCTTCTTATCTGACCTTGGCATTGCTGCATGCATGCAAGAAACACAAATTTATAGGAAAAGTGTCTTTCAGCTTTTTCTCTCAGTGCTGTTTGAAGACTGAGTATCCCATCATGTCCTCTTGAAGTGGCATTTACAACAAAGGAGCAGACATATCTATTTCCAGTGACAACAGTGTCTTGGTGCACTGACAGCTGGATGATTTTTTTTTTTACTGTTTATTTATTTAATTACATATTTGTTCTAGTGGAAAGTAAAAGTAAAAAGTGATAGATGAAAAGTCATAAATTCTTCTCTACACTTCAATCAGGCTGAAATAAATTCCAGTTACTCAAATAGAACTATTAGTTGACAAATTCCCTACTTAGATATTTAATTCTAAAAGGTTGTAAATACCTCATTAGCATGTTCTTACTGAGCATTTATTAAAACATTTTGCAGTGTTTGCAAACAGTAATGATCAAAGGTTTAGCCATTGAAGGATGAAGCTCAGAGTCTACAGTAATGCTCAGCTCCGAGAATTGCCACGCTCATTGAACAGCACCAACCTTTGGCATTTCCATCCTTTTTTTTTTTTGTTTTTTTTCCTTCTTCTTTTTCTTTTTTTCCTCTTAGACCTTCATTTGTTTCACCTCCATGGTGCAAGGCACATTGCTGCCTTTTGCTGAGAGGTCACTGTTCCAATGACAATTTCTGTGCTGCAGATGAAGGAAGTGGATGTTGGTCTACATAATAGCACCTTGCCATGAATCAAACCTATGACCTTTTGGTCTGAAAAATCTTTTGCTAAAGATTAACATATTCGGCAGTCAGTGACCTTACCAGCAGAGGGAGATATGGCATCAGGCAGTGCATCATTCTAATACATCATTTGTCTATCAGAAAAACTGAGTATTCTATACTGTGTAGAGGTTAGGTTTGCACAAGGGTAATATCTACCTGAGTGTGTTGCTGACTAGGTGTGTGGACACTTCACACACAGGGGATGGCGTTTGACATAATTCCCAATCCAAGTGGAAATACATTAATACAGCATAAGCAAAGTGGAGGATTAGGTGATTAGATACCATTAAATACACATCATTATTTCCAGACATATAATCTAGGTGCTCAAGATCCAAAGTCGAGCCCCCCAGATGCTCTCAGAACAGTCAAAGAGAATTCTCATTGCAGCAAGGCTTAAAACCCGTGTACTCCAGCAAATCCAGGATCACAGCGGCTCACTGCCTTCCCAGCACTCGTATTGCCATGGATTGGTGTGCCTTGCCTTTATGCACAGCCAGTGTTAGAACTTATAAACCATTGGTTGTCATTTCCACCTCCCATTGCACCTGTTTGGAACATGACATATTCCCTTTCCAGCTTCACGGTGCTCTGTCCTTAGCACAATTTCATTTCCCTAAAATTCTGTCATTGCAGTTCTGCAAATGGAGCTGAGGATTCCTTTTCTTTCACCCCCCTGGTATTGTAATTTGCATTTATTGCATCATTGCCCTTTAGATTGTCGTGTTTATATTATATCTCCTTATTTATAGTGGATTGCCAGCATATGTCCCTGAATGCAATTTTATTTGGTTGCATTCAGGATCTTTCTGAAATATGTCAGATATTAGTGATAATATCATTGCTGTTTTAGACACTAAAAGAAAATCATCAGACAATTGTCCAGTAATCAGACTCAAGGAAAACGAAAAATGAAAGTTCCACTATTTTAAGCTAGTTTTCCAAAAACAATCTTTGTGAAAATTACTCCTAATTTAAAGGAAACTAAGGTTTTGCCTCACCCCACCAACAGGGCAAATGGCTCTTTTTGGACCAATCATAGAAATGAGCTTCCCTAAGTACATTGCACCTTAAGGCTGACATTATTGCAGAAAAGCATATACAGCAACTTGTCAGCATGGTATAACTGGGCTTGGCCAAGTTGTCATTTCTGACAGGTCGGTGTAATGAGCAAGAGAGAGCTGAGATGGTCGAAAAGTTTTTTTTTACTTGTTGTTGATGTGGGTTTTTTTACCCGAATCAGCACGGTAGAGCTGTTTGGGGTGATAAGACCATATATATGTGTCTCATTATGAGCTCTACATTATCAAGTTGTTGTCACCCATGCTATCACACTTAGCCACATTTATGTTTGGGATTCATTTTGTGCAATTTCTTTACATTCCTAACCTGGGAACAGCAGAAAATCTGATTCTCTGGAGCAGCAGACATTAGCTAGCGGACTGTCCATGCATTTTTAACCTACATGTACTTGCAAAATCACTAATAATGAGTAGTGCTAATTGCATTAGAGTTTTTCTTTTGTAAAAGAAAAATCTTAAAACAGGCAGTTACATTAAAAAAAAATTTGAAAAGAGCAACAAGAGAAAAAAACAAAAAATAGGATTTGGAGACCATGAATGCGAAAAAGAAAGGAAGAGTTTTATTAGAATTCTAATGATTTTGATATTTGTGCTCAAATCCTGTGAGGAAAGCAACACAATACATTAGAGAGGGGAAAAAAGCTGGGACTTTTTTCAACAATGTTTTTCCTGTATTATTTTTACATATGACCCTTCACTTCTCTGTGCCTTAGTCCCCGGCACGTCAAGTAAGAATAGTGTTTCCTGTCTCCTTTGTAAAGCATTTTAAGACGTACAGATGAGAAGCACTTTATAAGACTTAGGGATTAGAAAAAGCACAACAATAAAAGAGATGAAAGGGATCAGAGGTTAGAATTTAAAACACTAATAATAATCACACTGTCGCAGAATTAAGATCATAAAAAATAAATCCTTTTGAGCTGCAGCTTGAATAGAGGGAATGGGAAAGGGACAAGAAGAACAGAGAAATAAAACCTCCCTTTATTCAGTTGTCAATATCATCAGTGCAAAAACACACATACATACTTTGTGATGCCATTTGAATTATGTAAGGAAATTTGAAATAAGGCAAGAAATAGAAGCTATTCATGTACAGAGAAAGATCAGATAAGTAAATTAAACTATATGTTGAATTCTGCTGTAAGCAGATATCCCTTAAGGCTACAAAAATAATGATTTGATTATCAAAGCTGTAGAATGTGTGGCTCATCTCCCTTTGTGTTACAAGGAGCCTTTCCATTAAATTTGTTGTTAAGCAAAATGTCTATGGGAGACTCATTTTGGGTACTGATTAGTCACCTCTTAGGAGAGGAACTCATTGCCTTCCTTCTGCACGCTGGAGTCACATTCCAGCAAGGAGCTGCAAGGTCAAGCCATCAACCCCATGTCTTCGGTGTACCTGGAATGAGTATATTCTGCCAGCATATTCAATAAAGCAATTACAATAGCATTAATGCAAATGACCAATGCATCAGATCCAGTGTAGAGGAAGAAGATGAAATAATTTTAGCATATTCCACCCCAAATTTTTTGAAGCTGTTTTAGTCCACATGGATGAAGGCCAGCCAAACAGGTGGCCCATGGCAGAGGAATCTCTGGGTGGCATGGAGGAGAGAGGTTGCTAGGCAAGGTTACCTTGATCTTTTTGTCTCAGCATTTGAAGTCAATCACATTAACTTTCCAGGGCATTGCGCCTGTTGGCGCTGAGGTGCTTCATATGTCTGTTCTGGTGTACCATAGTTGAATGGAGTCAAGCAGCTGCTCTCCTATCCTGATGAAGATTATGGGAAAAAAAAATAGTCCCGGTTCTTACCCAAGTGTTGAAAGAATGGAGAATGCATGGCAAGGCCATAGCATTTGCTGGATGCATATACTGGGAATAGAGCAGCCCTTCCTAAGAGTGCTGTTCTTTAGAAATGTTCGGCAGCTGCTGTGCCTCAGACATCCTCTTTGCAGCTGAATTGAAGTCTGCTGGATGTGAAGAGCAGCTGTCATGCAGAGAAGAAAAAAAGTATGAAGGGTTCTTATGACCAGCCAGATGCCTCCTGCCACAGCACATCAAATGTTGCAGAGATTTGGGCATATGTTACCATTGCTTCAGCCATGTGGGTGGGCTCAGCACAGCCCTGCCAAAGCAGCAGGGTGGAAACTGTGCAGGTGGGCTGCTCAGGCGCAACATGAAGTCTCAGTCTAAGACATTTGACCTTCCGTGCTCTGTCATTTCCTTTGTTCATCCTGCTCTCTTGGCTGCTCTGTTCTCACTACACGTGGTGAGGTACAACCACATCTCCATCATTTCTTGCTTTGGATCTGTTTGGTTTTCTGCAGACAGCATCTAAGCCCCACACAGCCCCACTGTGTGTGCACTCTGCCCCACAGGGTTGGGAGAGAGAATCGGAAAAAAATGGGAAAACTGGAGGGTTGAGCTAAAGACAGTTTAACAGGCAAAGCAAAAGTCACATACATGGGCAAAACAAGGAATTCCTCCACCAATTTCCAGAGGAAGGAAGGTGTTCAGCCATTCCATCCCCAGGAGAATGGGGCTCCATCACATACAGTGGTGACTTGGGACACAAATGATCTCTCTTTCTTCTTCTCCCCCCAGCTTTATGTGCTCAGCATGACACCATGAGGTCTGGAATGTCTCTGTGGTCAGTCATGGTCAGCTGTCCCAGCTGTGCCCTCTCCTGGCTCCTTGTGTCCCCCCTGGCTGGAGAGGTGGTGTGAGGTGCAGAAAATGCCTTGACTCTCTGCGCATCCTGCTCAGCAAAATGACAACATCTCTATTATCATCTCAGTTTCCAGCACAAGTCCAAAACAGCCCCAAAGTACTATAAAAAAACCCCATGACTGACTCTACCCCAGACAAAAACAGCACAGGACTTCCCATTACATGATCTATTAGATTCCCACATGAACATTTTACATTGAAATCTTACATATCACATATTAAACTTCTGATATCTCTCTACTTTTTTTTTCCCAGTAAGGAACATATTCAAAGCTAGAAAATATTATTCATTCAGCACCAGTCCAAAAAGGAACAACTGTTTAAGATGACTAATCATCTCTTCCTCAAGGGTGTTAGACTGGAGGAAGCATTTGGTGATGGGTTTGTGGTGGTTTGGCAGGATCCACAGAGACTACAGAGCATCCTGCAGCTGTACTAGTAAGACTTAAAAATGACAAGATTCATGCTACACTAAATTTCCAAAGTAGCTCAGCTTGATGTCTGATTAATTTCTGTAAGAAATGAACTCCAGAGGAAAATCTGACTTGGGTGTCCTATATATTTTTATTTGCAGACTTCTGGAGAAAGGAAATTGCCAGCACAGGCCATGTGGTCAGATTTTCACTGCTGCTGTGCCAGATATTGAACAGATCTTATCCTAAATCTGATCACTATCAATGCTGGCTCGAGTACTGCTGTCAGTCCAATCTACCAACTTCTTGGGGTCCTATGGACAATTGTGGGATTTTAGGGGAGGAAGGGAGATCAAGACTGTCTTAGGTTTCCTGGCCTGTACCTCTCTCTTTTCTTTCTTTCTTTCTTTCTTTCTTTCTTTCTTTCTTTCTTTCTTTCTTTCTTTCTTTCTTTCTTTCTTTCTTTCTTTCTTTCTTTCTTTCTTTCTTTCTTTCTTTCTTTCTTTCTTTCTTTCTTTCTTTCTTTCTTTCTTTCTTTCTTTCTTTCTTTCTTTCTTTCTTTCTTTCTTTCTTTCTTTCTTTCATCTTTCTTTCTTTATCTTTTTCTTCTTTCTTCTTCTTCCTTGTTTTTCTTCTATTCTTTCTTCTTCTTCCTTGTTTTTCTTCTTCTTCTTCTTCTTCTTCTTCTTCTTCTTCTTCTTCTTCTTCTTCTTCTTCTTCTTCTTCTTCTTCCTTGTTTTTCTCCATTCTTTCTTCGCTCCTGATTGGTTGATTCCATTTAGAAAGCCAGAACATTAATTTTTGACCATTAAAACCTTAAAAATAATATTGAAAGAAATGCACAGGAAGAGATAATCCAAACTGGCACGGATCTGAACAGATAAAAGCTTGCACCATTGGGAAAAAGCTGCAGCAGTTTGATGCTCTGCTGCACAGGTGCTCCTGAGCACCTCCTCTGCACAGCTGTGTTGTGATCACCTCAGGACAAGCATCCTGCTCACCACGGTGGGGCTGTCACTGCCTTCCCCACTCCTGCTTCTGAGGCAGGGCCTGACAAGTGCCAGTGTGCAAAGTGGCAGCAAAGGGACGTTTCACTCTCGCTCCCGCAGACAGCTGAGTTCACAACTCACCCCGGAGTGATTAGAGACATAAAGCTCCCCCCCTCCCGCCGTCTCCCGACTCGGTGCATCATTGCAATTGCTAATTTAAGCAGGACGTGAGGTGAGTTCTATCAAAGAGTGAACCTGACCCATCACCTCCCCAGCACTACCCGTGGCTGTTGCAAAGCAATTGTGCCCGTCAATGGAGAACAGAGAGCAGTAAAAGTAATGAGAAAGGTAATAAGAGTTAAAACAAAGGTAGATGGACCTCAAATGAAAACAGGAAGATTTAGGGTACCTGGAGAAAGACAAGTCAGCATTATATAGAGACGAATTAATACTTTGGGATTAAACTGTGTGTGAAGGGTAGGGGCATAGTGCACTAAAAATAGGAACAGGGTAATTTAGAAGCTAATCAAGCTCTGTCACAGACAAAATTAATAAGTAAAAAAAGTTTTAACAAGACATTAGCCATCCGAAGAACATAGAAGGCCTGTGGAGGAGGATATTGTATCAGAAGGTGTTATTAACACTGCTATTATTAGATTGGGTATGATTAACAGGACTTGGTCAGAAAGAAGCAAGGTGAAGTTTAGAAGTGCAGTGGTGGATCACCCAGAATGTCATTACAAAGGTGAAAATTGTAAAAAGAGGAAGGAAGTAGAGGAAATAGTTTTGAAAAATGATAGATGAAAGACAGTGAAGTGTTCTGAACTTTTCTATATGCCATAAAGGTGCAGTGAGTGAGAACAAGGAGGTGAGGGTAGTTGTTGCCTCTTCTGTCCGTGTTTCAAGTGTCATGATTAACATTTGCAAAGATGAGGCTTCATAGACAGAGGACTTTTAGAGGCTCATTATAGGTTTCCCTGATTGTTTTTTTTTCCTGCATTGATTTGCAATTTGGACTTCATAAGAACTGAGAGATGGTTGGCTGTAAATTAGTGATACTTCCAAGAAATCAGTGGAAACAAACTGATTTTCACCGTTCTTGTGATTCAACATTCTTTTTGAAAACAAGGTGAAAAAATATGAGTTTCATAAAGGTGAATTTTTGAAGGACAGGTCTGGCTGTAATCACCAGGTGAAGAAGCAATTTGCTGAGCGTCAAAAGAGATGTGGGCACAATGAGAAAAATATCACCGGCTCCAGGCATTGATTTCCAAGCATCTATTACTGAGCACCCCCAGAGGCAAGGTCCTGGTCTTGATGGACGCCTCTTTTTCTTTTTGTTTTTGGATTTTTTGTTGTTTTTTTTTTTTTTTTCATTGTTCTAATTAGACATAAATATCTATTTGCTTAGAAATGCATTCATTTCTCTGAGTTTATTGTAGAATTTTCTGGTTATGCCTATATTTTGGAAAAAAAAGATCAAAAGATACTTTTTTTTTTTTTTTTTTTTTCCTGAGGCTTCTCTGCTGTTGCTTCTCATCAGCACATATACATATAATCAGATATTCCAAATGACCCTTTCTCCTTACCTGGATCCCCCTTGATCTGTTACCAGCTCTCTTTGCCATTACCCTCACCTCTAAAAAGCAAAATCTTACAAAGTCAGTAGGGGTTTTTGTGTGCTTCAGTTAGATGTAATAGATCCTTAATTAATCAGGAGGATCTGGTATTAACTCGACTCAGATTGATATTATTCACAAAGAGCAGCATTTTACCCGGAAAACAGGCGATTTTTCAGCACTCTGTCACTGCCACATTTCATTCCCACCCCTTCAGACAGATTCTTTAGCCTGTGGTGCCAATCAGGAGTGATTTCCCTGGACTAAGTGCTGTTGCATGGGGGGAGTAAACCTGGCTGTGAGCTCACACTCTGTATGCCTGCATCCTCTAGGCTTTAACCATGCACTAATCATCAGGGCATCCAGTCACCATTATTCCTGCAGAGAAAATTTGACAGGTGACACTGTGACAGTAACATTGCTGCTGACCGCCAGCTAAGTCCCTGGCTCCGGAGCTGCACGACCAGTGGAAAACTCAGCAGATCCCTTCTTCCCTGCCTGCATGTGCTCACCACATTTCCACTGAGCGAAGGCGTCCTCCTCTCCCTGCAAATCACATTACGCTCTCTGTGCTCTGATGGAAAGCAGGAGTGAACCTGTAGAGCCCTGAAACACATAATATGCATGGCTGCTGTTTTACACTTGTAACATCTTGTATGCACTGAAATGTACAGCTGTTTACACTTGTAGCTCTGTCAAGTAAACAAGTGGTGATTTCTTATGATAGAGGGGAAATTGGCACAGGGCTGCTATTCACTCACCTACAGCCTGGCAACTCCTGGTGGTGGAAATCATTCTTTAGGCACCAAACTGGCATCAGGCTTGCTGTAAAACTGGCTTCTCTGAGGTGGAGGGGAGGCAAGAGGAAATCTGTTGGCTGCATCTGCACCTCTAGGAAAGGCAGCAGCCGAGTGTCTGATGGGCTCTGTCTCCTGCTGCAGCCACCCACGTTAAGTGGCTCACAAATAGCCTGGGCAGTGGCTGTGCCAGGCTGTGCTGGCGTGCAAATCCATACCAAGCATTTTCAGGTAGCCTTTCCCCCCAAGCTGTGGAGCTTGTAACCCAAAGGATGGCAAATCTGCAAGAGAAAGGCTTGGAGATAACCCTTATCCCCTAAAGATGATGCTGTGTAAATTTCAGGTCAGTAAAGATAGCTATAATAAAACAACAAAAATCTAGACTGTCTTTTCAGAAATTAACCAGAGAGAGGATCCAGTGAAGCTGACAAGCTGCAACTTTGCAACAATCAAAAAGAAGCTGCGTTTCCAGAGATTACCTTGGTATTGCTTTGCAACAGGAGGCTAGTGTGTACCAGGAATTATCAGTTCTGGGGCAATCTGAACACACTCTTGGAGATTAAGTCCTTAAAATATTAAGAAAAATAAAAGAAACAGATCAGCTCACAGGTGATTGGACATGGGAACAGGGACACTTTTCACCAGGTTGTACAGAGCCCCAGCCAGCCTGGCCTTGATCATCTCAGAGAGGGGGCAACCACGATTTCTGTGGGCAACCTGTGCCAGTGCCTCAGCACCCTCACTGTAAAGAACTCTTTCCCTAATATCTAATCTAAACTGACTCCCTTTCAGTCTGAAGCCAGTCCCCTTTGACCTGTCACGAGGTCATGTGTTGCAGACATCTTTTCACTAAAAATCTTTTCTTGGGATTTTTTCCCTTTCTGAGAAGCTGAGGCCTCAGAAACAAAATGTAAACAATGGTTATCTGCTGCTGTGGAATGCATCAGGTAAATTTTTGATTGGCCCATCTTAGATGTTTATAATTAAGGGCCAATCAAGGCCAAGCTATCTCAGAGTCAGAGAGAGCTGCCTTTTGTTTTCATTCTTTTCTATTCTTTTCTATTCTTAGCTAGCCTTCTGAAGAAACCTTTCCTTGTATTTCCTTTTAGTATAGTCATAATGTAATATATATATCATAAAATAATAAATCAAGCCTTCTGAAATATGAAGTCAGATCTACGTCTCTCCCTTCATCCTGAAAACCCCTGTGAACACTGTCACAGTCACGCTTTTACAAAAAGTCCCTCTCTATCTTTCTTGTAGATTCTCTTTAAGTACTGGAAAGCTGCAGTTAGATCACTCCTAAGCCTTTTCTTTTCCAGGCTGAAGAAACACAATTCTCTCAGAATAGAATAGAATAGAATAGAATAGAATAGAATAGAATAGAATAGAATAGAATAGAATAGGTTGGAAAAGACCCTTAGGGGACATCAAATCCCACTATAAACCTCACACTACTGAGTCCAGACTAAAACATGTCCCTAAGTGACACATATACATGTCTTTGGAGGCATTTGGGGATGGTGACTTCATCATTTCCTTGGACAGCCTTTTCCAAGGTCTGACCTTTCAGTGAAGAAATTTTTCTTAATATCCAATCTAAACTTCGTCTTGGTACACCTTGAGCCTATTTTGTCTCATCCTGTCCATTTGTTACTTGAAGAAGAGACTGCTTTCCACCTGGCTCCTCTTTTCAGGCCGTTGTTGAGAGTGAGGAGGGCCCTGATCCTCCTTTTCTCAAGCCAAACACCCCCAGGTCCCTCCGAAACTCCTCACTGGAGTCCTCTCAATGCCCCACCAGCTCTGTAGCCCTTCTCTGGACACACTCCAGAACCTCAATGTTTTTCTTATCATGGGCAACCTAGGATGTGTGAGTTTCCCCTGTTCTTATATGTGTGCCCTTTCTATGTATGCTTGTCCCATTCTGACCCTCAGACACAGACATCTGCTTCTGGTCATAGCTGCAGACAGGACATGGGACTAAATGGCCCTTTGTTAGAGAAAAGTGTTTAAATTCCCTTCAGGCTTTCAGTGCATTAAAAAATTAAATCTCTCTGTATATAACAGAGTTTCTATCAAAGGAAAATTGTAGTCTGGTTTAAGAGACAGTAAATTGTTTTTTATCATCTTTTTCTGGCCTGCAATTTTACCAAATGATCAAACAAGAAGAATCATATTTATTCTTCATGGCAGCCTCTGTTTCAACTAAAAATAATAAAAAAATTCTAAGAGAAACCTGAAAATATCCTCCATGAACAATTACACATTCTACCATCATAAACTGGGGGCTGACCGGTCAGCATGTCAAATCTGACATATAAAGAGATATAAAATAAAATAAAATGGGAGGGATATTCACTGCTAAAGCGGTAGCATTGAAGGAAAGGGCACCTACAAGCTCCCTCTACCCATCTGATATTTGGGCAACCTGTAATGCCTACAAGGACTCTTGTATGCATTCTCAAGAATAGAGAATTATAGAGCATGTGAGTCCTGCCAGGGTGCAAGGCTCCTCTCCTGTCAGCAGAGGAATAACCCACAACGTCCCATCCATGTCCTCTGCATGTACATGCATACTCATATATCTGTGCTTTATTTGTGGTTTAATGTTCTTCTCGTTACTTGTGATGCAGAAGAAAGCGTTGGAAATTTGCATTTGTGTGACTCAGGAAGAATGGAGCAAATTGCTTTTAAATAAAACCTACTCAGAGAAAAAAAAAATAAAATCACCATTTACATTTCACCCAATATGCATGTTTTTAAAAGTCTTGAAGTATTGATCACAGTAGTTAGGCATAATCAAAAAGCCTCCAACAGGGTCATAAGCACTGCTCTGCCTATATGGTTTTTTGTTCTCAGCATTAGGAACATCTCCCTTGAGTTTTTCTGGAGCAGTAGTAATTGGATGATTAAAGCAAAAGCCAGATCTATTGGAATTTGAAGAGATGGTGAATGCTATAATAAAACAAAAAATAAAACCTTGTATCTACATGGTTAAAAAAATCAATAAAGTTTAAAGGAATAATGCAAAGAAAGAAAATAAGAAAAGGCTAATTGCTCCATCTTTTTGCAGAGTTATTTCCTGAGTCACTTTCCAATCTTTATTCTTTTCTTTTTATGTCTCTGCAGAATGACCCTTGGTCTCCTTTTTCACACATATGCAAAACCACAGCTACATTAACAACTCTGCTGCTTTCTCCCTTGATTCCTTTTCTCTCCTGCTTAAAATTGCCCTTTCTGGCCTTATTACACACAGTGGCTAATGCACTCAGCTTGGATAGAGGAGATCTATGTTCAACCCATATTTCTACCCCTAAATAACTGTATAATATAGGGCACAATATTTAATGAGTTCCCCACTTGTGTAATAGGACTGACAGTATTCATTTGTCTATTCTGACTATTTAAATTGTCAGCCCATCTGGTAGGATCATTTCCTTTTCAGAGTCAGAGTTCAGATCCCATTCTTAGTTTGGGTCTATTGGCACTACAGTAGTTGGGGAAAAAAAAAAAAAAGAAAAAAAAAAAGGAATAATCCAAGTAAATTCAGTTCCACAGGGGGAAGTGGCAATATTTGCAGTTATATTAGGGATCTGTTTAAACACTTGGCTTGTCTCAGCAGTGCCCAGCTCTGAGAAAAACCAGGGAGCTGCACAGCAATACTTCTGCTGCTCAAAGTGCACCTCCATTAATTGGCAGAATGAAGGACAGGCTGTTAACTTTCCTGCTGGTGCTCTGGGTACTGACAAGATGAATCTTCTAAATAAGACATTGTATCCTGTGGCTCAGTATCATTTACAGGCACCAACCCATCCTCTGTTTCTTTTTGAAACTCTGGCACTTGTTCTTCTCTGATGGCCTGGAGGTGGTCCTTTCAACCCAAATTGGAACACCTAAATAAATGTGTTACCTTGAAAAGATCCTGAGTGCTCGGCTGTCATGGTTTAACCCCAGCCAGTCCCCAGCCCCACACTGCCTCTCACTCACTCCCACATCAGCAGCTGGGGGAGAATCAGAAGGGTAAAAGTGAGAAAATTCACGGGCTGGGATAAATACAGCTTAATAGGTAAAGCAGGAGCTGTTCACAGAAGCAAAGCAAAATAATTACTAGGAATTAATTCACTGCTTCAATTGGCAGGCAGGTGTTCAGCCCTCTCCCTGAGAGCAGGGTCTCATCATGTAGAATGACTACTTGGGAAGACAAAAAACATCATTCCAAATATTCCCCTTCCTCTTTTTTCTCCTATCTTTACATACTGAGCACGATGTCACATGGTCTGGAAGATCCCTTTGGTCACTTGGAGTCTCCTGTCCTGGCTGTGTCTCCTCCCAGCCTCCCAAGCACTCTCATCCCTCCCCAGCCTGGCAGAGCAAAAAGAGGAAAAGGGCCTTGGCTCTGTGCAAGCCCTGGTCAGCAATAACAAAAACGTCTTTATTTTATCAACCCTGTGTTTAACACAAACCCAAAGCACAGCCCCACACCTGACACTGTGAACAAAATTCGCTTTACACCAGCCAAAACCAGCACACCAGCACCCATTGCAGAAGACTAAGTTGCTTATTTATCTCTTTAAACACAGAGTCCAAACATTTAAAGACCTTGCCTGGAAGATTTTGGTGCACACTTCCCCTGTCTCCAGCTATGGCCTTGAATGTGTTCCAAGAAGTCCAGGTCTATCCACAAGTAAACATTACTCCTCCTACTGAGAATAATACCTTTCATCATTCCCAACCAGATGTTAAATGTTGTCAGGCTGTGCCTCCAGCTATCTCACAATTTAGCTCCTGAAGCTTGAACTCATCCTGGTGTCCTGTCTCCTCTCCCTTACCTTCCCACCCTAATTACCTCAGCTGTCCCAGCCATGTCCTTCCCTTCAGAAAAAAGCAGAAGACCTAAGAACAGGCTTCCCCATCTGGAAAATATTAATTCTTCTCTCATGAGGACTGTGGCACTGGTGTTGGGGTGAGGATTGAACAGATGTGTTATGAAGTGCTGCCTTATTATCTGGAGTGCTCTGACACAGAAGGACTTAACTGCCCCAGTGAGAAGCTGGGGGAAAGTGCCCTGATTGATGTCACAGGCAGTGGGAATACAGAGGCACATGGAGGGGGTGTGAATCAGAAGACCTCTATTGATTTCAAGTCAGAGAGTGGCACTGGTTTGCTGTAGCAGTGGAGCTTACATTTTAAGATAAAAGGTGAAACACTGATTCTTTTGAAGACAATAGCAACTTTGCCATTGACTTCTTCTAGGCAGCTTTCAATTTTAGGAAGACTGACCTGTTCTTATTTGAGGCAAAATTAAGCAGCCTTGGGGACAATTTTTAAAGAATTCTTACCCCCTTGTTTCTCCTGTAAGTTTCAAGGCTTACCCTAAAATAACAATAATTATAATTAAAATTCCCTGTGTTTGTTTTATTTAGTGTCCTAAGTTTACTAGATATATCCCAGGCAAACAAATGAACTCCATTCTCTTTGCCCTGAAGAATGGAAATTCCAAGGACAAAACTACAGATAGAGATTAGAAGGAAAGAAAAAAAGGAAGATATATTGTTTTTAATTAAAGTACATATCCACTAGGCAAGAGTGGGTCCTTAGGAAACAGACTTTAACACATAAGAAGTGAGAGATCTGTGAATAGTCCCAAATGGCCTTATTGGGAGGGGAGAGAGTGAAGAGAGATGAGGGGAAGAAGACAGGAGTTTCTGAATGTGAAAGTGAATATTACTAGGAGATGAAATGAGACACCTAAACCATTAAGCAAATTTCAGACTACAGATTGACTGAGCTGTGCTTTGCTTTAAAGCAACTATAACTAAAGTTTGTCTTCATATATGTCTCCTCTGGTTTATATGATGTATCTAGTGAGGGTGTGTCTGTGGGACACTTTTCAAATTCCATTCCAGAGAATGGTAATTTTCCTCCACAAAGAGGAAAAAATAATTGTGCTTCAAGGTTGGGTGTTGGATTTGTTTTTTATTTGGTTTATGTTCAGTCAAAATTCACTGATAAGAAGTTTTGCCTCTCTCTGTCTATGTCTCTAAAACCCACCTCTTCCCTTTTTCAACACAACTTCTGACTGATTTATTCTATGTTGTTATTTTGCTTTTTGCTGTTCCTCAGCTGGTTCTTAAGCCTGTGAACTTAATTACATCTAGGTGGTTGTTCTATTGAAGAGGAAGTAGCAAAAAGAGAAATATACATACTTGTATTTGTGTATATGTATTTATTTTATATGTATAGCTATGTAGCTCACAATATACACATTTAAAATCCTTGCTACCTTCTGTTCCAGAAGAAAAACTGGAGGTTTCCTTTACAGTTTTAATTTTGGGAGAGTGAGAAAATGAATTTCTATTTCCCTGAAAAGATGGGACTTCTACTTGATGTTTAGGCCAGGGATCTGCCTTGAGATTATGAGATTTGCAAGGCTTTAGTAGCAGCTGGGGGGAAAATGCCACATCTCCCTTATTTATGAATGACTTTGAACTTATAGAAAAGCTCATTTGTATACATCTGGATAATCTATGTCTATAGTTAAAACCACTCTCAAAGAAAAAAATGAAAAAACAGAAAAATGAAAAAACAGAAAAACAAAAAAGCAAAAAACAAACAAACAAAACCCCCACCAAACAACAACAAAAACCCAAAAAAACCAACCAACCAACCGCCAACACGAAAAACCACAACCCCAAAAGTCCCTAACCTTGGAAAGCAAAAATAATAGAAATAATACAAAAGCAGCTGAATGGAAAAATGTGTAGATACAAGCCAAACACAATGAGGCATTTACTAGGGGATAAGGAACCAGAAAATTACAAGCATTTAAGAGAAATGCAGCTTATTTTTAAATTCACTTGTACATTCCATAGTAATATGCCTCACTATGGCAGACTGCTAAGCAGAGGGGAAAAAAAAAGCTTTGTGAGTTCAACAGCTACCCATTGATTGTAAACATGAGGAGGAACTCTGTGAACACAGTGCTGAAATATAGGGTAATTTCCTCTTTATTAGAGTCCATGAAGTCTGCTACATTAATGGTTAGGCTCTGTATACAGTGCATATAACAGAATTATACAGATATTTTCTGCAGTTCTTTACTTGTTTCTTTTTTTTTAATTCCTTCAGGGAAAAAATAACTAAAAAGGGCAAAATAGCCCTAATTTTTTCCTTTCCTCCTCTCATGATGCTTCCCACCTCTCATATTAATATGTAGCACAGCACAATCTGTGACTGACATCTCTGTAATGCCCTTCAATGACCTATACTGATTTTAAGGTGAATTTAACTTATATCAGGTACCTCAGCTCAGTCTTATGTATTGCTTTTTAAGGAGAGGAAAGAAAGAAAGAAAGAAAGAAAGAAAGAAAGAAAGAAAGAAAGAAAGAAAGAAAGAAAAGAAAGAAAGAAAGAAAGAAAGAAAGAAAGAAAGAAAGAAAGAAAGAAAGAAAGAAAGAAAGAAAGAAAAGAAAGAAAAGAAAGAAAGAAAAGAAAGAAAGAAAAGAAAGAAAGAAAGAAAGAAAGAAAGAAAGAAAGAAAGAAAGAAAGAAAGAGAAAGAAAGAAAGAAAGAAAGAAAGAAAGAAAGAAAGAAAGAAAGAAAGAAAGAAAGAAAGAAAGAAAGAAAGAAAGAAAGAAAGAAAGAAAGAAAGAAAGAAAGAAAGAAAGAAAGAAAGAAACAGGTGTTTGAGGTAGAAAGGGAAATTAGTCCGTGTATGATGTAGCTGTGGTCTAGGCATTGTAGTATGTGAAGTCTTCCTCTCAGAGGGAGGATTAGGTCTGGAAATGAGAGAGGAGACGTGGTCACTTCCATGGTCATACTGGGACAACTGTGGAGAGCACACAGTGGCACTGCCACGGTCACTTGGCTGTAGCTGAAGCAACCTTTGGAAAGCAGCTAGATTTTCTGAAGAGCAGATATGGGATTAGTCCTCCTGGATGACCCTGCCCAAGACCCAAGAGACCTCTCTGCCCACTGCCATGGTGAGGGATGGTGCCATGGTCCCTTTTCACACCAGTCCTGGACACAAGTCCCAGCAACATCGTAAGATCCTGTTCTCCAGCCCTGTCTCCTGAGTGGACTTCAGACCTCATCTCCTGGAGTCATCCCTCAGATACATGCCATGACTTTTCTCCAGCTCTATCTCCTCTTCATCCTGATGGAATGCATGGATAAACCCTAGGTCTGATGTATTCCTTCACAGCTCCTTATCTCTCCTTCTCATGTCAGGACCCCACAAGACATCTCTGTTGGTGAGGGTGCTGGATCACCTTGGCTTGCTCTCATGGGGCATCCCTGTGCCCCCTGACAGAGAGGGAGGGGAGAAGAATACACCTGTGCTGGCCAAGTGTATTCAGAAGAGGCAATGTTCCATTTGTAAAATGAACAGGCCATATCCTCTGCATACAAAATATGACATGCTGGGTTTTTTTACCTTAAAGCAAAAATAAACAGAGTTTCAATCTGCATACAAACATCTAACATTGTGGCATGGTAAGGTCTTTTATACTGCATTTTTTCTCGTCTTACTTGTGCTGTTTAAAAGAACAAAGTGCTCCAGGTTCATCTTCTACCTATCTTGTGACAAAAAAAAAAAAAGAAAAGAAAAAACCTAAAAACCAAAACACACTTTCTCAAGGAGAAGAAAGAAAGAAAAGAAAGAAAAGGTCACTTTACCACAGTATTATTACCCATTTCAGGCTTCCAGAGAAGAAAGACAACATCAGAGGTGTTCCTAAACAAAATATTATCTTTGTCCAGATAGGACACAATTTAGCTAGAGGATTACTCTATTTCTTTTCTATAGGAGCTGCTTCAAGATTTCATGATAATAATGAGCCTAATGTTGATTTAAAATTGTGACATTTGGAGAAGAGTAGTCCATGGCATGTTTGTAAAAGGATAGAGACCAATTCTTACCTTGCTGACAACTGAACTCCTCTTTCAGATTTCCTTGGTAAGCCAGACATCACCAAATTCCTTGTACTTTACTGTGATGATTGGTAAAATTAAAAAAAAAAAACAAAACGGTGTTAGAGTAATGTAAAAGAGATTAAAAAGACTGAGATAAAAAGCTTCAAATCTGTTGATTGTTGCAACTATTAGAAATTTCTGATATCACTACTTGTAAACCTTTTCAGTGTGCCAGATTGATATAGAGAATGTATTTTAGGTCTGGATTTTTATAATGATGGTCAATATTATTAACATCAATAGAATTAGAAAACAACCTGAAACAACATAATTCTTTGTTCCTTTAATGACAGTCAGAGCAATGTTGAATCCTGCGCTGTTTTATTTTTTCTTTTCTTTTCCTTACAGATGAAATTTAAGAGAAGGCTTATCAGAAGGGTTTCTTCTGTTATCAGAGCTGCTTTGACTATCATTACTCCTTTCTCTTTGCCAAGCCTGTGCTTGCAAAACAGTAAACCCGAATCCAAGTCCCTGCATCTGGTGTCAATTGAAATAAAACAAAGACAGGCTCATTTTGGCCACATAATTTAAGAAAGAAGACAGTATGATAACATTTAGAACAAGCCTCATACACACCAGCCAGCCATTATCCTTCAGAAGCAGGTGGCAGATGGCATGAAATCATCTTCGTCAGACCTCCAAAGCTTTGCTGCCACATTTGGGAGCATGGTTCTTGTAATGACTACTTGCATATTCATACTGCGTGATGGGCACTTCTCGATTTCTGTGCACCTCATTTTGGAAAGAAGCTAATGTGGCTACACATGTACTTTATTGCACCATTCACATTTGGCATCATTAAGAAGAAGGAGAAGATGAGTTTTGGGGTTTTTTTTCCCTTTTTTCTGGGTGCGTCCTTCTCTGCTTGTGTCAGAACGGCGCAGGGAATCAAAATGCGTGGCAGTCTGGAGCGCCACGACTTGCCTGAAGCTGTGATGAAATCAGCCTCTGTGTAATGCCTCCTGTGAAATAAAATCAGGATTAGTCCTCTATGTCATATGGACACATCTGACAAAAATAGATTCTCCTTCAGATCTAGAGCTCAAAGGTTGCTCTCCAGTTTTCATGACGTGGTTCTCAAATCCCTTTTCAAAACCGGTTGTGTGAAGATATCTGTAGTTTACAAATCATCAAGGTGAGGCACATGGTTCTTCCAAGACTGCCAGGAGAATCAATGGCAGATCTAGAGAATTTACTCTGAGTCATGAAAGAGCAGTTTGCTCAGACCTTACTTGCACTCCCGAGTCTGCTTTGCTGATGGCAGCTCAGGCAAGTCCATGATAAGATTCCTCCTGACTTTAGTGGGCTGTCACACATTGGCAAGTGTCAGAACTGGGCTGTGGGCTTTGTAGTAGCTTATGCTTCAGTTAAAAACTTTTGTAAGCTAGTGAAGGAGCAGGAATCAGCTTTGCATTCCTGCAAGTGCTGAGAAATGCCGAAAACCTGAACCCCAGGAACTCAAAAATGCAGCAAAAGGAAAACACTGCTCCAGTCTGTGTCAACATCAGGACTGAAAGCCCCACCAGCTTTCAGTCCTGAAACCACCATTATAGAAAGGGAACAAAGAGAAACATGAGTGATTTTGATCTTTCAGCTTTTTCTCTGTGGTCAAAGGCAACATAGTACATTGGAAATCCTCTGACACGTTGCATATGGCTGTCAGAAGTCACTGCCACTAACATTTCCTCTGGCAAGAAAAACATATTCTAGCATTGCCTGTAGCACTTCATTTCTCCTGCCCACAGGAGAGCAAAAGGCAAGGCCCACAGGTTCAGAAGATATGATCCTGCCTAACACATGAGTGCAGGGTGCAAGCACACATGGGAAATCAGATCAGAGAGCCTGAAGACCTGAAGAAGAATCAGAAAGAGAGTAAGAAGCAACCTGTCTTAGTTCAGAGTACTTGCCTACTGCATTTTCATGGTTTCCAGGACATTTTTTATAATGGATCTTCACTAAATCCCCAGGTAGCAAAGTGCTTGTGCTCAATTTAAACACATGCTTAATTTAAGCATGTAAATAGTCCAATTTATGTTGTATCAAGGCCCAATTCATTCTCATTAAAACCTTATTTTAAAAAATCTAACAATGATTCTACTGCTTGCTTTCATCCTCTTCATCTATGAGTGTCACTCTTCCCCTTTATTTTCCCTTTAATTTTGCTGCATTAAAACGTTGCATATTCATATAGCAGCTACAAGTTTTGTCTGAGAAAAATACATTGTCTTCTAAGACTGCTCTGATCAGCCAGAAGACATTATTAAATACCGTAAACAAATACAGACGCGCACTGTGACATCTGGATGGAAATAACCCTACAGTCACATTTTGCAAAGGAAGACCAACCAGAAGAGCTCAGACATGTAAAATGAACATGAATGGCATCTTAATGTTCCTCAGCTGCCTCTAGAGGGTTCAAATATGTTGCATCACAGCCAGTTCTAGAGGAGGTTTATCAGCAGATGGAGCCTTGTAGGAAGTCAAGATACTCTATTAGATACATTAATGCCCCAAACTGATATATTATGATTTTTGGGGGTGTTTTTGTTTTGTTTTTTCAGGGCAGGAGGGATGCTTATAATTAATTATATATATTTTGTTGTTGTTATTAAGCCAATCACTATTTGCTTGAAAGTATCAAAAGCTGGTAATATTTTTCTATTTTTTTTTTCATTTTGCAAAGGGTGACTCATATGCATATATTATTATGAGACTAGTGAGAAGGGAAAGGAAGATTTATATATATATATATATAATTTTGTGTTGATTAGTTTCAGCAGAACTTTATAGTTCACCCATAGAAAAAAATAAAAAAGAAGGATGAAATAACAAAAGAACCTGAGTGATATATATGAATGTTTCTGTGCATGTTTGTGCCATTATGAATACAGGGTCTAAGCTGATATGATCCACGGAAGCAAAGAAACCCAGAGAATGAAAAGGATTTAAAGAAAAAAATTACTAAAAACAGAAACTATGGAAAGAAAGATATTTGTTAACTTCTTTTAACCAAGAAGTATTGGTGCAAGTCTTCTAAAATCTGTTCTTAGAAGTTCTGTAAGCTCTTTTTTGCAGACATCTCAAATAACATTATACTGAAGGTTCTTCATGTGTAAAAAACACATATTTGACCCTTTGAAAAAAAAAAAAAAAGGTCAAACATCATGATATGTTTGGCTTGTTTGTATTCAGTTTTATGAGATTATGATATTTCAGATAATTGTGAGGGAGGAACTTTTTGCAGAATCAGAACATTTTATGTGTAACAAGACACTCAGTATTAATAATTGGAGTGGAATTTCTCTCCAGAACTGTGCTGTTGGTATTATTTTTTTGATTCTGGAAGACAGAATTGTTTTTCCCATTCTGTTCTCTCAGTCCAGGACCAGTATAAGCATTGTAATTTCTCAGTGTTTTATCTTTATGGAGAAAGCATGACTTGTGATGCTTGCATTGCTGCCTGATGAAAAATAAGCTGCTCTCAGGTTGGCACCACGTTTTTTAGTCTCAGGTCCACTGGCTTAATTTTACTCCTGTGTGGAGTGGGCCAAAAATTCAACATGATTCTTTGCCTAATAAGCTGTAAATTTAGTAACAATTCTGTTACCCAAACAGCTTGAACAACTTAAGTTAAATAGTATAGATTTGGTTGAAACTAGAGGAATAATTTAGTTTAGTGTGATTTAACTTATACTTTTTCAAGGTTGGTCAATATCATATTAACCAGTCTTCAGCTCCTTAAGAGTATTTAATTTATGGATCTATAATAAAGGCATATTTTGCCTTTACTATAGATCCATTATTAATATTTCAATACATTATGAAAATATTATTTCTTAATATAAAGAATTTTTAACAGGTTGAATTTTTTGCTACTGAATTCCCAGTACCCATGTTTTTATTTTTTAATTTCAACTTTAAAAATCCACAAAAAAATTCTCAAATAATTTCATTATTTAAAAAAACCATAATGATTCACATATGTGCATATCCAGAAATATTTGTATAATAAACTCATCTGTCAAAAGCTTTAACTTGTAACTTTGGCAAGTCATGTTTATCTTTTAGCACTGTTTCCTTGCTCACTTTTGGTCCATTCTGATTACATTTATAAGCTTCAACAACAAATACCATGACCACGTGTTTAGAAAGTCCTTGAAATGACAAATACTAAATTCAGTCATTGCCTTCTGGAGTTAATGGAGACAGATATATTGTGAATAGTGAACCCATTTCAGAGCAGGCTTAAATAGACCCTTTTGGTTCCACACTAAAGACCAAGATCTTGGTTCCTTGATTTCCCACACCTGGAGTGGTCAAGGACAGGTTGAATGAGACCCTGAGCATCTGGACCAAGTGGGTGCTGCTCCCGTGCATGGAACTGGGGTTGGAACTAGCAGAACTTTAATACCCCTTCCAACCCAAACCTTTTTTATTATTCTCTGATTCCAAAATCATCAGAAACTGTAGTGAATCCCTTCTGAATGTCGTGTGTCTTTTTCCACCATGTCAGAAACGTTAAGCAACAACAGTTTGACTTCAGGTAAGTCATACAAGAGGTTAAAATTACTTGAGACAAATTTATGTGTTGATATCATAGAAAAGTTTCTGAAACAGTGTGTATCCTTCCCAGGCACTTACCTGGATCTTCTCTGTTTATCTCCAGCTTTACTCTGCTGAGGCAATCACTGCCTTGCTGTATTCTTTGGTAAGATGCATTGCTAAAAAGGTACAGGGTTTAAAATTTGAGGTGTTAAATAGCAATTGGTACGTGCCATGAATTAACAAAGGAAAACAAAACAAAATAAAATTAAAAGAAAAGAAAAGAAACAAAAATAAAAAAATACACAAATAACTATCAAAAACAAGGCTCAAAATCCAGGAAGATGAACAGGAGTTTCAGTTTCACAGCTAGGCTGTTATTGCCCCTGTAAGCAGCTAAAAAATTCACACACAGCCACATCTTAAGTAATGTGTTGAGCTGTCCAAAAGGTAATTTACATGCTGTCAAGGCAAACAAGAATATGCTCACAAATTCAAGAGCAATATATGTGCAATTTGCACAACATCAATTCCTTGGTTGTTTTTTGGATGGAGCCATCGCCATCAATTAAGTTAGTGACTCTTTGATTCAAATTACTTTTTGACACATAGTGAACAGAATAGCTCACAAGAGCATTATTTTCCCCATTGTTCCCTTGGCAGCCATAGAGTAAATGCCAACAGGTGGAAATGTGGAACATCACTGCTGCTGAATCACATAACTGACCAACTAGGAAGAATCAGCATAATAAAGATTATTTTGAAGCGGGAGACAGTGTAAATGGATATTTACATCCTCCCTGTTGTTCAGTGTTTGACGTAACAGCGCCAGTCTGCCAAAGAGTGTTTAAAAAGAGCACTGAGCCAGATTCTCAGATGGTGAAATATACTCTACTTCTATGCTGCACCTATAAGATAGAGCCATTATTGGAATCAGACCACAAAACCGGCACTCTGGAAAATTATATTTATAGGTGTAAAATTCATCTAATAATTCCATGTTTTTCCATATAAGAAGCACAAGAGCAAACGGGCAAACGTGAGTCACCAGGTGGGGATCAGATAACACTTTTGTGTCAGAAATGTTACACTGGAGATTTGTCATCAGCATAATGTTTAACTAGTTCCTGAAATGTGGCCTGAGAGATCAAACTGGACATAAAGAGCAGTACCTTGTAGTGGGAAAGTACTGATAAGTGGTAAGCAACCACTTCTCTTTCTTTGCCATGCCCTGTATTCCAAGTGCAACTGTGTGCATCAGGGGTTTTATGAGTCCTCAGTGGATTAGGATTTCACCTTGAGTCAACCCTGGTTCTATGCCTTCATTTCATTTTCGTTTCTCAGCCTGACACAGACTCATCAACACAGAGACACAGTGGTTTTTTTTTCCTCCTGCGCCTTATACAGATCTGAACACAGAGCCTACCATGTTATTAGCAATGCACATATGGAAGAAAACCTGCATCAGTCTGGCAAAAAAAAAGGATACCAAATGCTAAATTAATATCTAATAAACTGTTAAATAAAGTGCCTTGGGCAACCATTTGAAGTGAAATGGGAGGCAGCTGGGTCTTGCCACAGGTCTAGACCTCAGCCTGGTTCTCTGATGATGATTTTTATATGGCAGCGGCGCAGAGAAATGAGCAGTATCATCACATTGCCTGGAGATGCGTTGGTCTGGGAAGTGCTGACATCACTGTTATCAAAGCCTTCTGAACTGTGGAAGGTTATGGTGCTCATGCAAGGGCTTTCATGCTCTCATTTAAGCTTAAAAGCTTGCAAAGGAGAATTTCCATTTATAGAGGTCCTTCGGGGCTGCTGGCTGGTCTGTTTGGCATGAATGACTGACACACCACAGAACAGCAGCAATGATATGTGCTATACATAAGCTAACAATGATTGATTAGAGTAATAAGGGAGGGAAGATGCTATGCCTGAAGAGACAAATTATATAAGCAGCTTGCCTACCACTATGGAGATAACTGAAGTAAGAATAAATGTTGACAATGGATTATGTAAGTCATTGATGGCATTTAGATTTCTGAAAAGGATGCAGAAAAAATAAAGTATCAATCATTTCATTACATATGCCTGTTCATTTTCCTCCTCCATCTCCAGCTTCCAATTCCCTTAGCTGAACATTCATTAAAGACAAATCTCATGTATTTTGCTAATGACTGGGCCATACTGGAAGGACAGAGAGAAACTGTGGTCATCAGCTCGTTTATCAGTTGTACTTAGCAGCAAGTGCAGTCAGAAACTGTTCTGGACTTGGTCTCTGATAATAAGCTGGGGCATGATGCATGCAACAGAAATAGTTGAAAAACTAAGGTCTACTTTAGTGATCATAATATATTCAGATATGAATTATTCCTCTGGGTATGTGAAAATAGAATCTCAGAAGTTAATGTAACTTCTCTCCCTCATCACCACCCCCCCTTTTTTTTCTTTCTTTTCTTTTTTTTTTTTCTTTTTTTTTTTTTTTTTGAGACTGGTTTGAATCTAATATATGGAATAATTTTCCAGGAAGTGGAATGATATCAACAGAAGTGCAGAAAATCGACCATTATGAAAAAGAAAAAAAAAAGTGTGAAGTTCTGTATCTAATTGGCAGATATAGAGGATGGATACCAGCTATATCCATCCAAGTAAAAAGTATCAAAAATAGGACAAGAGACAAGGATGTGGTAAAGCAAAGATAATAAGGAGGAGCAGAAGGCATTTGAAAAGTTCAAAGGATATGTTAAGTGGGAGGAATGGGCAGATTATATGTGTAGATAAAGCAAGTAAGAAATAATTGGAGTGAAAATGAACACTGAACATGAAACAGGCCAAGACATCTCAACCCCACAGGGTTTTAAGATATTTACACAATAGCCAATTGGGAAAAGGGTAATCTTTGTAAACTTGATAATGAATTAAATTTTATATAATGAATCAGCACCACAAAACATTCTGCTCCTTATTCCAGTACCTTATTCAAAGTCTGCTGGAGTTGGTGGCAGTCTTTCAGTAGCTTTTCAATGATTAGATCAAGTCCTATTAAAATTATATATCAGGTAGGTTGAACATTCATAACCTAGGAATTTAGGTTCAAATCCTCAGCAGGCAGCTAGGCACCTAAGACCCATCTGGTCCTTGGTCTATGAAATTCCTTTGAATATCCTATCAGCTATTTTTTTTTTTTTTAAGCAGGTTTCACCTCCATTCAAAGATTTTTTTTAATATATATTAAAATGTGATATTCTAACAAATGCAAAAAAATGATAAAAAGAAACCCAGTCTAATAAAAATCCTAATAAATTCATAATGAATTTAATACCAGGAAGACCTAGAGTAAAATAATAATAATAAAAAAATAAGGCAATAAAACTGTGAATTAAATAATCTCTATTTTTATACTGGTTTTAAAACCTTCTGATTGGGGAAGATAAATACAGCCTTTATAGCATTTTAGGATATAAAGAAAAAATAATCTAGGATATTTTCAGAGTGATAGTTGCAAATAGAAATATCCCCATCAGCAATGATAGCCACCTGGCCAATTCATCTGGTCAACCCTTCCCGTGGTGCATTTGTCCACTGAAATGAATGATCAAACTGTGAGCAGAGCAGCACTTTCTCAGTGAGGTGCAAGGACAGTGAATAGAGACAGGCATTCACAACAACTCAAAGTAGGACAGGTCTATTATGTTCAATGCTTGTGGAGTTAAAAACCATTCCTCAATTCAGGTGCAGAAAACACAGTAATTTGTCCAGTTCTTAGGCTACACATAAACACAGAACCATAGATCCCCGGGGAGCACCACTGGTAACCAGGCTCCAGCTGGATGTAATTCTGGATTGCGCTCATCCAAGCCATTTGCAGCAAGTTTTTCTCCAGGAGAATGTGTCAAAGGCTTTTCTGAAGTCTGGGTAGAGTTCACATCCACAGCCTTTCCCTCCTCCACTGAGCAGGCCACCCTGCCATAGAAGGAGATCAGGTGGATCGAGCAGGGCTTGCCTTTCACAAACCCATGCTGGCAAAATTGTAGAGTGAAAGGAATTGCAGGCAACAAAGACATGCTCCAACCACTAAGGTGCTACAGAACAGGTTTCCTTCCTTTTTCTTTTTCCTTTCCTTTTTTTTCCCCCTGTTTTATTTAGTTGTTTTTGCTACTTTTTTTTTTAACTTAAGAGCATGATGAGGAGAACATCTTTACCCACGCCCATGTAATGTGATGCCAAATTTTCTGCTTCCTTCATCAGCAGGTTGCTTTCTCTTTCTGGTTCTGGCAATTCTTGTTCCCCACATGAAATGCAATGTCTATACAATTACTGATGAAATCAAAGTGAAATATTCAGAGTTACATGACTCTTCTTGAGGCAGAACTGTGTGTCATTAATGAACTGTGTTGCCATACTGAGGTTAGTAAATAGCATTAACCCTAATTTAATGGTCAAGAGAATGAGGCAAATGTTAAGAGCGGAAAGTGCAACTTCCCAACAAGGGAGTGAGTCAGCAGTGCAGCAGGACAGAGCACACACATTTTCTTTCCCTGATACCTTCCTGTTACTTCAGCCTCTGTTTTCAAAACTAAACATGGAACTTTGTCACAGGAAGCAAAGGGGAGGGAAATATAGATTCCTCTCTCAAAAGCTTTGTGTGTTCAGAGGTTTTGGTTTTTTCTTTTTTCATGTTTGTTTGCTTGTTAGTTTTATTATCTAGCAGTGTGCCATGACTTAGCAAGTCAGTTCAGAAAGAAAAGAGGTGTGGGGGGCTGAAATCAGTAGAGTACTTTTTTATTTATTGGGTCAGGTTATCTGCCTGTCAGCAAAAGGGAAAAACATGCACTTGGCATATTGCTGCTGAGTATGCTTTCTATTTCATCCCAGTGCACACCTCAGCTGTACCCAGCATTTAATAAGCATTATATTTAGTGCCCTTTAAAAAAAAAAGATTGAATTATTGCTCTTTTTATGATTCTATAAAAGCCTTTAATAATTTGGGGGCAGAAGCTTCATCTTGCCTGCCTGGCCAATAGTCACTGAGTGATTAAATTATTCATGTAGGTTTCAGTTAACTTTGTTTGCTATGACCAGATCATGGTGTCTTTAGTTTGGAAAGTGCGTGTATCTGGTGGTTTCTGAAGTGAGTGGGTCACAGTGGAGATGACAATGGAGAGTAAAACATCGAAGACTTATATTTTAAAAAAAAATTAAGGAAAAACACGTAGAAACTCCCCCTCAAAAAAAGAAAAAAACCCAAAATCCCAAAATTAAAACAAAAGACATATGGAAAAAGAATATATTAAATTCTTTTTGTCAGCCACCAAACTGGCCTGGAGGACACTGAGGGCAGGGAGAGACTCAGAAGAACTTGCTTTGAAACAAAATTGCCAGTACTTTTTGTTTCACGGCTGAGGCTGAAATTGGGTAAGGGCCCATGGAAGTCAAAGTAAAGAACTTCACTGAGGGTTAAGGCAGGATTTTGGATTTCTGTAGATGCACATAGTTACAGTGAAATTCTGTTCAGTGTGCTGTGGTTCACTCAAGACCTTTTTTTTTTACCTTCAGAGGTAGAAAAAATACATTCATTTATATAATTTTCCAATAACAGAATTGACTTACACTAATCAGAAAGAAAGGAAACATCTAGGATAAAACAACTTCATCCCATGATGTCATGGCAAGTGCCATTCCATCTGTTTGCTTGTGAGATCTACCCCCACAGCCTTAAAATCACATTGCTGTCAACTTTGAGCTACAGGATCCATTTTAGTGTCCTTAAGATACAGCTTTCATGATTTTACAGTAAATAGCTTGTAGAAAAAATATTTGAAAAAACAAACAAGAAACAAACAGGATGTCTCTATGCATATCAGTCTAAAATGTACCTGTATAACTGAAATGCAATTATTCAGCACAGGAGTCTCTAATTTACTGATTGGGAACAAAATTTATAACAGTTTAATAAATTATTTTGTTTAATTGTGTTGTTTTCTGCACCTGAGGAGCTGTCAATTTTTGAGTTCCTGAGAGGTGAAAATACTGAAAAGAGAAAACAAAATTCTGGCTTTTTGAAAAAACAGAAATGCTTAAAAATTAAAAAAAAAAAAAAACAGTTAAAAGCTTTTTAGTACCTACATAGAAATTTTGGACTGGCAGCACTTGTTACTTTCTAAAACAGACACAGACCTGGAAAGATGCTGTCATGTTTTTTGTTGTTTATTTCTTTGTTTGCTTGATTTTTTAATCTATAGTTTTTATTATTACTTTTTTGAAAGTGCATCATTGAAAGTGCAAAAAAAGAAAAGTCAAAGAAATAGTGCACTGCTAAATGCAATCTTAGTCATCACCATTATTAAGCATTATTAAGTGCTTCCTGCTCCAGAAATTTTCCTCATTTCTTTCATGTTTTGCAGTTTACTTCTCCCTCACTGTTGATAACAAGTCCTTTTCCTTAAAATTCATTTTTTCTTACTGGCAAATCCTCTTTTTTTTGTTATTTTAAGTTTTTCTTTCCATCTGTGAAGACCAGGAGCAATTTCAACAGACAGGCTGTGTTTTAAGTAGCTGAATGTTGGGATTATTGTGGAATTTTTACAGTCTTGAGTTGTGTCGGGCACTAATTTCAGTAACGGAGCGCCGCCATGCAGGTGCTGGCAACAAAGAAAGACACTCAATGCCCTGAACAGAGCACTATTAAAGCCTGATTCACTGTAGGATTTCTTCAATCACTTCTCCATCAAAACCTTCAAAGACTTATAAAAAGGCAAAATTGAAGTCAAGCTGCGGTGAATCAGGTCCCCACGAACACTAACCTTTAATTTAAGGCGTACTGAAGAAATGATGAGTTGTATCTCAGGCCGTGGGGAAGGGAGAATGTTTCATGATCATTCATGGCTTAGACAAACAGCAGAGAAGGAAAGCATCTGGGAAAGGCACATTGACTAAGAGCAGAGGACATAACCCACCTCATATCTACGCATGGCAAATCAATTTAATGTCTTTCATTACTGCTCGAAAACGGAAACTTACATGTGAACAATAAACTTTAATCTGGTTGACAACAGTTTAAAAAATGCACTGGAAGCAAGTTTCGGCTGCATGACATACTTTATGACACTTATTAAAAAGACATACTTGTAAGTCAATTAACCTGCCCAATGGTACATTTTAACTTGTTTTCTATTAGGAAAGGCAGCAAAAGGGCAAAGTTTTTCATTTGGGAAAGTTCTAAGTTGATTCCTATTCCCTCTTTAAGTGAAGGACATTGCTGGTGTCATCACTCCTGACCAGTCCAATATGAAATATAAGCCATTGGTGTCCACCAACCCATATTGTCACAGGTAACGGTTGCTTATTCCCTAAAACTTTATAGTCATTGCAGTCTGATATGGTAATTCATTAATTACAGTAATGATGACACCACAGGATGAGGCAGTTAACAGGGTTATACATCTATCTGTATATTACAGAGAGCATCATTCGCACCCAACAGAGGTAAGGTCGCAAAACAATTTTAGCTGAGCTTCTCTCATCCCAAAACTTTCCTAAACATTTGGGTGTTCTTGCCTCTGTTCCATTTCCAATCCCCCTACTTCCCTTTACAGTTTGTGCTATTAAAATATAAATATGCACACAAACACATAGACACAGGTAGAGTCTGTATAAATTTATTTTTTTCCATAAACTCTCTGTATAACATTTATAAATATGCATACAATGTATAATTAAATATATGTATGCACTGTATGTATGATAAACATATTTCATTTATACATAAAGACTCAGGTAAAAAAATACATAAGGGTTTTGTCTTGATTAAAAAAATAAAAATAAATAATTGCTATGCAATTTCTGGTGTCTTAGGTCTATGGTAACATGTGTTGAGAAAGGCAGAAAAAGAAGGGAGGAGAGAACTAAGATTTTCTCCCTTTTTGAAAGTATGTCGCATTACACCTTGACTCATGCTGTAGGAAGCTGTCAATGAGTAAAACAGACCAATAAAAACGTAGACAGGACAGGCTTTTTTGCCAACAGTACTGAGATTTCAACAGAATGGATTTAAAAAAAAAAAAAAAAAAACAAAAAAACCAACCAACCCAAAACAAAACCAAAACCAACCAAACAAAAAACAACCAAAACAAAACAAAAATCAACAACAACAAAAAGCAAACACAACCAACAAAAAACACCACAAAAACCAACCAAACAAAAACCAACCAACCAAACAAATAAAACCCCTATATCAGTAAGAACAAAAACACCACCTCAACTCCAAAATCATAAACTCAACACCAAAACTGGTTGATCTGGTTGGAGTCTGACAACTCAGAACAGCGAAACTTTGTTTAGTTTTGCATCCTCATGTGTGTCAGACCCAGTTCACCGAAGGTTTCAAGTTCAGAGACACTGAATGTGCTTGAAGCTTGCCAAAATCACTTTGATCTGCTAGTTAAAGTTATTGTGAGGCTGGTAAATTTGCTAATTTGGGTAAGATTAAAAGTGCACTTTAGTTTGTTTTTTTTTTTTTAATTAGATATTTGATACTTTTACATAATTTCCCTGCCTAGTCTTAGAAGTGCTGAACCAGAAAGCAGTATTTTAATTTCTGTAATAAGTATTAGAGGACAAGTAGGCACTTTAGGAGCATGGATATACACATTTTTTAGCTGTATGCTGAGCTACCCCTGAAACATTATTGTTTTTGTGTCAGGGTTCTTCTGTTTTCTTGCTTTAATTGCATGCAATTGAAATTTGTACAAATGTTTAGAACCCTTCTAGCTTCTAATGGCAATGGATTTTTGTGTAACTTCATATATTTACATTCTTCTCCAGAAGATCAGAAAGGTTATATCCTAACACTGTCCTGGTTCTTATGGAACATCGATTTACTGATTATGGGGATGGCCATAAAGAACAAGTGGAAGGTGATGGATTGTTGCGTAAATATTTAAAAACTCCCTTGGGATTTATATTTTCTGAGTCTGTCTTTCTTGGATGAGCTTATTTCTAAGTGAATATTTTTAGAGTCAGTAATTATATACATGTGTACATATTTTTGAATAAATATGCAGTAAATGAACTTGAGCTATCCATAAGAATAGAGGAATGTCTGTAGTGTTCCATGGCAGTGTTTCTTCAAGAATCAAGTGAAAAAAGAAATTAATCAGGTAATCACTAAGTAGCTAGCTAGTCTATAGTGGAAAAATGTGGGGGGAAAATAAAAATAAAAAAAAAAAAACCTTCCACCTTTTAAAATGCATACAGAACAAGTCTCAGAAGGACCTACAAACTCAAATGCCCTCAAGAGGGTTTGGGAGGGAAAAGTGCTTTCAGCAACTCTTTTTATCTTCAGGTTTTTCATTTTATCTCACTTTTTCAAATGCTGGAAGTTGACCCTTAGAGGGTCATGGAATCTGATTTATTGTATTGTGTTTGAATCAACAAAGTCAGTTTCTCAAATTGTGTTGTAAGTTGCTGGTAATCTTACTTGAACTCACCTACCTTCCTCTTCCTCACCACTTTCATGCTTGTTTATAATGAAAAAGATTCTGGTATCAGGAAGCTAAGAACATAAAAGATCTCATAATCATAAGAGTTGGCTTCCAGCATAATGTGCAATTTTCCAAGTACACATGGTGTGATTGTGAACAGAATTATTGCTTTTATTTCCTTTTTTGCTTTCTTTGATTCTTTTTTTTTATTTAATCATCAGTGAATGATTAGGATTTTTTTTGAGTTCCATAGGTTCTGTCATTGAAATCTAATTTAATCACTTTTAATCTTTTTTTATTCCCTTGTAATATCAAAATGTCAAAATCTCTGATAAAAGTAAAGGCAATATCAGAATTAACCAAGAAAAAGCAAAGCAACTATAATGCTTTAAATAAATCAACAATAACTTTTGGAAAGAAATTATGTATTTTGGTACATGGTAATTAGGGAAATGCTATTAAAAGTAAGACTGCTGTGGATTGTTGGAGACACAACTTTACATTAGTGTTTCTTTATTCCATGCTGCTAATGCAAAGAGAAAACTAATAATATGAAATAGACCAAAAAGAAGAGGAAAACCTGGTCATACTGAAGATAAATAATTTATTTTCATTTTTACATTGTATTGTAGAGAATGAGGAATTTTATCATTGCTCACAAACTAAGAATATGCATTTTTCAGAGTGAACTAAGATCACAAAGTTGGTTCTTTTGCCTTTTTTTTTTTTTTTTTGCTTTTTTTTAGATTCTAGAAAAAGGAAATACTTCAGTTTGTTATGGAAGGTTAGAAGTGACTTGGGCTGATGGGAAAGAGTGAACAGTATTCCTTCTGCTAAATGTCAGTAATTTAATTTAGGAACTTGCATTAATAAGTTATTATCCATGCTCCTAAACTTCCCAGTTGTCTCTTAAAGGTCTTAATTTTTAAGGTGGAGTTTTCAGCATTGCTGCAATTAACCCAACTAATTTGCATTGGATAAAACTGTCTTAAATTCCAACACAGCTCCTGAAGACAGCAGATGTTGTACCACAATCCAGTGGAATTCTGAGCTTGCAAACCAAAGCACTGCTCTGAAACGTGGGGTGCTGACAACAAAGTGGGTTTGAAAAACCTATTTGGTTTATGCCATCTGACATTTACATCATTGCTCTAAGCACTTGAAATATTGCAGCATAACCCCTGGGAATGATCCTGCCATATTTCCATGTGGCACAGGGACTTATCAGGATCCTTCTTAATGTCTATATCCAAATAATCAAGAACAGAAAATGATATTTATCTGGAAATGAACAAGAACCCTTTGGGGTAGAGTTAATAACATAACACAAGTGACTATCATTTTTTTATTGCAGCAATAGACTAAAAATAGAAACAGGTCTTAAAAGCTACAAAAACTTACAGATATAGAAGAGAAGAGATAGCAGTGTGGTATTGTGATTCTTCTCCCTTGCCAACAGGTTTTTCACTGTATTCTAATGCATCATAGTAAAAAAAAATATTGTAGTTAAATCAGCTATTTTGGATGAAACATGAATGTGTTACCCGCTGTGACAGAAGGTTGTTATTTTTTAAAACATTTTTGACATAAAAATTGTTGTTGATAAAGCAGACTTGGATTTTTCTTCATTCTGGGGATTTTGGGGATTTTAAGAGTGATGAAGGTATTTGAAATTCTCCAAAGTATGTGTCAAAAGGGATGCTTCCAGCAGCATCATGTGATCCCTTGTGACCCACAGGTTCAGTCACATTTTTGCATTACATCCTTTAGAAAGACATTAAAGTATTTGCACAAAGAGTTAAAGCAACACAGACTCCTGAATCAAGTTAACCCAAACATTTAAATTGTCATCCTTAACTCAAATTCTATCCTTCCATCCATGTATCCATCCTAAACTTTTACATTTCAGCTTTCCACAACATAATAATTGGTTTTGGTCTTGTTTTTTCATGGTTGTGTTTTCTGTTTTGGTTGTCTTTTAATTCCTCCTTACAGACTACAATACAGTCAACTCCTTACTTTGATGAAGGGAATAAGCTTCTGGTCTATTTTCTCATTATAGGGAGAATTCTAAAACCCTCTGATCACCCGGTATCCATAAGATCATACAAAAATTTTACCCCAATGGAATAATTCATTTTTCTAGTCCCATACCCTGCATAAATAATTTCCTTTTCTTTTATCTAGTTGTTCCTATTTTTAGCATAACAGCCTACAGTATGGCAAACACTGTCTAGAAAAGTCTGCGGTGCTGAATTAAACCCACCAAGCAAAAACTATCATTTCCTTTGGCAGTTTGTTCCAAAAATTTGTTTATCTAGGCTTGTTAAATATGAGGGCCTGATTTCTCCTTTGAATTCAACTCCAGTGTTCAGCCATTGATTTTGTTACTTTTCTTTGTTGAATTAAACAAATTTTCAAATTTCTAGCACATTCTCCTTTTTACCTTTGCTTTTTCCATTTTAAAGCATTTCTTCAACCCATTAGGCCATTTTTGCGAGTCTTTTCTACACTTAAACTAGGTGGCCAACATGTATATTTAAATTCTGTGTAATATGCCACAAATGGTCTTCTCAGAGCTGTGACTGTCTTCCTCTGTAAAAATAGCCTTGTCCCTTTCCAGGGAAACACTACATGGAAGCACTGAGTGGTCTCTGTTTGTTAATTTTGTGACTGCCATGATGCAGTCCCCCTCAGATTCTGCTTTTCTCTTTCTGTACCTATGGCTTGAATGTGCATTTTTTGCAAAATTCAAGAGCTTTCTCTTAATTTGCTGAATTAAGATTTTTTTTAATGGGCTCTGTTTATTTTGTTTTAATTGTTAAAAAGACTCATTTTCATTTAATAAATGTTTTTTAAAAAATGCTAATATCTCACACTCATAGCTTTTTCAATGGAATTTAAGTTTCTGCCCTTTCCAGATTTTTTATGAAGAATGATTTCGAAAATTATTAATAACTACCACATTGGTGTACCATAATAAAGCAAGAGGTTTTTATTGAAGTTTCTTTCTGAGGCACAGAAGAGTGAGGATTGAGAAGGCAAGAATTGCTCCTGTGGATAATTTACTTCAGGATGTTGAGGAAAAGGACAAGTCTCAGGGAGAATTTAAATATCTGGTCATCTCATGGGTAGTATAAACAGTCCTATAAATAAGTGGGGGAAAAAAAGAGAAGCAGTCATTAAAAGCAGAAGGTGCTGAAATAAGTAAAAATTAAATTGCCTTCAAAATCAGGATTATAGAACATAATTCAATAGTCCTGCATTAACTTTAATGTGGGTCAGGGAACTGGCTGAAGCGCAGATTGCTCTCACCTCATCTGACTGTAGGAAGAGAAGGTTTGATAAATAACGTGGCTCACTCATGACATTCTTAAATTTAGACTCCAATATCTGTAGCCATCTTGGTAACAAATAGCTCTGCAACGAGTCCCTTTTGCTGGAAATGCATCTCTAAGTGCGCAACCGGCAGTGTGAAGTTTCCTACCCTGACAGAAAGCCCCCACTTCCCATGGCACAAACAGCACAGGCGTTGGAATCTGCTTCTACAGGAATTATTATTCTGGTTGTGTCCGTGGTCACTTTTGAGAAGTGCATTTTAAAATCATAACCACGACAAGGCCCGCAGACACCACTGGGTAAGAAACCTTAGAATGCTACCCAGGGCTTTCTAATGGAAAGCATGGGACGCTGCAGCGAAAGGCTGAATGCCATCTCCTTTCAAGGGAGCAACAAGAGAGCTCTGAACTGGCAATATCCAACTGTTAAGACTAAACCTGAAGCCCATTGTCATCAATAGAGAAACCTCATGGATTTCTTGGGGCTGTGGATTGGACATTACGAATGCTCAGCAAAGCACTTGCACATATGCAGATGGTCCTTATTCTCCAAATCATTTAAGGACACTCTGAACTTTCAGTAAGTGCTTGCAGCTCTATTGAAGTCAATTTGAGCATGCTTTAAAGCAGTTTGTTGAGCTGGGAGGAAATGATGAATCTGGGCCTCAGTGAGTTTTATGGAAATGCATGATGTACTTAAATTTAACATATTTATGTAGTAAACTCTCAAATTTCTCCACTGAGTCCAATTGAAAAATGAATAATGCATAACCTCTGGCCCTCTGCTTCCTTTGAGCTGGAGAGGCCAAGCAGCCCAGAAGCTAAATGGTTACCTATTTCTATGCCAGACTTTTCCTCAAATCCCAGCAGGAAGTTTCAACTTAATGGAGAGGCTAAAGTTCTGTATTCAGCTTTCTATTCATCCCTTGCCAAGAGTATGGAAAACCACAAGTGGATCTTCAGAGGGGGAAGAAAAATTAATAAATTTGTTAATTTTATTTGCACAATTTCTGGCTAGATCAATTCATATGCCCTCAGATTATGATTGCCTTCATATAAATTGGACTCAGAAGTTGACAACTTTCATAAACTGTGTGTCAATGAGAAATACCAGTTATGTATAAAATTTAGTGGTTAATACAGTTTTTATTTTATTGCTAAAGGTTCCTGTGTAGCTGAGATGATTTAAGCAGTCAGTAAGTTTCAAGGGAAAGTGCATAGTAAAATGAAGAACAATGTCTTGCTCTACTCTGTAGCTCTTAACTTTGCCAAGAAATGTATTTCTTCCAACATCTGTTTTTGTAACAGGAACTCAATTCAGCAAAGAAAGAAATGAGAAAAAACCTCTAAAATCTGACATGAGCATTTAGGAAAGACAGGCTTCTATTTTATTCAGATATGTATGCAAGGAAAAAATAATCATGCAATATTTTTATTGGAATGAGATTTATGGAGCACTTCTGACAACTACCTACACATTGAAATGCACTTAATTCTGTGAGTGATCTCCAGAGCTTCAGATTTGTTTCCAACTGCTTTGTGCCTTATGCTGCTAAATTCTATAACTTTGCTTGCCAGGCAGCATTTAGTAAAGCAAATGAGATGGATTTATCTATGCTGAAAATATCCAGGGTTTCTGTTACTGTTGTTAAAGCTTAATACTGCAAATACTGATGTGTTAGATTTACTTATGTAAGTCAAATAGGATGACTCACAAGAATGAAACAAGATAGCTAAATGTCAGGTGTATAGCTGTAGGCATAGATTGCTGCCTTGCTCTATGGTACAGAGTTTTACAGACTAGACAGAAAACTGCTGCTCCAAATATGCATTTGTGGGTACTTTCAGTCTCACTGTTGTCAGAGCATCAAAAATATCACGCTGAACTCAGTGTAAATGATACCATAAAGTAATTGACATTATTAAAAGTGTCTTTCTTCTCATTGTGAAATTTAGTATTTCTGAGGGTTAATAACTCAAGGAAGTGAATGGCTGAAATAAGTAATGGTGAAGGGAATATATTTCTTCAGATCAGAATCTGGATGAGAAGGAAAACTTATACGAATATACTGCAATTAAGGAATTTTTTTTTAATTACTATTAAACATTCAATATAAAGTGGAAAAAAAAAGTCAATGAAGCCGTGTCATCTTGTGAATTATTTTTTCTTCAACTATGGCAAGAAGCCAGATCAAAAGCAGTTAGAAATGAAGGCAGCTTTGGCATAAGTTTTGTGGACATGTAGCAAGAGAGAGGATGATTCCAGAGACATTATTATTTTTGTCATTTTAATAGAGTTCCTGGCCTCGCATTAACAGAAAGTGACTCTGAGAGATATTTACCATAGTTACCTGTCATCTGTATGTACTAATATCTAGAGTGCTGGAGATTTTCTCTAAAAGCAACTTTCAGGGCTGGCCTGAAGTTATATGATGGATTTCATAAGGATTTAGAAGGAGACCCTTGAGACCTATATAAAATCTGGAACTTAGACCTACTTTCAGGCTTTCTCCCACTTGGGTCGCCCCTGCACTCCCCAGATTTGTTATGATACATGAGGGCTCACAGCTGAATTACCTGTGTTGTCCATTTAAGACTTCTTTGAGCAATCCATAGTGTTGCAGACTGTGACATCTCTTTGGTATTATACAGAAAAAAAAACTCTTTGCAACTCCAGTTAAAAAAAACAAACTGAGGATCCTAATACCAGGAGATATTATCTCAGACAAACTAACAAGTATTAAATATTTTGTCAGCCAGAATGTTTTTTTTTTTTTTCTGGAGAAAGATCACATTTAACAAAAATTATGCTATTTTGAAAGAAATGGTTGAAATGTATTTCACCTCTCCACTGCTGAATAAATTAAAATAATGGTAATGCATCTCCAGGATTTTGATGTCTGTTAATCCTGGGTAACAATGACACAACTTAATCTAAGCTATAAAATATTGACATTATGCTATATGTCTTTATATATACATGTACATACATAAATGAGCCCAGGCCTATGTAGATGTAGACACATACTTGCAATTTTAGTAAGATACATTACTTCTCATTTTCAGATTAAAAATACTAAAGAAGAAGGCAAGAGTAAATCCTGCTGTTTTACCTCTGTAGAAATACAAGAAGGTGGGAAAAAAATTACATAGCCACTCACTTCTTTAATTGGGAAAAAAACTCAAAATCTTGTTTCTCAACTGCAGACTCTGTCTATCCACTTGGAACCACTGCTTCTCATAATTCAATCCCTGCTATTGAATGTAATAGGAAAGCATGATAAAACTTGTCTCCAGTGTTCACTTTACTGCCCAGGTTGAAAAAATACCCAAAACAAAAAACAAACAAACAAAAAAACAACAACAAAACCACTTCACACTGTAAAACAAAAGCTAATATTAGCAAAAGACTAAAACACTGGTTGTAGCTCTCACAGGAATTTGTACCAGGGCTGCTCTTCTCCTCTTTACTCCCTGATAATTAACCGTCATTTCTGCACTTCCTCATCTTCTTTGTATTGATCTTTCATCATATAATGGGGCCAAACAGCAAGAGGAAGGCTTAATAACAAACATTAAAATGAATAAATAATTGCAGCCACAAATCTTCCTCAACGAACTGATTATTTGTTCAGTGACAATATTACAAGAAATTGGCTTTACATAATTTAAAAGGACACTAGCAAGTAGGGATTTTTTAATAGCATTTTTCCTCTCTACACACTCTGAAAATGTATGTTGGGGGCTGGTGGTCCTTTCTTTAAAAGAGTACAGAAGCTTAACTTCCCAACCACTTTTTCAGCATCTTCATTTAATTCAGTAAATTTCTGAGGCGGTAGGAATGGCTTATCAGTGATCAGGAGTGAATTACTTTTCTCAGAGGTCTACAGGAGCATTGGCCCAGAGTGTTTGCGTGCCTGATTTTCCCCTCTTGATCTTGGGTATCTTACAGGTCTGAAGGTCAAGAGCTCTAAGCAGATCATTGAGGGTAGACAAAATGAAAAGACTGAAGGAGAGGTCAGGTGAAGAGACCTTGGCTGAGGAGAAATCTTCCCATGTGGAATGAGATGAATCCATTCATCCCTTCTCTCTGATGAGCTATGACCTCCTCACAGCCACATGACAGGACAGGAGAAAGAGCAGTTTTTGTGGCCTCCTACAATCTGCAAAGTCAAGAACCCTGGCCTCCTCTTCTGCAGGACAGAGCTCAAGCCTGTGCTCTGACCTTTGCATTAGGCACACCCTTATTAAGGTAGCTGGGCCTTTTTGTGAGTGGCTCAGTGCTACCAAGAACAGTTCAACAATCTATAGCTGAGTTAAAGTGCTGGTGAACATGAGGGCGTGTCTGCCCTCAGTGAGGGAATTCTGTGCCATGGTGTTATGACAGGTCTCCAGCACAAGCTTGATACCTTATGTTTAATTGAGAAATTCACCTCAATGCAATCACCTTCATCACAGAGATGACAAGTATCAGCATCATCAGGGTATCAAAGTTTGCTGCTGCACACTGTCTCTGACCTGAGCGCACACAACTGGCCATTTCAGAGCTGCCAAGGGTCTGCCTGATAAAAACACCCATCTGTGACATGTCCCAGACACTTGAAATGAAAGGACTTTGAAGGTGAGAGGTCAAGTGTACTTTATTCACTAATGTACTTCTCATTCAAAAAGCTCCATAACAAGGTGCCCACACGTTGAACAAGTAATGACCTGAAAACAGCACGATTTACAGGATGATAGGCTGGCAGAAAGTTTTCTAACACCTCCCAGAAGTGCACTTTCCAGAAACCCACTGCACATAAACATAAAGGTCTGCAATCTGTCAGTTAATATTAATGTGGTCATTTACTGGTAAGTTGTAATAACATGATGCACATGGGACTTGCTACACTGACCTTTTTGGTGGAAGTGATTCATTAAATGGTCACTCATTTAGACAGCAGTAACTATTTGCACAGCTATTAACATTTTAGAACTTAACTAGGTATTTATTGCTTTCAAAAAGAAATTTTTTTACCAAGGTTAGTTGAAGACTAAGATCTGTCTGAAGACAGATTTTTCATTATTTAATAAAGAAATGAAATACAGAAGCATTATAAAGGGGTGGGACACTTATATGAAATATATAACTTCAGATTAGTCCAAATGTCTGAGCTATTATCTGTGTGCTTTTGAGCCCATAACTGCAAATCATTGCTTTCACTCTCAAAGGCTAAACCAAAATCTGCCTTTCTTTCTTTCCTAAACTGTTTTTACTTCCTTTATTCCAACACTATTTAAAGAGAACTGAGAAAACATGAAAAGTGATGAGAGCTATTAATTCACTAGCAACATACACCCTGAAACCAAGATTCATCAACTTCAACAGATACTTTCTTGTGTCATCAGGTTTACCTGACTTCTGCCAATCTGGGTTTAAAACCAGAAAAAAACCTAAAATGAAATATAGATACACACATTACTATACAAACTTGTTTTAGCAAATTTCTAGGACGAGCAATATATTTTTTCTTGATGTCCTTAAAAGTGCCAGATGTCTTTTCTTTCATTTTACCTTTTAAACTTCTCAAAAAAAAAAGTCTAAAAATTTTTGCTAGGACTCTGGGATGCTTTTGAGACTGAATATCATTTCCACACTCAGGGGGGTTTTTTGGGTTTTTTGGAGGGTTTTTTCCATTTTTCTACACCCTCAGCGTTCTGCCCACAAGTCTGTGCAAATGGTTTCCCATCTACACTTATTTTAAGCCCCTCAACCCTACGCTTGTGGGATGGTCTTTATATTCTGTGACAAATTTAGAAATTTGATTCTCATATAGAAGATATTTTGCTCTTGTGGTGTGTGGGAGAGCCACTGGTGACTGCAGCAAGATTTCAGACTGGGCATTAATCAAGTGGAATTCTGTACATGGATGTGGAGGAATAACATCTTCTTTCATTTTTTGGTTTTTGTTCCACATTTGTAGATATTTGACCACAGGTCAGTCACAAAACCCAGCATCCCTTTGAATCTTGCATGAAAAAAACTCCTACATATTTTTGTTTTCTTTTGCGTTTCGGTGTAGCCAGGGATTTAACAAGCCTGAGAAATGAAACAGGAACCTAGAGTCATAGCCTCACCATTCAATCAGCAGCAGTATCCTTCCAGAAGAGTGGCATCTTTTCAAATTTCCCAATGCAGCGCCTCTAGAGACGGTGTGATGAGGCATGCTGTCCATGACCAGCCATCAAATATTAGGAGCGACCATAGGAGTGACAGGATTGCTCAGCTGAACAGCTACAGTCAGTCTGGTTAGCCAGGGATCCTTCTTTGCTTCCCAATGAACTGTTTAAAGGGTTTGTGTTTTTGCAAGCCTCTCCAGTGTCTCCTTTATTTGCAAAAAGCACTTGCATTAAAGCAAATCTAGGAAAACACAACTCCACTGGGAAGTGGAGCAGCCATACAAAATCATTATCCCAACGGCCCTAAACACTCCAAACTAGACTGTTGTTTCACAACATGTTGATCACAGCAAGGCTGAGTGGCATGTGCGTGTGCAGGCGATAGATGGTACATTTGCTTATAAATGAAGTGGGGAAAACAGCAGGGGAAAATAAACTGTTAGCCTGGCCCTTGGGAGAGCAGAGTTCAAGCTCTGATTTAACCACAGAAACATCCACAGGCTAATGGGACACTTCACTCACTCATGCCTCACTTTGCTTTTGCAAAACGACTTGATAGTTGCCTTTCCATATCATTATTTAAAGAAAAAAAAAGCCCTTTCTTTAGCTTTCACTCACCGTAAGACACTTAGCGATGCACAAAAATATAGATTGGCACATCAATGTGAAAACAGCTGAAAGTGACTAAGACCCAGTTGTGAAATACATATACAAAGAGACTCAAAACTGTGGTAACAGACAGCCCAGGTCTGTTAGTCATGTGCCAGCATAAAAGAAAATAATAATTAGGAGTGAAAATAAGATGCAGTTCTTGCATAAGACAAGCTTTACTACATGAATTCTTCAGTGTTTTCACAACTCTCGCTTTGCCTTCTTTTATTTTTTATTTTTTTTTTAGCATTTAGCAACATTATTTCATGAGAACTTTGCAATACGTTCAATACTAATAGCACAATTAGTGGTGGAAAATACTTAGTTGTCACCTTGTATTTATTTATGTTCCTGGGATCATGTAAAGTTCTGCTACATTAAAATTTAATTTGAAAGAAAAAGAATTTTATTCATTTTTCAGTGTAATGACCATTTTTGCTGGCTTATATGAATGCTAAAATATTGTTTGAACACATTTTTCCATTTGTTTTCCAAGCATTTATGTAAACTCCTAAAGAAAACAGTGCAATGCTTTGTTGGCTGACTATTAGACAAAAGAATTGTAGACACATATTTTATTCTCAGCATCTTGTCAGGAAATGTTCACAGTCCCATCCATTATTTAGCACTTAATTTGTTAATCAATTGATTGATTGATTTGGGGATATTTTACACTAGGATTAACATGCACACACACAAAAATCTTGTCTCTATGGTAAATTCAGGAAAATTGTATCAGAATGTAAAATGCTCTGATGTTTACAGATGTAGATTGAATCTGTCATGGGTTGGCAACTACTGAAAATAATTCATTGCTTTGAACATAAATATTTTGGATCAAACCTCAAAGCTTATTTGATTTGGTGTGATTATTCCTTCCATGTTCAAAAGAACGTGAAGCCATTCTATGGGTAGAAAAACCGTGTTTAATGCATCATTTCTTCTGAAGAAATTATTTCCCAGCCTAGAAACAAAAGAAAGCTGTCGTCAGTCTCAAAAGCCCAATGTTCTTCAATGCCATGGTGTTTTAAGACTTCAGACTTTTTCACCATCTTTCCCCACACAACTCTGTGATAATGCTCCAGGAAGTTCTTTATTTGATAATTATCAGAATCCGTACATATATATATTCTTTTTATAGTGGTCATTGCAGATAGCACTGTAGGCTGAGCCTTACATTTCTTGATAACAACACTGCTTTAAGCAACTCTCCATTTCCCTCCCTTTCCTGAGTTGTACAAGATGACCATTTGTGACACTGCACAGGTGCTCATGGTAATGCGGCAGGCTGGTCTTTGTTTATATACAATATGGGTGCATTCATGATCTTTAAATGGTGGATACTATATACTCTCCGTGACCCAGAATTTAGAGACCCACAAGTTCCCAGTCCTGTCTCTTAATGATTTAGACTCACTATACTTCCTCCTGTACTGTTGAGTCTCGTTCAAAACTTAGCTTGGGTAACCTGTGAAACTCAGTGGAGCTCCTGTGCTCCCTTTTGAGTCTCAGTCTGGATATATTCCAACAATGCACTTTCAAGTCTGCAATTCCCAAGAAGGGAGACCATGCTACTTGCTCAGTGCTTTACTGTGATACTAATTCTTTAAACTTGTAGCATTTTGACAATTATGCCACTAGGGTTCCTGGGGGGTATCAAAAATAAAATAACTTTTAACTTAGATTTGTTCAACTTGGATTGACCAAACTGCTTTAATACAGAGCAAAATAACTATGTTTATCTGACCAAAAAACCTTTGTGTAGCTTTTGAACTTCCACAACAACATATAAGAAGAAGGATGTCAAATAGGACAATTGCATACCTCCATATCCGACCCATATGTTTTCTTCATTTATTGAAGATCATAGATTTGATAATATTGCAGTTTTGTGTTCCATGTTTCCTTTGTGTGGAGTGTGTGATCATGCACATAGGCAAAGACTCTCTTTTTGGTGAATAGAGAAAGAGAAAGAAGGATCTATTGTAAAACTGGGATGAAATCCAACCATGATAGACCAAATGTAATTGTAGGTTTCCAACTGCCTTTCACTGTGTTCCGCACATGAGCATCCAAGGGACTAGCTGAGGCTCTCATATTTGGATTTTTTAGAGTAGCAGGTTGTGTGTTGAGAATACTGGGACATGGACCAATGTGGGAGAAAATCCAGAGCCTAAGAAAACTGCCACTGTGCTAACTGAACTGTCTGAATTGAATCTCAGACACTTCAGCACTAGATGCTCAAGCGATTTCCACTTCCACCTGAATGTATTCCAGATTTATCACAAGGTTTACATTTTGGTTTTGGAATCCCTTTTTCCCCTGTTGATTTGACTGTAGTGGAAGAACTCACATACACAAAAACATATGCAAGGGAAAAGAAAAGAAATGGGCAGGAGAAGGGGAGGGAGACATGATGGGGACCAACATCTTGTTTATCAGATTCACGTTGAACCATCTGTTGTTAATGATTAGATCTTCAGCTTCCAATTTTCATTTGAATGTTATTGCTCATTTCTAGCTGGGTACCGAAACCAGTGTATGCAGGATTCTAAATAAGAGAGTATTCAGATTAGAAATCTGTTGGAGGAGGAAATTATGTTCCCTATTATACAGCAAAATATGTTTTCTAACACTGACACTTTCTGATACTGTGTTGTTGACTTTTTATGGAAGGAGACTCGAGGTCTGAGGCTGAAAAATGAATTCACCGATGGTGCAAATTATATTTGGACTAGAGAGGGTTTGGTGAATGTCAAGGGTCCAGGTTCTGACCTCAGGCAAAATGGTGTAAAAAAAAAAGAAAAAAAAGCCTGAAGTCATGAAGTATTTATTCAAGATCTACAGAAAAGGGAAGGGCCTCAGCATCTACCAGTTAAAGATTAGGATGGTGCTTTCTGTACCACACCACTAGAAGATCTATTTTAAAATAGAAATAACACAGCTTGCCCTTTTCTGCTTGTTTTCACTATTTTCACCCCTTCTACTCCCTCATGTTCATAGAGCAACACAATAGTAACTTTTGGGCTAGAACCTGGCTGGATTCCTGTTCTTTTTTTCTAGCAGAGCACAGGAATAGCTGAACTCTGATGTACCTAAATCTCCATTAATAAACCTGTGAATAGCTATCTACAAATACTTCACAGATAATAAAACTAATAATTATCTATTTTTTATATTTAAAAAAGTCAAATGTCACTGTACTTATATCATCTGTTCCTAGAACAACTATTTTTTTCATGTTATAGTCTTTCTATTACTAACATTTCTGAAAAGAAAAAGATATGCTATTATTATATTTAAAAAGAAAAAAATCATAAGACAATGTTTCTTGACATGATTTCTATTTGTAGCCCCTCTTTCTTTGTTTGCCTATGAGCAATTAAAAGACAGCCTATGACATTGCTTCAGAGATTTCAAATGAAATTATAAAACATAATACATATATGCACAAAGGCAGACAAACAAGAAAAGGAAAAACCAACCCCAAATCAATGAAATAAAGAACAGTACAAAGTGTAGTCTCATTGTGAATCGATTGTATATAAAAAATCATTGTGACAGCCTAGCACAAGATGATCCATGGTTTTTTTTGCTTAGTTTCTTTCCTTTTTCTTTTCCTTTTTTCCCTTAAAAACAGGTTAGGTGGTCCTTTTGACTTAATTTTTTTTCTTTACCAAGTGACAAAATGACTTATCAAATGACACCTATAGCAGAAAATCCAAAAGTATTACTTGGGCATTGAAAAATCCTGCAACAATAGGAGGCACTTCCTCATCTTTTTAAGTTAAAACCAAGAAAATCCAGAAGTAGCCTTCTCCAAAGCACCTTAGTGACTTCTGTATACACATATAAATCACAGAGGTACTTTGGAGTCTAGATCCCACTGGGATCCTAAATGCTTATATGATTTATGAAAATAGGATGCATATGGCTGTGTTACTTAGGTAATTCTGAAAAAAATTGCTCCTAAAGGGAGAGCTGATCTAGCTGGTTTTTGCAGTTACTTTGTTTGTCTTGCAATCATATTTTACTTATGGAATCTTTGTGCTCTTATGCTTGTGGGCTGTGACAGAACATTAATTTGCTATTTTTCACAGCTTGCACGCAGCCTATAGAATTTTTTTTTCTATTGATTGCAGGTAATTAAATTGTATTTGTTTGTTTTCATCACTAATATGGTTTCTATGGGAGTTTGACCTGCCATCTCTGTGGCAAATATAATAGTTTTTACCTTTGTTAGACTTTAGTATTAGCATCAAACAAACAGGACAGATGTCACTTAGACAAGTTAGTGGTTTGCACTAAAAAACGTGAAATACTTGCATTACCATATTGGAAAGCATTTTATTTTACATCCTATTTCTTTTATCATGCCCTGAATAAAGAAATAGTTGCTCTAATTTATTGTAGACTCAAATGTGCTTCCTGTATCTTGTATGTGGCAAGGACACATCCCTGCAAACTGAACTAAGTGCTGGGTGTAAGATGAAAACCTGAGATGTGCAAATCCTTTCTGTTTCTGTGCACCACAAGTAACACAAATATTAGAAGTATTACTGATATCCAGTTACATGGTAAACCAATTAACATGATGTTTGCAGTCCTTCAAAACAGTAAAACAGGTCTACAAATGTCTCCTATGATATTGTATGCCAAACATTGTGTAGTCACAAGTAACGTATAAATACGTTATTTAAAAATATACATCTTGGACAAAAATGTCATTTATATTGGTAGAAGCTTCATTTGAGTCCTCTTTAGTGGGTGAACAGGGTAATTAACCCATTTAAAAGCCAGCAATTGCTAAATGTAAAGCATAATAATGATATTTAACAACAGGATTCGTTATGTGGTGTATTCAGAATGGACTAAATGAACAGAAAGGCAATCGTACCATGTGGTCTTCAGGGTCAGGCACTTGGAAAGTGCTCTTTAACTGTGGCTTCACAAGAATTCTTGGGGGTATTCTGCACTTGTCTTCCCCTGGATGAGAGTGTACTGCCCTTATGCAAGAGTAAATCTGATAACAGAACTGTAACTATCACTGGGATGTGTCAGTAACATGTGAAGCTCCCTGGAGAACTTGAAGATCCAGGTATCTTGGGAATGGGTGATATGCAGAAAACACAGCCTGTGGGGGAAAAAAGCTACACAGCAAAAACTTCTGAATTCCCTTTTCTCTCCTAAGTGTGTAAAAAATATCAGCCAAAAATCCATCTAGTTGTTGCAATACTTTAAAAAGGTCATGACATGACCACTGACCTTCATCTGCTGACAGTGACATTTTAGCTGAAACAATAGAAACACATGTTTTTAATTTCTAAGGTCCTGAGCTCAATTTTAATAGATGGTGAGAACTGCTAGTAGCCCAACACTGCAAGGATCGCAAACCAGTGAGCAGTGTGTTGTTATCTCCTTGTCCTTTATCTAAAGGATAATTTTAAGGAAGTAAGTGCTCGATGGACTGAACCTGTCTTTGATTAAAACACATTTTAACAGAGAAACACTCAGTTTCTACAGACCTTATTTGTGGTTTGGCTAAAACTTTCAGCCCTCAGTGTATGATGTTTGAATGCAAGTGTAATTGTTGCCATCACAGCCAGCACGCTGCTGCTTCGGCTGAGATGGGCTCCAGAATTAAATGCATGAGCAATTCCGAGCTTTGGAGCCAGAACTGCATAGCTGGGGGCTAAAATGTGCCTGTGCTCTCTGCAGACTGGGAAGAACTGTCTTGTGCAATTGCACTGCATCCCACATCTTCCTCATCTCTGAGGTTCGCTTCTTGGCATCATAGGAGAAAGTTGGTTTTGTGTAAATATCAGGAGACATATGACCTTGGACTTTGCTTTATCTGGGACCTAAATAGCATTTTCCCCCCACTGTTTCCTTCAGAGAAAATTAAAAATAAAGATTTTTAGAGAACTTAAACTGATTTTCCAAATGCTTACAGCTTGGATGAAGAAAATGCAAACAGGTCATCCCCCAATTCCAGACTGAAATGTTTTGCTTGAGCATTTTTAAAATGCCTTAAATTTTGAAGGAACTTTTATTTAGAAGTCATGCAGATAGTGAAATTTTCTTTAAGTAAACAACAACAAGAAAAAGGGAATAAATGTTTCAATTAAGACATTATAAAATTAAATCTTTGCAAAACATTGTTATGATTGAGATTAACTGCGAGTGAACAAGACAAAATGAACGAGACCTATAGCACTATCCACATTAAACATTTACATTGGTCCTGCACACCTTCATGAATCTCTCTAACCTCTACCCTGAAAAGGCTGGGGCAGAGCAGGAGGTTGGGAGAGTCAAAGCTGGTACAGCTGACCCAAGCTGACCAAAGGCATATTCCCCACTCTGTGATGTTGTATTCATTGTTCAACACAAGCTGAGAGAAGGGAGGAGGATGGGGCATGGGTGAGTGAGAGAAACATCCATTATTAGTGTGTTTGTATTCTGCACATCCCGAGGCCCCACTTCCCAAAAAGCGGATGGACATCCTCTGTTGCTGAGAAGCAGAGAATAAATATTCTTGTTTGAGTTTTTGTTTGTTTCCACATGTGGCCTTTGATTCCTTCTATCAAAATGCTTTTGTCTCAACCTATGCATTTTTAATTTTGCTCTCTCCCCTCTTCTACTGAGGAGCAGGAGTGAGAATGTGCTTTGGTCAACACAGAAACCAGACAAGGTCGACCGTCATGGCGCCGTTTCAATTTTTGAACATTTAATTTCTTTTTGCCTTCAAGTTCCTCTATTATAAGAAGCACTCACTAATTGTTCTTCCTTTAGCTTTTCCTCACTTATCACTGACCCCTTATCATCCCAGATCCTAGGTCTCCATGGGCAGCTCTTTCTTGCCTCCCTAGAGCTTCATCCTTTCTTGTGTTGAAAAATACATTGCCTCATACCAGTTAATCCTAAACCAGGGCATTTGTTCTTCAAGGCAAGTTCTGTGATGATGAAGGAAATTGTGAAGGCCTCTGGATTCTAGGTGGTTTAATTACGTACTTATCTAAATGTTATTGCACCTATGGACAATAGATGTATTTTGACTGCATTATATCACTACTATCAAATTAACTTTGGAAAGAGCCATTAACTGCTGTAAATTATTCTACTTCAATTAAAAGAAACAGAAATAGTGAAGGACTTTAATATACAAATTTGAATCCACAGATTTATGAGACACCGAAGAGAAAAGTTGAATTCCTTTTTTGTAAGAAATGAGAAATTATCTGGAAGGAATGCAATAAAAAATAAGGATTAAGCTAAGTGTCATTATCATTTTAACTTAATTTGTCAACAGAGTAATATATCTAGCTATATTACTCAGTTGACAAATCAATTACAGTTATAATGAAACTTTATACGATTTTACTTTTATTTAATTAGTTGCATCAATATGGGTTTTTTTTTTTATTTGAGTTGCACATGAATGCATCAAAATATAAATGATTGAAGCAGGTTAATTATAAGCTTTCAAAGCATACATATCTTAGAAACAAAAAGAAATTTGCAGTGCAAAATGCTATAAGTAATGCAATTTGCAAGATGTTTTGTTAAGCTGGCTAAAGGCCATTTTCTTAAATAATACTACTAATAGCAACAATAATCCATGATTTTGTCATAAACTATTTTGTGATTTTACTAAACTGTGATGGGTTGGTTGCCTCTAGCTGGATGCCAGGTACCTACTAAAGCCATTTTGTCACTCTCCTCCTCAGCTGGGCAGGGGAGAGAAAATATTACAAAAGACTCATGAGCTGAGATAAAGAGAGGGTGAGATCACTCACCAGTCACTGTCATGGGAAAAACAGACTCAATTTGAGGAAATTAATTTATTGCCCATCATATAAGAGTAAAGTAATGAGAAATAAAACCAATTCAATAAATGCCTTTCCCCTACCCTTCTGTTCTTGCAGTGCTAAGTTTTACCCCTGAGTTCCCCATCTCCTCTCCCACAGCAACACAGGGGAACAGGGAAATGGGGTTGAGGACAATTCATCCTGGGTCATCTCTGCTGCTCCTCCCACCACGTGGGTTGGACTCCTCACACTCATACCCTTCTCCAGTGTGGATCCCCTCCCTGGGATACTGTCCTTCACAAGCTACTCCAGAGTCCTTCCCATGGGCTGCAGCTGTTCATAAACTGCTCCAGCATGGATGCTGCATGGGCTCAGTCCTTCAGGAGCAGGCTGCTTCAGTGTGGGCTCTCCACAGGGTCACGAGTTCTGCCAGCAATCCTGCTCCAGCCTGGGCTCCTCTCTCTACAGGCCCTGCCAGGATCCAGCAGAGGCTTCCCATGGGGTCTCAGCCTCCTCTGGGCATCCCCTGCTCCAGCCTGGGCTGCCCCAGGGCTGCAGGTGGATCTCTGCTCCCCCGTGCCCTCCCTGGGCTGCAGGGGCACAGCTGCCTCAGCCTGGGCTGCTCCAGGGGAATCTGAGCTCCAGGGCCTGGAGCAGCTCCTGCCCCTCCTGCTGCACTGCCCTGCGAGTCTGCAGCGCTCTCCAGAGGCTTTGGCTTCTGGACAGTAATTTCTCCTTGTTAAATACATTGTCCCACAGGTGCTGCCACCTTGGTCGTCTTGGATCCAGCTGGCACAGGCTCCACTGGGCAGGGGAAAGCTTCCAGCAGCTTCTCACAGAAGCCACCCCTGCAGCCCCCCCGCTGCCAAAGCCTGGCCGTGCAGACCCAATACAAGAATCATCTCAAGTAATGGATGTGAAGTTATTCCCTCAAATTTTTTTTTTTCTTCCTTCAAATCTCTGCTCCCAAGGGTAACACATTTTATTCTCTGCAATGGAATGTGACTCCAACATGAAGATAGTGAGTCATCTAAAAAAGTGTTATCCGGTTCACTGGTGCTAAGTACATTTGATGCATTATGCATAGAGAGGGGGAGTGGTAATTTAAGAGAAATTTACACTATGCTATTTTATGTATTTATTTATCTTTTTTTTTTAACACTGTTACAGTGTTACAATCTAAGCAACTGCTGCATCAAATGACGATTATACTAACATTAAGCTATAGATCACCTCCTTAAACAGACACTGGGAATTACATTTCTGTGGTGCTACACAGCGCTTTTAGAGTAGGCTGTTGCAATTATGCCACACAATTACCTAAGTGGCCCTGATTCAGGAATGTATTAAACATGCTTAAAATTAAATTAAAATGAAGCTTGTGTTTAAACACTTTCCTATATAAGAAGGTGTCCTAATTTTTTTCTGTTAGGTAGGAAATTGCTGTGTTAAATCAATAGGTACTTTAGTCAGTTATTCACTGTCATCCCCAGGAACACTTGCACTGAAGCCACAGACAGATGGCATCCCGAAGATGTTAAAAGCCAAGCAGCCATCTCGATTGTCCCATGACTACAGCTTTTCCTCTCCCAGTCTGTGGCACCTCACAGGGTTGTAGTGACAATGCATGCTTGGCTGTGGGGAGTGGGGACCATATCCAGTAGTATGATTTTCACAGTAAAACTCAAAATGTCTCCTCTCAAAGTTAGACTGGACTGATCCTGGACAGAGAAGGCGAAGATTTATTTTTTCATTCATAGAATGCGTGCAGTTTCTTCATCCTTTGGAGCAGATTCAGACCTACATTTCTCACCCCCAGTACAGTGCTTTAATCGCTATGGTGATGGCCATTTAGTGAGGGGAGAGTGTGATTCTTATTCTTCTGAAAACAATAGAATTAAGTTTTGTTGGACTGACAAAAGAGAAAGAATTACAAAAGCTCCAAAGCATCGAGCTGCAATTCCTTGCACATCTCCTGGCATTTTCTTGGCTTCTTTTCCCTCTTGTAAAGATTATTTCATGCAGAAGTCATAGATTTTCTAGAGCTCAAGCTTACCGTCCTTCAAACTAAGTGTCCTAACACTGAGAGCAGAAATTCCTCTGGAATTTTACTCTCTGACATTTTATTTGCAGATACTTGACTAAACCTCTCTGTCCTGTGGAAGCCCTATCTAAAGAAGGACTGGGGAAGAGAAAACTAGATTTACAAAATGTAAATATGCTTTGCTTTCTGGTATGCCAGAGCCTCCTGTACAAAGTGCTTCTACTGGAAAAAAAAAAAATGCCAACATCAAAATAAAACCTGTGTGAGATAAAAATGGCTAGCATTGGACAGTGCTGTGTTCCCCAGCAGAGAATAGAGTGAACAAGTAGGTCCACAAGGCATTACAAAGAAGAGCAGCAACACACATTCAGACCATCAAAGGTGCAGTGGCTGCACAGCTCAGCAGGTTGTGCCTAAGTGGCCGTGCTACCATGCTGGTGCACCTTGATAAAGTGGGTGTAGTAATTTCAGCTCCAGAAGTAACCCCTGGGAATCATTGTGCCTCCACTTGTGAATCCCACCTTCTGTTTCTGTCCCCGGCTTTCAGTTTTCCATGTGGTAAATCAATAATTCATTACAGTAATGACAACACTCCCCTTGTGTCAGTCATTATGCTGTAAGCAGGACTTTTTATTTCAGCCTTTTCTTGTCAAGAAGGACTTTTTTTCCCCATACAACTCAGTGGCTATTTATACAGTTTTACTCCTCAGATGTTTTTAAAAGGCTAGACTTCTCTTCCTCCCCTGCAGAGGAGAGTTCTTAATCTTTGCTTCTGCACTCAGACAAGGATTTAAAGAAGTGAAGGAATCAGGCCATACCACAGTAATCAGTCTAAGAGACTGGACCATCAAAGAAAATAATAAGCTTGATCAATGTGAATATTCAGGTGAAATTTTGCTCTTTAAAGAGTCAATACTTCACTAAATCTGCAATTCAGAAGTGCATTCTGGTTGCTTTTGCTGGCTGTCTTTTGGAGTGTTTCCTTGTGTCACTTTCTCTGAGATTGTGGTCTGCTCACAATTGAGCAATGGAGCAGTCTAGAAGAGAAATAAGTGGTCAAATACGTGATATATTGGAGTTAAAAGGAAACAAACAGCAACAACAAAGAAAACTCCTTACTTTTCTCTTGTGCATTTTATTTCTCTGACACGATTTTTGAAAATAATAAAACAGAGAATCCTGTGAGATTCCAAATATGCAGATTTCAAACTGAAGAGTTGTGACAAGAAAGAGAGAGCGATGCACCAAATGTTTACCAATACATTTAGCAACAAAGATCCTCCCAACAGACACAACAGCAGGTAGTTTTCTTCTTATAGTGGTTTTGAAGAACACTGTCTGGAAGTGGAACATGGGAATTGTTTCAGTCCTTAAGAATAGATTTATACAAATGCTTGCATAGTCCTAGAGCAGAGTAGTCAGAAGTCTGTGTGTTTTCTGTAATAATACATAAGTTTCCATTTCTAATATTTCATAATTTAAAAAAAAATTATTGAGTGCAAATGAGCATATTTTTTCCTTTCTTTTTCTTTCTTCACCTACTGCTATTCCCTTCGTCATTCAGAAGGAAAGGAAATGTTTTTCTAGAAAAGTACATGGTACATATATAATAAAAAGCCAAGAAATTAATGCATTACAAAAAGATTTCAATATTTTTTAAATTGGTTACTCCACATCATTTGTGTGAAAACTCTACAAGCTATATAATGAAAATATTTTAAAAGAAAATACCAATATTTTCTTATTTGCCATGAACTTAGAGGTACATTAAACAAGTAAAATATATTTTAGTAAGTATACTGAGCAGTTAGATATATTTTTATTTGCTCACATATAAAGTCAAAGGATATGGAGAGGATATTCAGATGGTATTATTTTTTTCATCTCTCAATTGAAATAACTGTTTTAAGTCAAAGGTTTTCCTCTGCTATCAAACGGCCATGAGTTAATAGAACTCAGTAATAGTGAAATTATTTATTTTGGCAAAGGTGATACTGTGTATATACATAGGTCTTCTCCTCAAAATACTTTTAGGTCCTGTAATTTCTTATTCCTGGCTATCTTCATCAGTTCCAAATGAGCTGACCCCACATGCCCAAAACTAGACAAAGCAAATTCAAGTTTAAACTCAGGGGAATGGGAGAGTGGTGGGATATAGGAGCAGTACTAATATGTGTAGATGATTTTTTAAAATACATTTTGAGAGTGTATTTTGATAGTTAAAGACGGGAATATATTTAAAAGTGGATTTATAATCGCCAATGTATCTCTCCTCTGCAAGAGCAAAACACAATGGGTCAAAAACTACTTGACGATAATCATAAACTTTTTTCTCTAAATTTGGTGTGGTTTTGAAAACTCTTTGTAGAGCATTTCTTTATCAATGAACCCACAGTATAAACTCTGACATCTCTTGTGAAAAATAGCGTGTCTTTACTCCCACTTTTGATGGAAAACCTTGGGCATAGATGAAGCTGGGAGGGCAAACACAGTGACAATGAAAGACCTTCAGGACCTTGCTCTGCTCCTCTGCACACTCTCTCTCATCTAAAGCACTAATGAGAAAGTTACATTCTTCTGGTATAATTACTTAACTTCCTGTGGAGGTCCACAAAAGTGGAATATAAGCAGATCTCTATATTATACTTACCTCTGTGGGTTTTGGTATCTCCTTCCATAGCTGCCACTGACCCAGACACCAAGATATTGTGAATTGCCTCAGCACTCAGGGGGCAGATCCTTCTAACCTCAGCCTTTTCTGCAACCCACACTTTCCTAGCAATTTTGTTGGAGGCAAGCTCTTGATTTGACCCAGAATCTTAGAAAAAGAAAGGTTTTAAAAAATTACACACCGTGTTCAACTTTTTCCCCCTCTTTATTTTAAGCTTCTCCCCCCTGTCCCATCATGTCTCAAAATGCCTCTTCACCTCAGTAAGATTTTGACATTTGGAGAAAAACTTGCTTTAAAAAAAAAAAAAAAAGGATAAAACAGCTTGGCACAAGGGAGCTGCTGCTCTTCAGTTCCCATTAGAATTTCTGAAACGACAATAGCTGAAAGGTTAGGGCAAAACCTATTAGAAAAGAAAAGTTGAGGTAAATCAGGTGAGCTCATCGAAGAAAATAGGGAAAGATTGGTTCCCTTTTGGGATTAGGTCTAATTAAGGTGAGCAAGCAGCTGTGCCTGTTTGGAATAACAATTGTGCTAGCATGTCACTTTTTTTTCTGCTTAGTTTAAATTTATATAGTTTGGGAATGGTGGATGTAAGAAAATTAGAGCTCATTTAGAATCTGTTGAAAGGACACTGCGCCTTCATTATTAGTTTTGCATCTGAATTTTCCTGGGGCTGTCCTCTCACTGTTATAGGTAATGGATTTTTCCCCAGATGTAATTGGATGAGTTTAATTTTTTCTTTCATTACCTGTCTAGAAGCCCTCTGCCCCTATTTCCCTTTGTGTTTTATTAGGACTGTAACCCCTATTTAAATAAAGGCTTTGATTGTGATTATATATGTTCAATCAGCACTTTCTGATTGAATAGTTCTGGTCACACAACGCTCTTGCCTAGCATTTTTTACTAATTACATTTTTGCCATGGTTGTGTACTGTAGAACTTAAAACAGTGTTTGCTTTATACCTTTAAACTCTGGCTAAAAGTTTGTATCTCCCATGGGCCAAAGTACTTACAAAAAAATTTAAGTGTTTTCCTGTTATAAGGTATATGAGCTGAACTCATGTACCTTGAGATATATGAGGTCAGAGCAGCTGCCCACTAAAAAGATATAGCACTGATTACATCCTCTCCAGAGTATCTGGATATATAAAGTAAGTTGGCTCCATTTTAAAAGTCTTCTGTTGTTTTGATTTTCAGGGCTTTCCTGTGGGTTTTCATTTCCTTTTATTTTTGTGGGGATTTTTTTTTTTGCATTGTTAGTTTGTTTGGCTTGATTTTTTTTTTTTTCATGTTCATGATGTATTTTCTTTCATTGATAAGTTTTAAAATTACTTTGACTGTGTAAAGCCATGTTGAGTTTCCTGCTGTTAAAAATGACCACTCAGGAAATTATTTGTTTCTTACAAACATCTGATTTATTCTGCTCCAATCCTGGTGCTCCCACACCACAGGAGTTACATCAGGGTAAGGAAGGAATTCCATTTTAGGCTTCTAGGTTTTACAAAGCTCATTGGGAAGAGAGTATCTTCTCCAAATTCCACTCAGTGCCTTTTAGCTCCCTTAATTAATATAAGAGACCTAATGAAAATTCTTGATTACAGTTGCAGCAACCCAAATCTGAATCTTAACTTTGGGAATCTAAAGACCTGTCTCATTCAATCTTCAACTATTAATACCTTAATTATAGTTCTTTTCATAATGCTTAAAATATCATGTCAGATTAAGCCTCCATGAGTTAACAACACTAACCTGGAGTTATTTGGGGCCACTCTTTAAAGTGAAAGCAAAGTGGCTTGAACTAATGACCAAATCAAAATGGTAGTTTTTTGATATGATTTCCTTTTAGATCTCTCAGAAAAACGATTACACAAAGCTGAAAAAATACATACCTGGTCTGACACAAATCACAGGTGATCCTTACACCACATCTCAGATCAGAGGGAGGAGATGATGAAGAAGGACCTTTCCTATAGAGAAGGGCTGAGGGAGGTGGGGTTCCCTGGAGAAATGAAGACTCTGGGAAGCCCTTGGGGCACCTTCCATGACCAAAATGGGGTTTATTAAAAGGAGGGAAAGGGATTTTTTATACAGATAGTGACAGGACAATGGTGGGTGATTTTAAACTAGAAGAAGTTAGGTTTAGATGAGGTATTAGGAATAAATTACTTTTGTGAGGGTGGTGAGATCCTGGCATAGGTGACCCAGCAAAGCTGTAGATGTTCCATCCTGGAAGTGTTCAAAATCCAGGTTGGACTTTGAGCAACTTGGTGGGATGGAAGGTGTTCCTTTCCAGGTGGATGAAAACCAGATGGTCATTAAGGTCCTTTCCAACTTGAGCCATTCATTGATTCATTCTATGCTCTCCTCAGGTAAGACTAAAGAGTCTCTCTCGAGATTTAACAGGGAAGGACATTAAGTCACAGTTTTTCTTGTAACTTGTACAGGAACCACTTAGGTCTGGATCTGTAGTCCAGTCTGAACAAAACTCTCCCAATCGGGGGAGTTCATCGATTCGTCCTGTGATGGGATCTTGATGGCTTATAGGATCCACTTCTTTGGAGTATCAGTGGTGAGAGATATTGAATGGACACTTAATTATCCAAATATTTCCACTTTTATTTTTCGTCTGCAGATTCAATTCAACTAGATCTCTTTGGTATTTCAGCTTTGAAACATTTTCATCCATCACGTTATTGAAAAATGACTAAACAGTGGGTGGTTATAAGAGATCACTTTTGGAAGAAGCTTACAGATTGTTTTCATTGCCATCCTATTGTGCATACAAACAGCTTGTATCCCTCCATACATATTTATATAAACTTGGGTATTTTAGAACTCTTTTATTCTGAATAATTTCAACACCACAGAAATGCTACTTCAATATCAACACACAAAGTAAATAATAATAATAATAGAACTTTTTTATTTATTAACAATAAAGAAGTGAAATTATGTTTCATACCTAAAACCTCATTATTTACTGCAATTCTCTGGAAAATTGTCATCAGGCTTAACATGATGAATTTGAAACTTCTTTGTTCCAGATCTCAAAAAAGCTAAAGCATCAAGGATTTTACTGACAAAAAAAAAGGCTCCCTCTAAAATCAGAAGGATGAGAATTCATCAGACAATGTACTGAAACATAACACTATAACATCAACTTGCAATATTCTCAAAAAAATGTTTTAGAATTTCTTGTACCCCCTTTACCAGCGTTTCCCCTCTCATTTTGCTTGTTGGTTGTGCCTACTGCATATGTGGTGCCTCCAAACCTCACTTAAGTGACTGTTCTTTTTGGTCATGATTCTTCAGTCTGGACATTAGAAATAATATAAACGAAAATAATACAGACAAACACCAGTTCCTAACACCCCAGGAGCAAACTTTTTCCTTGGCAAAGTTCAAAGGCTGTACAGAGATGAGAATCCAATAGCAAAGAAGAGAGGAAGGTAATAAAGTAATATAAAGGTCAGATAATTTGCAAAAGCAAGGCAGAGGTGACCTCAGAACAACCATGTGCCAAATGCTGATTTCACACCTTCCAGGGCAAAATCAGTCTGCCAATGCTCTGTACAATGCCCTTACAAAACTGTAGAATATCTGAAGATGGTATTTTAGCAGAATGATTTCAAAGGAAAATATAGTATCGGTAAATAGAAGCTTTATTGGTGATTCATGGGGAGCATAGTGGTTTATTGAAAAGTGTAGCAAGAAATTATGACACTAACAGATTTCTTGTTGGCCTCTTCCTTTTTCAAAGTATTTTCATAGTTTTACTATTGACACAAAGTGGAAATAATGTTGTCTTGTATATACAACATACATATTTCAGGCAGACATGCTTCATTTTTATGCAAAAATACTCAAAATAGCCATTGAATTTTTACATAATATTTGTATTGCAAACAACTTTGTGGACATCTAAGTAAAGGTTATAATGAAGTTACATCAAACAAGCAAGTAATGAATTTTTAATTTTATTTTTTTTGAGGATGAATTTTCACAATTCTTTTTTTTTTCTGTCCTCACATTGAAAACAACATTTGCCATTAAGCATGAGCTTCACTTAGAAGTGAAAAGAAAAATAAAAGACTGTTTTCTCAGGAGAATTTAAACTAAACTGCAGATCTTTTTTTTAATTATTGGTTTAGGTTTTTTCCTAAATTGAAATAATAACAGTTGGAGAAATTTTTCCTCAGTTATTATTTTTCTATTTTTTGTTTAAAGACTTGCCTCCCAAAGGTTTCAAGTCTCCTATGGCAGAGACAATAATATATTCTTTTTGCCTTTTGAAACATATTCTAAACATTACTTCCAGCTTACTTGGTTGGTTACATCTCTTAGTAGGTAATAATGGCATTGATATAATACTTGCAGTGCTAAAGGATTCCAGACATCAGTTCTTAATGCAAATGGAGTCTGTTTTGCAGAAGGAATTAACAAATTTACTCATTACCAACTTCTCCACGGGATAATAGCCACCAATGGATAGCTGAAATTAGGGCAGTTATCTAACCTAAGTCTATAACATTTTATACTATAAGGAAATTATCCTCCACCCTCCAATAAGTCTTTTGGGGAAAATTTAACTTTAGAAGAATATAATTACTAGGGATATGCAAATAATGGATTTTTTTATCATGAATATTCATTCAAATAGAGAGCAATATCTCTGATTATTTTGTGATCTTCTGTGACAGTCATGAGTTCTGCTTTGCTTACATTAACACTTCCAAAACTGAAAATATATTGTATGGAGTTCAGTTTTTGGACTAGCATGTTATTTTCCTGTTCATCACTACATAATTATGTAAATAGTAAGAACTCCCATTAATTTTTAAAGTGCTCAGTAAACCCATAGCACTTTTGCAATTTTTTTAGGTTAAATCTTTTATGATGCAGATGATTTTCAATTTTTGCAATTTACACTATTTTGCAGGTATGCTGTACTTGTTGATCGCTAACAATGTAATTTCTGATTAAAAAAAAAAAAACAAAAAAACCCCAACTATTTCTCATTAACAATGTCCACCATAAGGAAAATGGATGATTTTCTTTTTTTTTTTTTCATTTCATCCTTTTGGAAGAGATCTGCTGACAGATATAGATGCTTAAATTGAGCTCCTGACCTAACCTGAGTCTCTCTTTAGCCTACTTTAATGGTGAAGAAAATGCAGGATATTGCAGTGCAAACCTGTAGGCAAGAGACTGCCAATCAGAAAAGTAAAGGCAAATTAAACAATTTTCTTTCTTTCTTTTCTTTCTTTTCTTTCTTTTCTTCCTTTACTTTCTTTTCTTTCTTTTCTTTCTTTTCCTTCCTTCCTTCCTTCCTTCCTTCCTTCCTTCCTTCCTTCCTTCCTTCCTTCCTTCCTTCCTTCCTTCCTTCCTTCCTTCCTTCCTTCCTTCCTTCCTTCCTTCCTTCCTTCCTTCCTTCCTTCCTTCCTTCCTTCCTTCCTTCCTTCCTTCCTTCCTTCCTTCCTTCCGCCACTTCCTTCCTTCCGCCACTTCCTTCCTTCCGCCACTTCCTTCCTTCCTTCCTTCCGCCACTTTCTTCCGCCACTTCCTTCCGCCACTTCCTTCCGCCACTTCCTTCCGCCACTTCCTTCCGCCACTTCCTTCCTTCCTTCCTTCCTTCCTTCCTTCCTTCCTTCCTTCCTTCCTTCCTTCCTTCCTTCCTTCCTTCCTTCCTTCCTTCCTTCCTTCCTTCCTTCCTTCCTTCCTTCCTTCCTTCCTTCCTTCCTTCCTTCCTTCCTTCCTTCCTTCCTTCCGCCACTTCCTTCCTTCCGCCACTTCCTTCCTTCCGCCACTTCCTTCCTTCCGCCACTTCCTTCCGCCACTTCCTTCCGCCACTTCCTTCCTTCCGCCACTTCCTTCCTTCCTTCCTTCCGCCACTTCCTTCCGCCACTTCCTTCCGCCACTTCCTTCCGCCACTTCCTTCCACCACTTCCTTCCACCACTTCCTTTCTTTCACTCTTTCTTTTTTATTTTTTGGGATATTTGTGCTGTATCTTTAGTAATTAAGAGTGCATTTAATAAAAAACAAAAAATGAAATTTTGAGTATTTTTCAACTGCGAAAATTCAACTTCACTAATAACACTCTAAGGAGTCAACTTAAAAAAATGGATAACTGAGCATTTTAAATTGCAGCACACCATTTCTGTAAAAGTTGAGTCTATAGTAAAACAAATTCAGGGGAAGGGAAGGGAAGGGAAGTTCCGGGAAGGGAAGGGAAGGGAAGGGAAGGGAAGGGAAGGGAAGGGAAGGGAAGGGAAGGGAAGGGAAGGGAAGGGAAGGGAAGAAGAAAGAAAGGAAGAAAGGAAGAAAGGAAGAAAGAAAAATAAAGAAAGGCATATATGTATGCAACTCTAGGGTTAGAGGTCTCAGCTGAAAGAAGATGGACCTGAAACATGTCTCTTTTGCAAGAAGTTGTCCAATTGTCCAGTGGACTACACAGACAGTCTGAAGAATCACAGATACAATGAAGTTGGGTGAAGAAATCATAGAAAATTTATAACAGCAGTATTACTAACAGGACCCACAATAACTTTAACTTAAAATTTCCAGGTCTAACTTAAATGATACATGAAACCACCAATATTAATAAAAGCTAGAGTCCAAATTTATTATCTTTGAATGATCAGATTCAATGAATGTTCTGCTCCTCGCTGCATTATGCAGAAAATTCAGCTCACAAGAGATAAGATTCAGATAACTTCCATTCATGACTTACAATGTCTTTGTCAAGAGCCTATTGCTGGAACAATGGTGATGCCATATTGCATCAGGAAAAGGTCTGAATGTCATTTAATGAATATAACTTTAATTTGGGAAGGCTTAAGCAGAAATATGACTCAATTAGTTAGTATACACTGAGTAATTCACTTCATGGAGTTAACAATCAGCATGGACAGTTATATTTATGTGAAAGAAAGGTAGCTAAAATTTCATTCATACATTTCACTGTTGCTTTGAGACAGGGAGATGCTGCAAATCATCATCTACTTCATGGATGACATAAAATATATACTTGGTTTATAATATCTTCTCACTGACTGCCAGACTTATCATAGCTGATGCTGGTAGAATTGGCCCTTGATGCAAAGCCTTCAAAGGTGGGAAAATGCAGCACACTACCATGACTTCCAGCTAGCAAAAAGAGTAGGTTTGTCCCTGGAGTTGCACAGATACCTGGGGAATACTTTTGTTTCAATAAATCACACCAGCCTCTGTTTTTGGAAATCACAGTGCATCCTCTGGCGAAAAGCCAGCCTCTGTAACTGCGCTTTGTACATGGGGCACAGCAGAAGCTCACAGAATGGCAACTGCCATGGTTAAAGGGGAAGAGCTCTGTGCTCTGTTATATGCAGGCACATAACTATTCTGGTATCATAATGCTGGAATCACTTACTGTAACGGCCAGCTAATGGGGAAAGATGGAGGAGAAGCAGTTTCCAAAGTCCCACTTCACTTACAGTAAATTAATGCCTGTGGTGAACACAGATAAACTGGAGGTAATAACAAAGTTAGCAATCTTACATCTTGGATTCCATTCATCTACTTGAGTCCTAGGTATATGCTTTTTACCAAAGCACGTTCCTCCTCTTCAAACTGCATTTCTGAGCAGGGTTCTGTCTAAATTGCTGTGCATTGCACACTAATGCTGAGAGCCTATCAGTACTTATAAAGGCTAACTATTTTCAAATTCTCAAAATTTAGATTAATAGAATTCATCACATTCTTCAGCAAAAGTTTACTAAATAGGATTTTTCAAGTGAGAAGGAAATCTAAAATAAATAAATCTGTATTTCTACTCTCGTTGTAATACACCACCTGAACTCCTGCTCCTTCAAAGTGCTGGTTTCTGCTTCACAACACACACCCCAGGAAACAACACTATCTGTCAGCTAAGGCAATAGGGCTGTACCTAATGAGAGAGCTTTCTTTTCCCTTCAGCATCCCTGGAATTGGAAAGATCACAGAGTTTAGGAAGATAGGAACACAGGACTCAATTTTCAATTCTTTCTTTCTACAGACATGGCTTCTGAAGGGCGAAGTTTTTGAGATGGTAAAAGGATTACTCCACTGATGCATATCATCAGCTTATATTTAGGAGCAAAGCTGGAAGTGACTTGGAAAGAAGGGAATTCTGTTACCTAACTAATTGAATCGGAATGTCTTATTAGTATCCTCTCTCAGTAATCTGATATGAAAGTCACTAATATGATACGACTGTAACATAGTATTAGCAACAATATATTCTGATATGATATGAATGCTAATGTAATAAAAAGGAATGTTGCTAATGTGCTAATCAGATAAGATATTGCTAATGAGATATGAGAGACTCCACTAAAAAAATTATATTACTTCCCTTAACTTTTTGAAGACAGCATTAACCTTGCACACCAGGAATACCTCAAAACATCCTTTTGCTCTTTTCTGAGTATTTATGATTCTTTCTTTCCCCATTTCAGATTTGTAGGCACTGTGATTTTACTTACAGACTACTCAGACTCAATAATAAAGAGAATAAATAATTGCAGAGTGATTTGTGAGTCTCAAACCAACATGCAGTGATGTGATAGTTACTAAGCATAGGGATAATGTGTATATTTAAACAAGTTTCATAGAATTGCTTAGGTTAGAAAAAAACGTCTTTAAGTCCAGCCAGTAATCCAGCACTGCCAAATCCAACACTAAACCATGCATCCAGGTGCCACATCTCCATGTCCAGGGTTGGTGATTCCATTGCTTTCCTGGTCAGCCTGTTCCAATGCCTGGCCACCCTTTCAGTGAAGAACTGTTATTAATTATCCAACATAAACCTCTCCTGCTGCAACTTAGGGCCATATCTTTTCATCCTACCTTTTGTTATCTCTGAGAAAAGACCAACACCCTCCTGGCTGCACCCCACTTTCAGGGAGTTGTAAACAGTGAGACCGTCCCCTGTGAGCCTCCTTTTCTCCAGGTTAAATGCTCTCAGCTCCCTCAGCCACTCCTCACAGGAGATGTTCCTTTGTTTCATCTCCAACAATCTTTAAAAAATTAGGACTTAAAGGTCATAGCATTCAGGTGAAGGAGTGTAGTGTCATTTTCCACATTACTCAGGAAGAAACAAGGTCAGGAAACTGAGTTATTCACCCCATAACTAGAGGGGAATCTGCACAGTATTGTTGCATTCCTTTAGGTGGACATCCAATTTATTAATAAATTTTTTCTTTCTTCTAGTACTTTAAATTTTCTTTCAATTCTTTTGTCTTTCTCTTTTCTCTTTTCTCTTTCTCTCTTTCTCTTTCTCTTTCTCTTTCTCTTTCTCTTTCTCTTTCTCTTTCTCTTTCTCTGCCTCTTCCTCTTCCTCTTTCTCTTTTTTTCTTTTTCTCTTTCAATTTTAATTCTAATGTTTATTTTTATTTTTCATGGCTTGGTGTATTCTCAGGAATTAAAAGAATGATGGTGGTATAAAGGTAATGAATTGGATTTGCCCTTAGTTCCCTCATCTATGAGATGCTAAATGGAAAACAAGACACCTGAACTAAATTTAGTTCTGGTGCATCAGTATAAATTATTGTTTTAGCACCAATGTGTATACAGAAAGTGTTGGAGTCAACACATTTAAACTAATATTTAGCAAGAAGAAGTTTCAGTTGAGGAACTTATAGTTAAGTGCTTATTTGTGCATCATTGAGATGTACACAATATTACATTAAATAAAATATGTAAAAAAATAAAACAAACCCTTTATTGAATTATGAGACTTTCCTCAGCTTAAAAAACAGGAGAGAGTTTATTTTTTTTTCCAATAAACATAAAAACTACTGTTAGCAGGAATGTCTATAAATGTGTATGAGGTGGTTTTGATTTTTCTTCTTTACTTTTTTACTCTGTGAAGCCATATTTTCATAGTTAAACTGACATGACTTCCATAACAGATTGCTCCATTTTAGTGCCTGTCACTCTGTAGGCAGAATCTCTCTTCTCAAGAACAATGTGTTACTACACAAGTTAGAACAAGAACAAGGGAGAGGACATATAACCTTTCTTCTTCTTTCGCTTCTTGGTTCATTTTTTTTTGTGCCATTTTGGCAAAGTTGTACAGTTATTTTGTGGTTTAGATTATCTGCAAAATGGATGTATTAATAATTACCTTCTTGCAGAGGTAATTATAAACTGTTTAATACTGATTAATAATTAGAAATGTTTTAATCCCCTTACAGGAAGGGAATTAAATGCAAAGTACTATTATGACTGTTAATAATGCACAGTGAACTTTCATGCTTATATGTAGTGGTTTCCTCTTTTATCCATTTCCCAGCTTAACACTTACTTTTTAAATTGAAATGGTATTAGGCAAGGTTATTCAGGAGAAAGCAGAATGGTGGTTGCAAGGGTAAATTTGAGGTAGAGGGTGGGTTATTGAATGGAAATGAAGCCACTGACTTCATTGTGTCTTACAATAGAATGGGGGAAAGCAGCACAAAAGAACTATTAGTATTAATATGAATAATGACCTATAAATATTCCAGTTGTTAACCATGTAATCAATTCTGTGGTCTCAATGGATGTCTATCTTCCCTTTTGTATATTTGTATATTATAATTTAAATGCATACATTATAATGAATTTTTTTTTGGCTTACTGGCTTAATCTATGAGAGACTATTCATTTAGCAGTCAGATATTTATTCATTTCTATTGGATTGGAATTGCAAAGTCCTTACTTAGCAGATTTAGTACACTAAGTAGTTATTCCACAGGGTAGTAAGGTTAACGTGGGAATGATGCAGGGATTTCTAAAGCTGACAGAGGCATCTGGTGCTCAGCTCTGGGTACGACTTGTAGACATGTTATTCAGACAGGTTTCAGTCATTGTCACCCTGTTGAATCCCCAGCTAGCTTCACACCAGAAAAAAACATAACATTTGTTGTTAAATTGTAGCCTGATGACACTTATTGAGTATTTGCAGGTTAGCAGGCTAAAACCAGAAAGTTAAGACACCTGTCACATTGCCCTTGACGACAGTATCAGAATATTTAACTTTATTGGTATGAATTTTTCCTTGTTGTTTCATTGAGAGAAAACAAGCTTGTTTGACCAAGTACTTCAGAGAGGGTTGGGATAGTGGTTTCTGGAAATTATTGAGGTAAAAAAAAAATGTAATGCCTCTATCCTTGCTATTCATTCTTATCCACGTTTAGAACAGGGGCTGTGATTTAACTCCAGAAGGAGCCACACAGCTCACTCCACCTCATGGGATGAGGGAGAGGATTGGAAGGGGAGCAGTACAAAAACTCATGGGTTGTGATAAAGAGAGTTTAAAAGCAAAAAAAAACAAAACAAAACAGAAAACAAAAAAACAAACAAAACCCAAAACCAAAAACAACAACAACAACAACAACAAAAAAATCAAACAAAAAAAACAAAACAAAAAAAAACAAACCCAAAACAAGTGTGCAAGGAAAGCAAAATAAGGAATTTATTCATTACTTCCCATCAGCAAGTAGGTGTTTGTCCATCCCTAGAACACATTGAGGAGGACGAGTGCCATCATCCTGAATATCACTACCTTCTTCTCATTACCCCCAGCCATTATTGCTGAGCTTGACACCATCATGCACAGAAATGGTTATGGAGTATCCCTGGGGACATTTGGGTGGTCAGCTGTCCCCTGTGTGTCACCCTGAGTCTTCTTGGGCATCCCCAGCCTCATTAATGAGGGCAGAAAATACCTTGGTGCTGTGAAAGCTCTGTTCCTCAATAAATAACACTTTTCTGTTAACAACAAATTCCATCACGAATACAGAGCATAACCCCTAAAAAGGAACTATGGAGACAATTGACTTTATCCCAGCCCAAACCAGTGATTAAGGTGAAATAGACACTGGTTTCCAAACATACACTGGCAATGTAACTTGCTTATTATCTTCTTACAGGTAAATGGCTTCCCCAGTTGTAAATCAAGTAAATCATGGTCACACTCAAAAATAAATAGTTTATGAATATATTTCCTTAGAGACAAAGATTTTGAAAGTTACAGGGAAAATAACTAAAAAAAAAATCCTAAGAAAAGGACTCTCAAACTTATTTTATTTCTTACAATGTTATTTCTTTTATACTATAAGGCTTCAGCTGCATCTTCAAAATATAACAAGTTGACTGTAGGGTGTGTGTTGTATTCTGGATATCCGAGCTGTCTAAAATGTCACTGAAGTTCTAGGAAAATGAATATTCAGTGACCATAAAGGTCAATCAAATAGTCAGAGAAGCTTGTAGAGACAGAAGAATAGGGGAACATCTGCATAAACATACGAAAGCAGCCCAGCTGCTGACCCTTGCTCTCACACAGATGTCTGTCTGCTCTCCCATTTCAAATATAGGTATTTATATAGGAAAAGCAGTGCAGGAAGACATATGGATAGCCACATGTTGATGGATGGTTGGTTGGCTAAGGCTGTCACTGAGCAAAGAGGCGATGAATAATTTTGCTAGGGATGAGAGCCAGTACTTTTTGAGCCCTGCACATTCTGGAAGCTGGAACTCCTCACTGCCATATCACTGAGGGGACAGCTTTCTCCCGAAAAGCATCCCAGACTGACCTCTCACCCGGTTGTTACAGGACTAATTTTCAGGTGTTCTCTCAAGTCTTTAGCACCTTTTTGTTTAGAAAGAAAAATAAAACTCTGACACCTGTGTCCCATTTGCCGGGCATTTCCATTTGAAAGGAGGAAAGAGAAAAGTGTTTCAGTCTGGAAGGGGACTTAATCATTTCACCTGGAACTCTGTTCAGATTTCTCATAGATTTCCATTACTGTCTGCTTTAATAATGTTCCTTACTACCTCCCTCTTCCTTGCACAAATTTGGCTTCGGTTCCATCTATTCCTTTCCTTCTGACAGACTACAGAACTGTTCATCCAAAGTCATAAATCCTCACAAGTATGATACACAATAGAGATTTAATGACTTTTCCCTTTGTGTCCAACAAAGACCTCAGAATCTCTCTTGATAACATTAACTTCTACCTTTTTAATTTTTCGAGAAAATAATTTTCTGCAAAAAAATCTGAAATCTGCAAAATTGAAATATTTTATCTTAAAACCATAGATCTTTGTGGTGGTCCTGCACCTTTTAAACAGCTATAGGAGCCACTAGGGACTGATACTTTTCCTATTTTGCCTATCAGTTTATATTGACTATTTTTTACTACTTGAGCAACAGCCATCTTATATATTGTTATGTAGGATATAGTTATTCTTCTTTGGATCATTGCAAAAATCTATTCTACAGGACTTGGGCTTTTTTCATTTTGCTTTGTTTTGTTTTGATTTGATTATCTTTGGACAGTTTTTTTTTTTTTTTTGCTCAGTTTTTCACTGAGCTGGATTATCTGGGCTATTGGAAATCACAATTTGGATTTGTTTCATGTCTTTTAGTCAAGATAATAATAATGCGGTTAAAAGCTGCTTTTTGAAGGAAATGAATTTATGTTCTATTGCTGCTTTTCTATATTATTTAATCAAGAGAATCTCAATACCAGTCTATTTGTATTTATATTGTGATTTTCAAGCAGGCACACTGTAAAACTTTCTTTAAAGGAACTAGAAAAAACTATTAGCTTAACTACTACAGAGAAAAACAAGTCTAATTTGAGAAGTTTTGACCAGCTTTTTTCAAAGAGGTAATATGAGACATTGAACTCATGTTTTTTCTCCATTTTCCAGCTATAGAAAAAGAGCTCTTTTAAATAGATTTATATTAAGAAATAACAAAAATGAGACCAAAATTTGTGAAAATTACCTCTAATAAACTATCAGGTTTTGGTTGGGTGGGGTTTTCTTTTGTGTGCTCTCAGTTGAGTTAGGTACATGGTATGTATTCCTAGGGATTTGCAAATTTTCCTTCTTCAAAATCGATCTCAGCCAACAGACCATATTCTGTTCTCCACTAGAAAATTTAGGATGAATGAAAAGGAACCCTGATTACAAAATCTGAAAAGCTGCATAAACAGATTTTATCACCACCTCTTTCTACAGGGTTTCCAGAACCCCCCTGAAACAAACATTCACAGAAGTCCTAATCCAACTTTCAAGCAAGTGGCAATGTTTCACAGTTTATAATGTTGTCAGCGTACAGAGAATGCTAATCTGGGATAGCACAGGGGGTCCTTACCTCTTGCACTGAGAAGCATATCCTGGGAATTGATTGCTAAGAGTTGCCATTCACCCTTTTTGCATTCTTTTCTTAAGAAAGGAAGGATATGAGACCAGCGAATAAGGAGGAGAATCAATTGGATACCAGTCAGCTTTGCACAACACACACAGCAAACCTGGCAGCAAGGCACTGGTTTGTATTTTAACATAAAGAATTCAAAGGACTTAAGAGCTGTCTGAATTCAGACTTTCAGGTGTGATTCATTGGACTTTAAATAGATATACACAGAGCAGACATTTTCATCTGAGCTAGTGACTGCATACTCTCTCTATAGTAAATGGAGAGAGGTAATCACATCCAAGGTATGATTCCTCTCATTTTAAAGCAAGGTTCTAAAATATGCTGCGAAGCACATAATTCTGTTCACTGGCTGTAAGGCAGGATGCCTTACAGCCAGTGCACTTAAGGCGCAGACCGTATTGTACATGTTTAAACCTTGATAAAAGTTAGCTCTTAATTCTTTAAGATACATACAAAAGATATTTCTACTCTGCTTTAAAATAGTAAAATAAATTTACATTTATGCTTTGTTTAAGCAATTCTGTAAACCTCACAAAATTCCTACCAATCTGATACAGAAAGATGCATCGTAACCATCCTTATTTTGTATTTTAGGATTTGATAGAATTTAATAATAATTTAAAAGTCCCTCCAGGCTTTGGAACACCTCCAGACTAAAGTAGTAGGATTTCCCCCCAGCCCAGAAATATCAGAAACTAGGGCTGTTAGCACTAACACACATTTTCTTCAGCAATACAACACTTTTTCTAGTACTGAGGAACAAAAAAAAACTATCACATCACAGAAAAATTGGAAGTATGTAGGATTAAAAAAAAAAATAAAGGTGCTTGAAATGAAGAAAAAACCCAAAACAACTGTGTGTGTAAAGGGATTGGTTTGGGATTTATTTGTGTTCTTTTGTTATTTTGTTGATTTTTTTTTTTTTTTTAATAAGAACATTTCCCACAGCAAACACTCTCTGGAATCCCAGTCTTTCTTTTATACACATTCCCCTATGTGCTGCTTCTTGAGTGTCCATTTGTTTGCTATGGTAATTTATGTCATTCTGTATTGTATTATACACCTAATGCACAGCTGGTCTCCTTATGTAGATTTCTTCACTCTTGCTTTCACACAACCAAGTACTTATCTTTCCAATTATTTTCCATGGTCTCTGATTCTCTAGGCAGCATGATATTTGTGACTGCCAAGCTTCTGTAGCAGCCTGGGTACATTCAAATCCAAATGTTAATGCTTTCTACTTCCTACATGGGTAAAATGGGAATTTTGCTTTTTCAAACCACACAGCTCATTGTTCAATACTTCTTGGTACCATCCCATGCTGCAGGAAACATATGAAAAAGAGAAATATATTGGTTAGTTTGCTTGGGTGTTTTGTTTTTAATACACCTGTGCTGCAAAACATTGGCACAGACACGCACAACACACGCACACACAAACATAGCAATCATTTCTTAACTGTCTTGGACTGAATGATGTTGTTTCAGAGCAATTGAAACAACTTTCAATGCCAATCTGAGCGCTTTCATGGACTCAGCTAGACATGGACAGTCAGACAACTGGAAAGATAAAGATGGCTCCACACCAAGATTTTAATGCATTTGCTTTACTTTACATTTGATGTGATATAGAAATGTGCTTGAGCTAAACTGAAATGGACTGAATTGGAAGGAAATAGATGCCTGGGTATCTCCATGTCTTCAGACAGATTACTGAACTTGCCATCACCACACAGCCTCAGTCACAGTAGCAGTGACACTGGGGACAAAATATTCTCTTGGAAGAGATTAGGCACACTTTTTAAAGCCAGAGGTATGTCAGTGTGAATTCTTCATTGTGGTATTTAAAAGGGCAAGATGAAGTGCTTCCCATACCATTGCACCATGTGAAGACACCAGAGCAGGTTGTGAATAAAATAATTTGAGAATAAATGGCAGCCGTGGTGCTGTTTTCTAGTGCAAGGACCCTTGGAAGGGGAGGTAGCTTCTCTAGGACTTCCAGGTTGTTCATAGAAGTTCTCTTTAACAGAGCTGTGGGCAGAAGGCTTTTCACACTGAGAACCAAGACACGTTGATCTTCAGGCACACAACCCACAGAAAATAGACCAAAAAAAGAAATTAAAAAGACAAGACACTTAAATTTCTTCCATCTTCCAAGTGTTTTTATTAGAGCTGCTGTTAAGTGGTTTAGAATTATTTCCATTTTGCACGGAGGTTTTCTCAGAGCTGTTTCAAAGAATCAGAATAAACAGAACACAAAAGGGACCAAGGAATGCATGCACCACCTATGGACCACCCAGCGTGGTAATTGACTCAACAGAGAGGTATATAAAACCTTTATGCTATTTCTGAAAACAAAACAAACCAAGCGCACACACACAACAAAATAAACAGCAAACAATCAAACTAAACCAAATCCCTTAGGAATTTTCATTTCACCTTTGAACCCCTAAGGCGATATAAATTCCTAGGGGAGGAAAAAATAATCCCTTCTTAAATCTGGTGACAATTGAGCATCACCAAACTGTGTACACCAGTGGGTGAAGGAGAGCATGAAATTCATTACTTTGGTGTCTGTGCTGTTTTCTCCTGCTACCTTGAATTACTCTTCATTTTGGCTAATATACTGTTGCTTGCTAAGATCATCACTAACTGAATGATTTTCCTCCACCTGTCTGAAGAGGCATGAAAAGTAATGAATAGGCTAAGACATCCTCTCACCCCTAGAAAATGTCCTTTCCAGGTCAAGGTTAGAGTCAGAATGGTAAGAGGTATGTGCAATGGCAGCTTGTTTCTGTTGTAATTGCTAGCAGACTAAGCAGACCCGAGCCTCCAGGGATGTCAGCCCATCAGTGATAAATTGATACAAAATATTCTTGAAAAGTTTGTTTTGGTACCATTATGCTAATATTTACTTAGTGGACATGGGTTTTGTGTAAAATGCCTGCAATCCAGGGGAGAAGGAGGCACTTTAAATTAATAAATAACAATAACAATGATGACATCAGGGTCAAGAGAAAGAACGGCTAATGAAAAACATCACCTGAGCTCACAAGAGCGAATCCAGCTTGATGTGCATGGGGGAATTCTGGGAATTTAACAATTAAAGACTGTTTCTCCAGAGAAGAGGGGCCTCCATTTACTCAACGTTGCTAATGAAGTGTAATTCATTTCACCTTTTCCCCACCTTTCAAAATCAAAGTTCAAGAGGCCGTAGCAGACAAATTTCAGAGGACAGGCATGCATACCTCTTGCAATGCCACTCATGCTCTTTAGGGAATATCCTCATGTTCTATTAATTATTGTACTTCTCAGGCATTATTATTCATGGACTAGCATCTCAAAATACTTGATTTAGCAGTGGTTCTGGAACTAATACTAATAAGTACAAGACTATGCCTTGGGTAAAACATGCTTTTTTTCTTATGGGTACAACAGAGGGTAATACTACTCTTCACAATTCAGTCAACTTTTACCAGGTTTTTTCTTCCATGTCTGTAAGCAGAAGGCTTTATTTTGGTTAATTACGTTATTTTCCCTATTAAAGAGGCAGTGTTAGGAGCACAACACTGTGAAAACCACAAGAACACAACCCCAAGTGGCGCTGGTGCCACGTGAACAGCAGTGAGACAGCATGCAGAAGTGTGAGCAGATAACCCGGTCCCACACTGTTATCAAAGACAGGAATCCAGATGTTTAACAGGGGTAATGAGCTGGTTTTATTCTCACAAAAAGGTGATAACCATAGATGTGCAGAGACTTCTCCAGCAGACTGGCTGTCAGACCTCGATGCTGCCACAGCACTTGCTTGGATGTGAGATCAAATTGCATTGAAGTATTTTTGCCTCAGACAATAGGGGTCATGGGGAAAAAATAACTATCAAGTGGCTAGTAATTAATATCACAGTTTGCAAGGAAATTTTGCACTTACTAGGGCTAAAGAAACTGACCTTAGAAGCTTGAGTGACTGAAAGTACTTCCCTTTTGAAAGTCCTTGACATTAAATCAGTTTTTTTCTCTATGGAACTGAAAGGCCAAAGAATCAATGCTGTAAGCCAAGTGAATAAAATGACACTTAAAAAAAAATACATATATTTTTCATGCTTTCAGACCACTAAAGTTTTTCAAAGTAAAAAAGAACAAACTATGAATTTAACTGGTTTTTGGGTTTTGGTTGCTTTTCTTTTGGCTGACTCCATAATCTCATTTTAAGGTCTTGAGAAAACTGGAACTTCAGCCTCACTTTACTATATATTTCTTGTTAAATTGGGAAGCTTTTGCACCTGCATTTTGGACACTGCACATGTTTGTTGAGCTGCAACCAGGGTCCAAAATAAGCTTCATTTCTGAGCTTTTCCGTGAAATAAGGACACATGCCTCTGGGAGAGCTTAGTCTTTCTTAAATGTGAAATTTTATCAAGTCAATTGACTTACTACCAGATGTTGAAATACATGTCTTACAATTTTAAGAACTTTAAACAAAAATTCCCATTTTTATTTATTCAAAAACGTACTCAGAGTACATAAAAGCTTATAAGCAATTTTTAATTTGAAAAATAAGCCAGCATTCTATCAAGCAGTCAGCTGTACATAATCCTCCCATGAACTGCACTGTGAGAACAATTCCTTTTTCATTTTACAAGGACGTGATTTCTTCTTCTGACTGCATGATATTATTTTTAATATATACATACATACATACTATATGCATACATACATATATATATATCTGTGTGTGTGAGAATTTTTGCAAGAAAACAAGAAAGGAAACAAACCTCTAGGATTTTGGCTGATCTTGGCATTTCCTTTACATATTGGATATCAGTGTGATGAGCAGATTGCAATGTTTAACTCTCTAATACATGCCATGAAGGACTTCAGTGATACTCCCATGCTGAATTGCTGGCCATTAAAACTCTTTCATGGTGTATACATTTCTGTACATTGTTGCTAGAAATTGCTTTGTATGGAATGTTTTATTAGGATAAAGAAATTTGGTGGATGTCAAACAACATGGAATATATATTATAATTTATATACCCCTATATTATATATATAGGTGTACCTGAAATGAAATAAGAACTACAATTTGATTACATATAACAGCGCACCATGTATTTGTGAAAAGTAAATGGCAATTAGTTCTATAGTTTTAGAACAATTTGTGCTGTTATAGCTTTAATTCCAAAAATATACACATTCTAATATGGTAGTTGTCATCCCAGAAATATACGTGCTGTGATAGTTGTCATTATAGAAATGTACATACTGTGATATCTGTCACTGTGAAATACATACTCAGTAATAGATGTCAGCAATGAAATATAATAATAATCATAACGTCTAGCATTTTTCATTCTGGGTCCAAAAGAGCTTTAAAAATATAGTATCATGCCCAATTTTCAGATGGAGGAATTGCTGTCCAGAGAGGATAAGTGTTCTGCCCAAGGTTATGAAGGAGAGAGACCCGTGGTGGAGGTGGGAAGGGAAAGCAGGTTTCTTTTCTTGGACATTATGCTGCCTCTCATCAAAATCGGTCTGCATGTGAAAAAAATTGATATTCTGCCACAGCGGGACCTGAGACTAGAAACTGGCAGGACTGGCTCAGCACCTTCCAGAATCAAGGCTCATTCCCCTTGAACAGAGATAACAGCGCAATTCACAACAAATCATTTGTCTGACAAATTAGCTTCCTTCTACTTCCCAGCAGATCACAGACTTTTCAGATTTATTTGCTATCTGACAGACTTTTCTGCCTGTTTTTTTATTATTATTATTAGCATGTCTGTGGAGACACCGTTGTGTTTTGTTTCATTTTGTTTTGTTTTGTTTTGTTTTTTCTTTTCTTTTCTGCAGTTTAGATAGGGTACTTATTTGCAGTTGGTCAGAGAAATTTCTTAATATTAATAGAGTCTTCTTGACTGGGTAAAAAAGCAAGCATATCTCGCTGAAAATATTTGCATCTTTAAAACTACTACTTCCAGAAGTAATAAGTGTTTGATAAACACATTCCTGGCAGGAAAACTCTGTGTCTTGAACACTCATAGAAAATTGAGTGTCAGAGATTTAATTCAGGTAGAAATTCACACAGGATTTTTTACAGTGTTTGTTGGACTGCAGAAATGAGATATATTAACTCCTAAGATTAGTCTCCACACAAAAGCTGATGCAATAGGAGGGTTCAGAACGAGAAATGCTGATAGCAGAACATGAATGTCTGAAAGTTGCTAGAAGAAACAATATGATTTAATAATAGCAATGCTGCCATTACAAGCCTGGTCATTGTCCAGGGCATGGTACAAACATAGCATGGAATTATACACTTATTTAAAATGGCCTTTGAAATGAAAATATTTTTAGTCAACGATTTTTGTTTCGACACAGAATACTGCTGCGAGGTGAACTCTTTACAGATTGGGAATAGAAGTCTTTTTCTCTTGGGACTCCAAAAATATGCGTGAAGAACATGCTCATAAGGCCACAAATTTTGAAAATAAATTTCTGGATAATTTACAATGTAAAATTTTTGGTAACAATTTGTCTACAAATGTTTTTTATATAATTTCTATAGAACCCTTTATGTTCAAATCTCATTCTTTGCCCCTTTTCCACCCACATGCAAATGGGTAATGACTGAAGAGAACTCTTGAATTATGAGTCAATCAGCCAAAAACTTACTTCAGCATTTTCTTTTCTGTCTTCCATTTTTAACTGTACTAAATTTCTGAAATTGTTCTTATTTGTAGTATGTATATTATTTGCCTTACTGATGGAGCCAATAAGGAGCCAATACAGAGCAGTAGGACATCATCAAATATTTCATGAAGTGATAGCAGTAAAGAATTAAATTTATATGAAAATGTTATCACCAGCAGTAACTACACAATTAAAATTTATGTATGTGATGACTGTCATTTAAGATGAAGGAAACACTTGATGTGAAAAAAATCCCCTTAAACTGGAAAACATCAGCACTTCCCCATATTTAATGCCATAGGAGATGACTTAGAATCTAGAACCATCCAGGAACATTTTACCCCAGTAAGGCAGATAAAATTCAACAATACTTTGAAGTTTCCAAGGCTCTCCTCCAGGGAGTGTCCTAGCAGGCTATAATGGACATGGTCTTTGGTGACTAAAGGAACTGGACATACTTCAAAATGATGCTGGGAGAACAATGTGGAGTAGTTGTTTTTCTTTTTCCTCACAGTAACTCTTTACCCAGCTTTGTTGATGTGTGGGATTTAAAAACCTGGATTTTTTTCAGGAAAAACAAAGTTTATGCAGCATACAAACACTGGGCACAACCTTAGCTGACAAGTGAGCTAGACAGCTTTCAGGTCTAGTGGGAAAAAAGAATGAAAAAAGAGAGGAGGGGGGAAGAAAAGAGGTGAATCAGACATTTTCTCATCTCTGCTGTGAGTAATATTCATGCAAGGCCATGCCAGCTTTGCACCTGTTTTTCTCATTTTCTATTCAGCTTGTCACATTTGTTTACAATTTGTCTTATTTTGTCATTTTCTTTGTGCTTTCCACCCTATGCCAAACACACTTGGAATTTATTTGCAATTCAAGAAATGTATTGCTGATGAAGTGGGACAGTTTTTGATGGGTACCCCAAAGGGAAAGGAAGGGGCTTCTGTGCACAGCAGAGGTGAGAGAAGAGAGACAACAGGTTGAGCAGAATCAAAGTATCCTCCTTGCTCTTCAGTTGCAGTAAGGGGAGAGCATTTAATGCTTACGAGAAGTTTAATCCTTGTATAAGAAGCGAGGGACAAATTCACTCAGGAGATGAAGAATTATAAAATCCCTTTTCATGCACCCATAACTTTGAAAATAATCTAACACAGACTTTCATGGAATTTGGAAGACCTGTAGGAGGCCCTTGTTCTCCCATGCATGTAGCATATAAGAAAAGAAGAAAAAAATTCTATTTTAATACATTAACATTCATGTGTGGACTTTCTGAGAGATTTAAATATGTTTGTTTTGAAGCAGTGTTCTGCCTGAAAAGAAGGAAAAATGAAAAAATAAATTAACAACAAACCCTAGCAAACACCCCAAACAAATGAATAAAAAACCATAGGGTGCAAAAAGCCAAATCCCTAGTGGCAGTAATTAATTTAAAGTCACAAGGAAGAAGCCAGTTTACACTGGAGGTGGATCAGGCCCACAGGATTTAACATATTCCAAAAATTTTGGAAACTGTTTCTATTAATGTGCTTCTCCAGCATATGCTAGCTTCCAGCAAATAACTGCTCTTGTTTTCAGAGTTTATTTTAGGAATTAGTCACAGATTTTATTATTGAATATAAAGGTTACCAGATCTATAGTGTAACATGGTAAATGAAGTGGTAAGTGAATTCATGTTTGGTAATTTCCCACTTTAATTAGTATGCATTAAAAAGGCTGCTTTGCTCCACATTACACTTTTTTGTACTCTGTAGCAATGATAAGTTTACACAAAAGCCTGTTTTGGTGCCTATCTGCATCATTCTGACCGCTGCGGGCACATGACACATGAGGCTGGTGGAAGGGTTGCTTTACAGGGTCATCCAAAAATTGTGGCCTTGGCCTCCCGTGACCATTTCTATTCATCTTTTTGTGAGAGCCGGGGCAGGCTGGGCAGGGGCACTTCCAGAGCACATGGCCACATGCCAGTAAGGCTCCGTGAATTCCTTCCCTCTGAATTTCTTCCTCACGTTCAGCTAGCTAAATTACGCTTCCCTGCTGTTAGCCTGATCCAAGCTTGCAGAAGCCAGTGAATGAAAGAGCTATTTCAGAGAGGGCCAGGCCCTCAAATTTCTGATGGTTATTTCACCCAGAAGCAGCTCTGAGTTTATCAGTTTGCTGAGTCCTCTACGCACTTGGCCATTTATTCAGATTAAGGAGGCAGCAGCCCCTCTGTTCTCCCCATGTAGATGCATGTGAAAATACACCTATGTCATGCAATGTGCAACAACAGGAATTTGGCTGCATGAGGCAGCACAGAAGCTCCTTACTGGCTCCTTCTCCTTTGTTGTGGTCATTTCTTAGCCCAACTTTAAGTAAAACATTGTGCAAAAGAAAATGAACTTTGGTGAGGATTTCCTGGTTACTTTTCAGTGTTGTTAATACCCGATTGTGCAAACCATTCCTGTCTAAAACCAGTTGAAACTTTGGTTCTTTTCACAACAAATTCCTCCGTGGAGCAGAATGCATCTCAAGATGATGCATATGTTGGATATATTTCTGATCTTACTAAAGGATCTAAAGATATTTATCTGCTTCAGAACATATGTGAGAGATCCAGAAAATAAGGCTGGATTTTAAAAAGTGACTTGAATAAATTTAGCATTATTTAAATGTGTGGTTTTGCTTCTGTGAGGTAAATCTAGCTTAGTTAGGACTGGAACTATGTGATCTTTAAGGCCCCTTCCTAACCAAACCATTCTGTGATTCTGTGAATATGTTTGTGCTTTTATATATTGATATATTATTTACAAATTCATATATATGCAGACATATATATATATTTAAACAATTTCTATTTTAAAATGCCTGAATTAAAAATATGTCAGAAAAAGTATAAACCACATAATGTATCTTATATTTATTATTCAATATCTATTAAGTGTCATTTAAATAGTGAAAATATTACCACTGTTTATTGTTATTTTGATGGTTGCTTTATTACTATATTACTATTATTACAGCACTGTTATAGCATCTATTTTGCTTCCTCATCCCAGAACACCTATTTTTAGCTCACTTAAATTAAGATATATGAAGCAGCTGAAGATTCATAAAGTTACAGAAGGATGAGCATGAATGATTTGCAATAGCAAAATAGTTTAGCATTAACCAACAGAGAAATAAGAAGCATGGGTCCTAGGAGGAGAGTGGGAAATACACTCTGGAAGCCACCAGTGCAGAGACCTGCAATTTGCCCCTTCAAAATATAGAGCTGAGGAGTGCAGGTCTGCAGAACAGGGTTCAGTGTAGAATAGGAACAAGTATTTTGCTGGTCTGCTCCTGGTTTTTATTGAAATGTCAGGAATTGATTTAATAAGACCATATTTAGAAAGAAAAAATAGAGAAAAAAGCTAAACAGAGTTAAAAAAAATACCTAAATTTATAGTGAGACAGGAGAGCCAGGCCAATTCCATGTCTCTAGTTCTAAATTGTAACATAACCTTAGGAGACCTATCATCTAGTAAAACCAGGAAAAAAGAAAGTAACCTAATCCAGTCTGCTTGTTGAGATTTTTTCCCTTAGCAGTAAAAGCAACAGCCATGCAAAATCATTAAAAATCTACATTGTGCTACTAAGTGAGGCAAAATTCATCTCACGGTAAATGGGAAGGGTTAAGGTAGTTTCAAATAACTTTTTTTTTTCTTTTTTTGTCTCCCAGCCAGGGCTGGAGAACATTTCAATAGCATTTTAAGATGTCTGCATGAATTATTGGGACCCTGCCTATGGTGCAATGTTGATTCCAGCACCACCTAAAAATTTTTAACACTCGTTCTTCATCTAATGCAGAAATGATGTGCTGTTCTAGGTCTGCTTTATACTGGGGGTCAGTAAAGATAATAATAATAGCTTCTACTTGTTTTAAAATACAGGATTCACTCCTTGTCTCCCTGCATCTATAAGCTTGCCATATTATGGAGATACTGTGGGGAACATCTATACAATCACAAAAGGATCTATCTCCATTGACTTTTTTTTTTATTTAATAATAAAATGATTTAATCTGTAATTCACAGCTATTTCAGGGATTCTATTCACTCCCCATAAAACAAACTGAAACAGAAAAGTTTTGGGGTTTGTTTTTTTGTTGATTCTTTTTTTTTTTTTTTTTCAAAAGACCTCCCTAACGCTTCACATTATGATTTACTTTCTCAAAATCAGCTCATTCTTTTCCTCCTTCCCTGAGTATTTCTACCCAGCCTGCTGTTGGGCTTGGGCCCAGATGTTTTCTACCCTGCTAACTTATGTTGTGTTAATTTCCTTTCCTGTCTGTCACATGATACTTATTTCTTCAGCTGTATTTTACTGCCATTTAAACCACCGTTCTTTATTTGATTTCTCTTTCAACAGGAACATGTTAATTTCCCTTTCTCTCCCTCTGTGTCACTGCCTACCCTTTCCTCTAGCAGAATTCTCAGAGCCAAAAATTATGCCTTTGCTCCTGAGCATTAGGACACTTTACAGACACCCCTCCTTCTTCAGACCTATTCATCTTTATCTTTCACTGAACAACAGCACTGCAAACAGGGTGTGAGACAACACAGCTGAATGATTGATGCTCTCCAAGCCCTGAGTTTCTTTTCCTCGTTTATTCACACAGTCACCCTCCTGAGTTAAGGGTTTCGCTTGGTACCTGCCATGGTGACTAGGAAAACAAGGGTAAGCTGCCAAATCCAGCGACTGTTTTCTTGTTCTCGTATTGCATTTCCTTATCGGTTGTGACAATGTGCCACAATTAATGATAGCAGAAATACCTATGTTTGATACCATATGCATCATACTTAGTGGTGATGGATTAGCAATCAAGAAAATTAATTCTGCCTTTACAAAGTAACATCTGAACTTTGAAGTTAGGCAAAAGCTTTATAGGGTAATGCAGATAAAAATTCTCCTGGAAATGGCATAACTGTGTTTCTGTTGTACCTACATAATTGGCTCTGGACTGAGCCCAAACAGTATGGTATATTTCTCAAGAAAATGCAAGTATCACTCCCTAAAATTGAATTTCTGGTAGCCCTGTGAGTCTCAGGTAACACTGCATGTATATTAGTGCTCATAAGAAGGAGTCTGATAACAGAATCTGGTGCCTTGAAGACATCCAGATCTCCTGGATGACCTTGGCTAAATATCTACAATTATTCTGGGTTTTAATTTGTAAGTAGATTAAAGATCTTCCTTAGTTCATTAATTACCTTTTTGATTGAAAATTGTTAATAAATTTGAAAACTTTCCAGATTATAGAGACAAATATATTTGTACCTTGATTGCAAAAATAACAAAAACCTAGTGATGGAAAATATTATTCTGTCAATCAGGGCATTCTCCTTACTTCATAGTCTATAATATCTTTAGACATGCTCATACAGAACAAAGAAAGCTGGAATTTAAGACAGTTTTGAACATTGATTTATATAGATTTCACCAAACATAGATTATTTACCCCACTGGAAAATATCATAGCAGCTGTCATTGTGGCCTAAAATTATGTACAATATTTCCGATTCCAGATACCACTGTGATCTTATCTATTTGAATTTAAATAATCAAGGTTATGACCCTTTAAAGATCCCAAATCAATCCATAACACATATTAGATATTTTTAACGGACTGAAACTCCTTGGGAGACCATTGTCCAATCATGACATTGGTATTGATTCCTAAAAAATGTGTTATAGCTCATTATGACTCTTTAGTTCCTTGCTGCCGTCCTTTTGATAGAAATGATGGAATTATTTTTTATCTTATTTCAGACATGTACATGCTAGATATCAGCACTGCAGGCAGCCATTCTTCATTGTCTTTGTTTTTAGCATTAAATTAACAATTTATGGAGGGAATAGCATATAGAGTTGCCAAAATTTATACATCTGCTTGAGGATGCAAGAGATCTTCCCAGTCCATGGCAGGGAGGTGAGTGGTTGAAATAGATGAGGTTTAAGGTCCTTTCCATCTCAAACCATTCTACAATTCTGTCCTCTTATCATTCATTGCAATGATTGTAATAACCTAATTTCCACTGGTTATAAATGTTGGGGGCTACTTCCTCCGATTTCACCTATAACATGAACCTCGATTGTTGTATCTTTATTTAGCTGTCTCTGTAGTGAAAGAAATATCTGTTTATCAGTTCGAGATGGGTAGAGACACATGAACACCAATGCAGCAAATAAAGTTAATGCGCTATATGCAGTATTTTCTTGAACTAAGCATGATTTTCCAAATAAACTGAACTCTGTGCTTGTGTTGGAAGTTCTAGGAAGCAGCAAAAAGAGTTTATATTGTAATAGAGAGCTGAGGCTGAGAGGCTTCCCACTGATTAAAATAAATGCCTGAAAATAGAAGACTGAACAAGTGGATGTGATGCTTTGGCAAATGAGAGGGCTCCTCTTCTGTTTCAGATGAGATTTTGGAATTAGTACTGCAGGAAGATATAGTGCCCTTTAGCAAATAGTAACAGGAGACTTAAATGCTTGAATTTTTCATATGGTATGACTTCATGTATGTATATCTTTATTTATTTAATAAAAAAGTCATAAAAATATATTTTATTGTTTCCACTTCTCGACATTTATTTAGTCAGAGATCACTTTTACACAGACAGACAATGGTGATTTGAAGTTTCTAAAGAGTTTCCATTCTCCATAAATGCTAATAGATTTAACCTACTGGAGGGTTGTTTATAGCAGTTTATTTTCATAACTGTAGTCCCTAAGTCTGGCTCTTAGAAACAGCAGGGCTGATAAACCATGAAAGAGCAATTTACAGAAGACCCTGTAACCTGGATTGCTGGAAAGAAAGAGAAGTAAAGAATTTTAAGAAATGACCACTATTGATTGCCTCATACACTGGATGGCATTTTGCCTTCATCTTCAGGATAATTGGACAGGGGGATTACAAATCCATAGCAATAGAAGGCTTTCCTTACTAGACTGTTAATGCACCATAAATCAGCTAGTAGGAATAGCTCCTATGTTGTAGCCTATGTTTTCATTCAGCTCATTTGCACTTCAAAGCTGAAGTCGATAATTCAGCTCCAAGTAGGTGTAATTGGGGGATATTTACCTTTTGTAGAATATGAATACAAGCTGAGAAAATCTCTAAATTCATTTGCACAGGACATTACCAGTCAGATCCTGGTACTCAGACACGTGGCCCTGTCTCCAGCTGAAGTCAAGAGGTGAGTTTGGAGGTGCTCATAAATCCCTCAAGGTTTGTGTGCTGTTGCTAAACAATGTTTTCGCACTATTGGTGATCAATTGTTTTTTGCTGAAGTGGTAAGTATAGCCTTTGTTTTTTAAATACTAAATAAGCAGCCCCTTCCTTGTCTTATCTCTGCCAGGGTGAATGGAGGTAAGTCCCCTGAAACTCTTTTGTTCTAGCATCCTACAGAAGGTAGGACAGAAGACAATTCTAGAAAGGCACAGCTGAGCTTCTCAAATCGTAGGTCAATGACTGGTAAAATTCAGCCAGGTATGAAATCAAGGAGATAGAGTAAACCAGAAAAAGAAAAAGAATACTTTTTTTTTTTTTTCACCCACCATTCTTTTATGGCATTTCTGCCCAACAAAACTCCCATCATAACAGATGTGAAAAAATTACTTAATGTGCCTATCCTTATGCTCCCTCCACACATGCCCACTCATGCACACGCATATTAGATTTCCTAGCGTTGTGCACTACCTGGACAATATAATACTGCCACACATTGTTTTGTGAATTCTTTCTTACCTGCATTATGTCTCAGAGCACACAGAAATATGCATCCTTTTCAGTGCAACTTGTAGCTTTGAATGAAGTGAATGCACAGGCAGTTTTATCATTCCCATCTGGCTCCATTTTCTATTGTGATAAAAAATGGACTTGAGGTTAGGCAGAAATGGTCTCAAGTATCATCTCCAACAGAAGATGAGGTGGGATTTTTTCCTCTGTGATGATGTTTTGCAGTATTGTTATTTTTCTCAGGTTTAGGGGATGAGAAAGAAGACAAGAATAAGACTTTATTCCATATTTTATAAATGGGAAGTGAAGTTATTCAGCTCAAGCATCATAACTTTCCCTCAGACGCCAGATCTGCACCAGTACAATATGAAGCTCACTTCAGCCATTATAGCTGAATATTTGGTACCCAAATATTAGTTTCAAATAATCTGCTATATTTGATGGCCTTTAAAGTTTTTGTTTTTTGTTTTTTTTTTTGTTTGTTTTGTTTTGTTTTTTGGGGTTTTTTGGTCTTTTTTTGTTTTTCCCTATCAGAGTTATAACTCCCAGTGCCACAAAATCAAAGTTCATGGCAACAAAGTTGTTTTTCTTACTGTATAAGGGATCCTTTTTCAATAATCTTTTGACTCTCCCAAGAGTGAACAGAAAACCCCAACACTGAACTTTCATTACTCCAATAAGTACAATCCATTTTTTGCTGGAAAGCAATACCACTTATTTCTGGATGTTTCCCTTAAGAAACAAAAAGGGAAAAGTAAAGGAGCCAAATTTTGTTCTAATATGACATCAGTGTGCTAATATAGCATTACTGGACATCCTTGCCTGACGGATACCTACGAAGGTGGATACCTTCCATGAATAACTATGGATCAAGGACTGTTATCTGGGGAAATCGGAGCAAGGAATTAAACATCTGGGGAAAATGCCAAAGCATTAGCAGAAATTCCTATTCCTCTTTATGCACTGAAGAAACCAAGGCCTGTTGAGAAATCAGACTCAAAGTCATTAAGTGAGACAGGATGTAGGTGCCATGCTTAGATATCTCTGTGGAATCTGGTCTTGAAAAGCCACCCTGGGAAGTCTCAGGAGTCTGAGTGGATAAGCGATTAATAATATTAAAAAAAAAGACAACAAATAAATATGAAATGCAGTCAGCCATATGTCAAAATTTGCTGTATTATTTTAAAAAATACTCCAGTAACTACCTCAGATTCCTAGATTCTTCAAATCTTGGAAGTTATTTTTGCTGCATATATTTTGTTTGTTTTCTTCCTCTTGCACATATTCCTACTTCATTCCAGGCACAAAGCAACAGATCTGATTTAAAGTGAACCTAGATTATGTGGTTAAGTAGCCAGTTTTGCTCAAGTAGGATCCTGACAGCCTGTTGCAGAAAAGGGTAAATATGCTGCCTTACTTGGAAAATGGATCATCTCTTTCCTGGTTGCATTTGTAAAATACTAAAACCACTTATCTTTTAAGGATCCCTTAATATGTTTGATTTGTTTGCTTCATTCTCATATTTCCTGTATATTTTTTATTTTTGTGTGGGCTACACCTTGCATGACACCTCACAACTTCCCTTTTTAGGAAGTGTTTCCACGTGTATAATAGATGCCACAGTATATTATGGGATACTGCTTGGAATTGTTCTCTGTGTCACCCCAGTCCCTCAGGGCATTTTCTCAACTTCCCCAAGAGACAATTTCAAGCCTAATAGGCCTAGGCAAAAAAGGATCTTCCCCCCAAGATCTCAGTACAATTTTATAATTTCTTTGCTATGATGATTTACTGGTCGTCTGACCATCATTCCAATTATAGGTCCTAATTTTGGTGTTTTCAATCTTTAAATATTGAAAATATCTGGTCAACCTTAATACTGGCAAACTTTGACTCAATATTTGTTGTTAAGGTTGAGGTTTCTTAATAAAATTCCACTTAAATTGCCTGTGATTGTCTAAGAGAAGTGTAGACAACTATTTGTGAGCTTCAGTAGTCATTGAGAAAGAATAAATATCTCTTCAACACTCTTCCAGTTATATTGCAATATCTGATGTAATACACACAAATGCTTATAAGGAACATCTTAAAAATTATCTATCTTCTATTTCTTAAAATGAATATGTTTTAATCAATTACATATAGAGCTGTATTAAGTTGTCTGAACTATCCAGCACCTTTTTTTTTTTTTTGTTAAATCCAAATCTTTAAAATTGCCATTTCATCTACAAAGAGATACTGGGAATGGAAGAATTTTTTGAGGTACTGTACTGGGAAGCAACCCTTTTCACCGAGCCACCTTTCTGCAGAAATGTAACATTATATTCTTTTTCCTCTTCTGTTTGAACAGCATAGATTTGAAAGCTCCATTTTAAGAAGTGGGAATATGCTTGTAGAAAGTCTCTTTGTTCCTAAGCATCTGCTAGTACACACACCCACCTTTTAAAACTGTTTTTCAGTTTTCTAGAAGAAAACAAAAATAATTGTCCAAACCCACAAAGAGAAAAAAAGGAAAAAAAAAAGAAAAAGAAAAAAAACAAGAAAAAAACAAGAAAAAAACCAAGAAAAAACAAGAAAAAACAAGAAAAAAAAGAAAAAAAAAAGAAAAAAAAAAGAAAAAAAAAAAGGGAAGAAACTCCCCTTCCAAACCAAAACCAAACATGTCTTAAATATCTCTTTAATAATCAGTGGAAACATTATGCCAGAACTCAGTGATAGCTATCTTCAGATAACAAAGAAAATATAAAGAGGTAAAACATATTGGCCTTGAAGTCAGAAAAACTGGTTTCTTGGCTAAACTCTGTTACTGCTTTACTCTGATACAATGACTGTTTCATCTCCCACATTTCATTCAGTTTGATTATAAGTTCATTGGCCCAATGACAGTTCTTCCACATGCAGAGTCCAGCAAGGCTCTGCACTCGGCTGAGGCCACTGGATCCTGTTATAATAATCCATTACTCTTTTGAGGTCAGGTCAGTTGACCTCATGGACTTTCCCAGCCATCAGCTCAATGAGTAATGATTGCCCTGTATCAATCAGTACCAGCTTGCAAGGTTTTTTTTTTTTTTTTTCAGGAATAAAAGAGGCTAAATTCATAGTGAATGATCTCTGCATAAAGTGATGCGACCAGCACTACGCTGATCATTTTTATTGCCCGTCTCTCCAATGTACTGATGGAATCATTACATGTGCAAAACTGTTGCTGGCATTTCCCTTTGCTATCTCTGACAAGCTCTTTTGTGTCAATGCCACTGCTTTTCAGGGATGCACAACCAGTGTTCCCTTTTGTAGCAGGGATGTTTCTAACGCACTCTTTGATGTATCCAGCGATAGTGTCATGCGTTCTGACACATCCTACCACTCAGCAATGGAAGCTACTCCTGTCTGTGCTTTTGTCCACAGCTTTTTGACATTCTCCCTCTCGGTGCTGCTTTCAGAGATTTTGCTTCAATTTTTCCCTTCAGCATTGCATTTAGTATAGATCTATTTATATATTTATTTCTGTATCTATTAATTTGTTTCCTAGATTGATAAAATGTTTTTATGCCATGGACAGATGAGAAAGGTGCTCCTATGGCTCACTCCTAGCTCAGCTTCCTCCCAGAAATCTGTCCCTGTCCAAGAAACTGACTCACAAAGTGAGGAAGGATAGATGTTTAGAAATTAATTTAAAGATGTTAACATGTTAAAGATTTTTTTAAGATGAACAGTCAGTCCCTCTTGTAAACAATGCACTTAGTTTACAGCTTCTCCATAAATCAAGGGTATGTCTTTCCTAGGATCTATTTGAGGACCTACAAAATTCTCCAGGTAATATAAGTTACTTAAATGTCTCAGTTAGGTGGCAGAAGAGATGAAATAAAGCAATTAAAAAAATTCCAAGGAATCAGATTGAACACACATATTAAATTATTACATATGCGTAATGCATGCATAGCAGTTATCTCTTTGTCATATTAGCATTGCACTGGGAGCTTCCATAAATTGAGAATCTAATTTCATTTTTTTTTTATTTTATCAATCAATGATTTTTTGGATCAGCTTTCTGCAGAAAATGATATGCAAAAGCAATAGAAGAGAAGGAAAAGGGACAGTGAAGTGATTGAGTAAAACTGTAGTTCAATTATCTGTCTTATCCCCAACTGAAACATGCTTATGTGGCTGCAGAGTAGATAATTGTCTATTTCTTTGTCTCCAAAACTTACTACCTCCTCACTCTTTTGAGTTTGAACCAGATGAAAAATGAGATGCACTCAGGCAAACATTCCAGAAAGAGACTCATTGTCTGGCTCCTGGGTCACATGCCACAGCAGTGGGAACAGTGTCACAGGTCTGCACTGCTTGCTCCATGTTCCTATGTGCTGACACAGCCAGGCAATCTGACACTGACACAGCTGGCTCCTGTGGAGTCATGGATCACTGGGAAAACCTGTGGATCTCTGTCCAAACAATGGGAGAGCGCTGTGTTATGTCCAATCCCCAACTGCAGAATAATTTCATGCCTTTTCCCTGATAACCTGTTAGGTCTCACATGCTGGGAGATAAGGAAACATAGATTTGTGCTCCAAGTGCCAATAACAGTGTTTTTGTGTGCCTTAAATAGTTCAGGAGAATTGATGGTTGCAGGTAGTAACAAGCAGCCCCTGAGTTTGGTGATCACTGTCCCCAGAAAAGCTAAAGGATGTTGTGGATCTGATGGTTTGTTAAACAGATGAAGGCCATTTCATTCCCAAAGACATAATCAGGCAGTGCACTGTGTTAAAAGCATGTCTCTAGGCATATTCACACAGAGAGCATGGCACAGGGGATGCAAATTGTGGTGCCAGAGCTGACTACAACTGGAAGCAATCTTTGCTGCTTCAGCCACTGAAAAGATGGAATTTATATCTCAGGCTCAGAGTTGTGCTAATGCAACTTCTTGGACACAACCAAATGGGTAGGAGTGGCACTGTGCCAAACTGAGTGAGGCTGTACATTTTTAAAACAAAATACTGAGGACATCCTAGAAACATGGCTTAAAAAACTGCTTCACCAGAAAGTCTACCCATTTCTGAGAAACTTGCCCTACAGTTCTCCTGGAATGGTCCTCACTGCCGGCTTGACTCACTGCTAAGCATCCCTCTGTGAGCCTGAGCCACAAAGTATGTGAGTTAGTTACAGTTCCTGATTGTGGTAATTGGTCCTTATTTCAAGCTATAAAGATTTGTGCTATTTTCCATCCAATAGAACACCCTGATTTAAATCTGGTATCGCCCAAAATATCAGGCAGGTACTAGCTGAACTAAGGGACATATCAGAGCTGTCTGAAGGCTACTTTAAAATGTGTGCAAATGCTGATTGCTTCTCTGAACCACCCCAGGACTTACAGGGTCTCTCCTATTAACCCTGCTCCAGGCACAGAATGGGACAAGGAATAATTGTGCTCTGTATTTAGAAACAATCCTACTTGTGTAATTTCTGCCACTTCTCCCTCTCGTCCTTTTATCATTCACAGCATTTGCATGAACACAGGATCTTCATTTCAAAGGAGTCCATCTGCTCTGGCTGCTCAATCTCTTCCTGAAGTTATAAACCTCTATTTGCAACAACATAATCCTCTCACCACAGCAACCTGCAGTGAGGTCACAAGTGGAGGATTGTGACTTCAGGTGGGGAAATGAGCAGCAGGAGCAGATGAACTGTTAAGAAGCAGAGATCCCATTTTCATTGCAAATGTCCTTTGCAATAAAGAATGAGGCTAGGAAAAGGCAGCCAAGGGAGGACACTGAAGCAGAAAACCATGCACACAGAAAGCATATTCAAATGCTTTAAACAGTTGCATACGGTGAACTAGCTCTTGGAAGAGCAATATCTTAAGATGTAAAACAATTAGCTATTTCCAGTCATGCTGACAATTAAGAATGAATAAAATAAAAAATTCCAACTCTTCATTAGAAGCTATAACTTTTCTTTTCTTCTTTTCTTTTCTTTTCTTTTCTTTTCTTTTCTTTTCTTTTCTTTTCTTTTCTTTTCTTTTCTTTTCTTTTCTTTTCTTTTCTTTTCTTTTCTCTTTTCTTTTCTTTTCTTTTCTTTTCTTTTCTTTTCTTTTCTTTTCTTTTCTTTTCTTTTCTTTTCTTTTCTTTTCTTTTCTTTTCTTTTCTTTTCTTTTCTTTCTCTTTTTTTCTTTTCTTTTCTTTTTTCTTTTCTCTCCTCTCCTCTCCTCTCCTCTCCTCTCCTCTCCTCTCCTCTCCTCTCCTCTCCTCTCCTCTCCTCTCCTCTCCTCTCCTCTCCTCTCCTCTCCTCTCCTCTCCTCTCCTCTCCTCTCCTCTCCTCTCCTCTCCTCTCCTCTCCTCTCCTCTCCTCTCCTCTCCTCTCCTCTCCTCTCCTCTCCTCTCCTCTCCCCTCTTTTTCTTTCCTTTTTTCTTTTTTCTTTTTTCTTTTTTCTTTTTTCTTTTTGCTTTTTGCTTTTTGCTTTTTGCTTTTTGCTTTTTTCTTTTTGCTTTTTTCTTTTTTCCTTTTTTCTTTTTTCTTTTTCTTCTTTTTTCTTTTTTCTTTTTTCTTTTTTCTTTTTTCTTTTTTTTTCGTTTTCCATTTTTCTTTTTTCTCCTCACTTCCCCTCCCCTCCTCTCCCCTCCCCTCCCCTCTTTTCCCTTTTCCTGTTCCCTTATTTCCCCTTTTCCCTTTTACTTTTCCTTTTTTTTCTTTTTACTTTTTCTCCCTCTTCTCTCTTTCTGCCTCTCCCTTTCCCCCCTCCCCTCTCCCTTCCCCCTTATCCCTTTCCCTTTTCTTTTTTCCCTTTTCTCCCTTTTTCACTTTTCCTTTGCCTCCCTTTTTCCCCTTTTTCCCCTTTCCCCTCCTTTTTTCCCTTTTCCTCTTTCCTTTCCATTTATATTTCCATTTCCCTTCCCCTAGAAAAGCAGCTGATGGACAGCCCCAGAGAATGAAATCCCCCCAGCCCATATCAGCAATTTGATAAAGAGCCGCAGGAGCCCAGGCTTTTCCCTCACTCCCATGCCGATGGCCTGACACTGGGACCTGTGAGAGGACACACTGGCCCTGACAGACACCACACTGCCAAATTTTCCCGTGGGGGACCAGTCAGGAGTCACTGCCTAAGCTGTCAATAGGAAAAAACAATCAGCAGAGATCACTCCTGTGAACAACACAGCACCCCAGCCTCCAGGGAAATGCTGAACTGCTTTTGTGTTTCACCCAAAAAAACAAGGGAAGATGGTCCATGGCACTCAGGCAGCAGAAGGTGTCCCTGGAATGCTTAGTCCTTCCTGCCCTGGTATGAGGTGCAGAGCAAAGCCCTTGTCACGGTCCTGGGTGGGGCAGCCTGGAGGGGAAAGGCTGCATCAGGGAACATCCCATTGGGAAGTGGCTCTGCCTGTTTTCACTTGGAAGAGGAGAAGGAGGAGGAGTGGGCCAGGAAACTTCTGACATTTTTTTTTTCCCCCTGACTAGTTTGAATACAGGAGACACAACCCATGGTGAGGTAATACACTGCCTGTATCTCACCCTGCCCATTTGAGTCCTGACACACTCCCTGACAGGAGAAGGTGACATGACTGACATTCAGGGCTACAAGGTTGCTGGGCTGTAATCTCTAGTTAAAATTGAATCTTGTATATTGCTCCCTGACAGTACAGCCAGACTCCTGATAATTATTTGGAGGCTGTATTATTTGGATTTTATTTTGCCTTTTGAAGAGAAAGGTTGGTTGGATTTATTGTTCATCACGGGTTGCAAATTAAAGGAGAGTAAGTTTTTCTTTTTCCTCTTCAACGACTAATGCAGTCAAATCTTCAGGGTTTTTGTTTTTCTTTTTAGTAAAAAATATCTGTAAAGGTGGTAAGGGAGAAATTTTACATCAGCATGCTTTTCAAAAATCCACTGCCACTGAAGAAAGGACATTTTTGAGTTACCCATCGATTGTTAACTTGCTTGTTGCCATGATATAAGGAAGAGGATAATGCTACACAGATGCCACAATCTATAACAACACGAGTAACAGGGAGATTTTAGACAGAGGGAAGGGAAGGTCAAATCCACTTAAGCAAACAGCCAAGGCAAAGAAATGGATTTAAACTTTACTTTAAGGCCTGGTGCGTTATTGCATTTGGGGTTATTTCCCTTGTGTGATGTGTTCTGCATATCTATCTATCTATCTATCTATCTATCTATCTATCTATCTATCTATCTATCATCTATCTATCTATCTATCCATCATACTTGCATGATGTAAAAGAAGATTTCTTATGAGAAACACATCTGATTAACCCTTTTAGGTGCTGCAGTTCTTTGCAGGTCTGAATTTGCAAGGTTTAAGAAGGAAAGAGCTTTGGCCCAAGCAACTTGGATCAAATACTGGGACAGGTTGGGAAAATTTTCTCCATCAAACGCAAGCCTGTTCAAATGTTTGAGACTATGAGGTAGAAAGGATAGTAGAAATTGATGAGCCTTGATTTTGCTTGTGTACTGGGTTTGCCCTAGTATTAGCATCTGAAACTTAACACTTCTGCAAGTGAAATCCATATTTGTTTAAGAGGTAAATAATAATTTTTTTTTTTTTTTTTTTTTTTTGTCTTGAGCTTTCCACGTATGCTAGTAAAGGCAAGAACTGTATGTTTCAAAGCTTGTAATGATGGGCAATATGCATTAAAGAGCAGGAAATACTGAGCTAAAAGAGCAGCCTGAAGTCCTAGAAACATCCACAGAGATAGATTTTATCCCTTTATGACCCTCAAGTGAGTTAAATGAGAAATAAAGGAAGGAGGGATGACTCATTAGAGAAGCCACCATGAAAAGAAGCCTACTTTAATTATAAAATATCCATATGAACCTTGTAAAAGCATTAGTTCATATATATGGAAGTTCCAAATAAATGATAAAGAAGGAATGTGAAAAACTTTTCTCTTGGTCCCAATATTTAAAAAATAACAAAAAAAAAACCCAAAAAACCAAAAAAAGGCAGCTCAAATAGGTATGAAGGCCCATGAACAAAAAATGAGACTCAAAATTTCTGTTGTCTTGCCATGACTGAACCAGAAATACATCACATAAATACTTCTCAAGATCTTCCGTCTTGTCTTGTGCCCTTTCAGAAAATGTCTTTCTTATTGCTACTTTTCTTATTAACTTCAAGATAAAGAACCTTTATCTTTGGGGAATCTTTTCTTCCTATCTTAAAATCTGCATTGCTTTGCAGTATAAATCTGACATGTTTAGAAATGGAAATGAAAAAGCATTTTTCCAGGTGTCAGGAAATTGTGTCTGATGTCTTGGTACCTGGAAAAGAACCCCAAGCCATGGAAAAACATTTTTCCTTTTTCTTTTTTTTCTTTTTTTTTTTTTTTAATGGCAATGAGGTGGCCTTTCCAATGCAAGTTTTCTTTGTTTTGTCAGTAGAGGCTTGTTCTTTTTTTCTTGTATACATACAGCAATTAAATCAGTATTGATAGTGACATTTGAATGCTGTATCTTTTTTCCTCAGCTGGACCTGTGCTGCCATTTCTTCTTGTGGATAGTTTCGCAGCAAACTGCTGAAAGCCATGTAAACTTTCACATTTTCTTTGACACTGAGTCTGCAAGACTCATGAACACACATGCACATTCTTCTTTTATAATGAAGCTAGTTTGTTCACTCACACAACAGTGAATTACCAAAATCAACATAATCTGAGGCACAAAGCAATAATTTAACAAGACGTTTTATTCTGTCTTGGAGTGAATTTTTTTGGGGCTTTTTTTCCCTTTTTTTTTTTGCTTGGAAACTTCTGAGTAATTGATTTCTTGCTTCCTTAGTGTCTATTCCATGTGTATAAATGAATGTCAGTACATACTTATAAAATTTTATGCCCAACTGTACACAGACACCTTTTACATCCATGGAAAAAACACCTTCTACCCACACACACAAAAAATGCAATTCATTGTGCTCAGAATTATTGCTTGAAATCCAGGAATATTTCACCAGTAGAAATAGAAGGCGTTTTTCTAACAATGTATCAAAACATGAAAATAAGCGCATGAAGTTGATCTAGAAACAGAATTAAAAGAGTTAGGTTCATAATTTCATTTTCTGTCCAAAAGTGGTTATGTATTTTTGAAAATCCTATTAGGTACCTCCCTGCACCTTTGCAAACTAAACACAGCTGTAAATCTGACTGTCAAGCCCTTCTTACAGGAATCTGAAAAATTACCATTGTGCAATTACTTCCACTCCAACCCATAAAAGTCCTTAAATTTGCCATGGACACAGATTAAACAAATCTCAGGTTTTATGTCAGACTTAAGTGACACTTGAAGAAAAAAAAAAAAAAAAAAAAAAGGAATTCTGCTGTTAGGAGAAAAAACAAACAAACAAATAAACAAACAAACAAACAAATCCAACCCCCCAAAAAAAACACAAAGCAAACTAACACTCCATGTAACCAAAAATAAATTAAATTCAAGTTTAAGTGAAAATATTTCTAATAAATGCATATTTGTCTACTCATCCACCTCTTAATTATCTCTTCAACTACCTGATATAGTGAGAATAAAATATGCAGGACATAGCTTTTATAAAATAGAATAATGAAGGAAGTGAGAATGCACTGTTTGGCCCTTTAAGGGAGGGGAAACCATGCAGATTCAGCTGTTAGGAGAAAAGATAAAACCAGTGCTGATATCCAAATTTCATTAATGCCTCGTGTTCAGTAAAATCTTCAGTCAGAGCTCATCTCTTGTCAGAAAGCCCAACAACATGCCACAAAACTGTGGGAGACCAAGCATCACATGCTCCTTCACCAGGGGATGATATGTTTTTCCTCTGTTTAAGGTTGTTCAGGATTGTTTCCAGATGTTTTCTGAGCAGACAGGGCAGTTATAATCAATGTTCTTTCTCCTCTGCTTCTGTTCCATAGAAGAAGGTTCTGCAAGGGTCCTGTTGAGAAGTGATGTTTAAAAACCATAATTGACACAAAAATCTCATCTTTCTTGATTTCCGGAGCAAAACAGTGCTTTTCTATGCAAACTTCTTTCCACATTAATTCACTGGCTGTGATCCTAGCTCCACTGGTGTCAATGAAAAGACCTTATTGTTTGGGACTCAGCTTACCTGTCATGGAAAGTGGGACATTTCTCCAGGACAGAAGTGGATCAGGGCTGATCTTAGAGGAAGCTGGACACAGATCTTACAAAATCCCCGTTGATGCCACCAACTGGGCAGGAGACTTTTCAAAGAGTTGCTAGATTAATTAACATTCAATGAATTCCATTGATGGCTTTTTAATCTATTCCTCTGAAATATTTTGATTCCTAAATCATTATGACTGTGAGTTAGGATAAATATGGCACCTAACTCTACTCCCAGGTGAGTAAACTGTAAATCATGGTGCATCTGGATGAGTTTTTGTTGTTATTGTTTCCTTTTCATATGCAGCTCAGTGTGCCTTTGAAGAACATCAATAGATTTCTTTGATTCTGAAGCAGCAGTACTAAAATATTCAATAGATTATTGAATAGGATGGGTGTTAGGGAAAGATTTGTCAACAGCAGCCTCAAGCAAAATACAAAGATTATGGCACCAGTTTTCAATAGATTTTGTCTATCTGCTTCTAAGACTCTAAAATTAGAGTCTTGCATATCAGTATGAATTTGAGCTGTCTGTTAATCTCAGAAATGTAACAAGAAAAATCAACCACTGCAACTATGACTCTCCTTTCCATAATTTTTCAATATTAGATCTTTCAAAACTTTTCTTATTCTTGCTAGGCACTGTCAGATTCAGGGTTTGTCATTGCAAGTCTGTTCAAATGTTCTTTATTGTCACTCACACAGACACTTCCCAAAACAAATTTGCACATACACAAACACATGTGAAGTACTTATCTTCAATTGTTCACCAGATTTTACCAAAGGTTTTGTTGAAGGAGGAAGAAAATGCCCCAAAACTATGCTTTTCACCTCCTCCTGTTTTAACATACTGGAGTGACAAAAGCTTTCCTGACCTCAAAGGACTCTTCACTTGTTTTGAAAGGGATAATTTTTTCAGCCTGTTTTACTTAAGCTTCTTTTTAGTTATTTGCAACTTCACAATCTCATTCACAAACTGTTGCCATGGCAAATAATTATATCACAGATGAATTGTGTATGCTCCCACTTCATGGCTGGAAGAGAAATTGTAAAAGGAGAGGTGAGAATGAGAGAGGGGAAAAAATCAAAATCCTTTAAAATTACAGGGGAGAGAGTTGAGAAATGATTACCTCCTCGTTAACATAATTAACTCCATGAATTATAAATTGGTATTAGAACTTCTGACAAAAGGAGTAATTATATTTACTCATGTAAAATTAAACAATACAAAAAAAATTAATGGGATTCACCAGAAGCTCTGTTAATATTATCATAAAATTCAGAGATCCAAATAGCTCAGATTTAGAAGTGATTTAAGCAGCGTAAACTTTAGTGCTTTTTAGATTTGAATAGAGTGAACATGTTTCCTCAGTGTTTTATAATCAAACTATGGCACAAAGCACATGAACCCTCTAATTCTTCAGAAAAAGGAGTATTAATATAGAGAGGTAGCTGCATTCTTCCTAGAAAGGGACTGCTCAGAGACAGCTTTGTTTTCACAGTAAATTTGTACACACAAACATCCATACACACACACTGAACTCTGTTACACAGATACTTCTCATGAGAATAATAAATCCTGCAGTAGATTTCTTCTGAACATTGGGTGAGCAAGAATACAACAGATGAAGATGAAAGGAAACCTGATCTGTTGGTTTGCCTTTGGCATTACCACTCCCATGTTTCCTTCTGTATAATGCACACCAAACTCACCACAGGGTCCACCTGAGCACAGGATCCTTCTCGCTTAAATTTAGATATACTCAGCTCAAGTCTGACATGATTAGCTGGGCTTCTTCTGGAATCAGTATAGACTGACAGTTCAAAATCATTATTTGAAATGAATTCTGTTGCAGATGGGATTGATTGTTTTTGGAGATGTCCTCCTTGTTTTTCTCTCAATTTAAAGGACAATTTTTTTTTTTTAAATTTCAAAACTCTGATGTAATTTTCATACCTTGTCTCTATATTGCAAATATCCATTACTGCTTTATTTTAATTTTATTTTCAATAGCCTTAACAGTCTTCCCTATCCCAATAATTTAATGCTTATCATTTGATACCTGGGTCTGTCTGTCTGTATATCTATCTATCTATCTATCTATCTATCTATCTATCTATCTATCTATCAATTTGTTGGTTTGTTTTCCACTGTTACCCTTGTTTCTCCCCCAGCAGGAAGCACTCCTGCAAGCCTACACACTCTGTGATGCATCTCATTCATGGAATTTCCACCACAGGTCAATAAAGTAGGAATAGCAGCGTGGAGCTGAGGGTTTGGTGCACTGACAGTCACCAGTGTGACTGGCTCCATGCAAGTGGAGAAAATGGCAGAGATGGTGCCACACGCTGGTGTTTAAGCAGTTGCCCATTTTTATTGTCCCTGGGCACAGCATTTACCCTGCTTCCAAAGCTTTTCTCTAATTCCAACATAGAGGTATCCATGGCCTTTTTAGTTGATAAGCCCAGATATTTTCCACTTTGCATCAATGTTCAGCATTAAAGTTGTGCGCACCCCACCCCACCCCACATGCTTCCCACAACAAATAACACTTGTGAACCACATTTAAATTTCAACAAATTTTTGTATACTGACTTTTTGTATCCTGTCTGTCATTCTCCACCTTGATCAGACACATAGAAAAGAGAAGTCATTTCACCCAAGACATGTCTGCATATAGTATTTCACCCAGGGCATTAATTTCAATTTTCATGTTTCTACACTATTTTTCCCCCCTGCTCTCTCTTTCTGTCTCACAACTTTGTATATGACAAAAGCCTTACCTGCCAACTGTTGGGAAAAAAATGTGATTTCTATTGAATAGTGCACTTTGGAATGAAAGAAAACACTGTATAAACGAGGCTGAGGAACTCATTCACCTGTGCCTATATTACTGTGAAATCAATTATGCAGGGCTCTTTCGAAAGTTACTGATTGTAGCAAATTGAATGGCCTCCATTTCAGCATAATTTGGAGAGGTTGATGTAATCAGAGACCTTACACCATGGTGAGATACAAGATTCGTGATATTCAGATGGGAAAAGGGCTACAATGGTTAAGCTTATTCTGTACTCTCTGCTTACTGGCTGTAATGCTTTCATAAGTACAAATGGAATTGTTTTGATGAAGGCAGAGATGGTTCTAAGGGGCAGGAAAGGGGGAGAAAAAGAGAGAGAAAAGGAGAAAAAAAAAAAAAAAAGAAGCCAACAAACCTCTATCAGGTTGTTTGAAATCAAGGCACTGTACTGTTAAGCAAGGCAGCAGTGAAATCTAATCCTGAGCATAATTGGTTGCAAATGAAGCACTTTAATATCAAATCTTGAGTTGTGCCCTGGAGCTGCAGTTCAGGTTTGCATGAGCTACATGTAAGTGGAGCTAAAATGTGTCTTTTTTTCCTTTCTTTCTTTTTTTTTCCTTTTGCAAAGGTACATTCTGTTTCAATCTGTTGTAAATTTGTGGGGCAAAGTAATTGCTCCTCAGCTTATAAAGCCAAGATATTCTGTCTTGAGATGTTCTGTACCTTGAAAATAATCACATAGAAATAAACAAAGAAAAAACCTTATTCAATAACAAGAAAAATAAGCAGATTCCCAACAAAATCCATCTCACAATGTCAGCTTGCCACTCTGGGTTCTGTTATGTGAAGATGTTTATTAAACTTATCATTATATTATATAATGGCATTTTATTTGTACTATCAATCTTTTGAAAAACACAGAAAGTGAAAGAAAACCTGGAAGGGAAGGGAAGGGAACAATATTAGCACATTGACTTTCTAATTTCTTCATGTTCTAGAAAACTTTACAAACCAAATACATAGGTATACTTCAGAACTTGGATTTATCTCTCTTTGTAAAAGGAAACTATTCCAATTATAGCCTTAGCGGTTTTTTTCTTTTAATTTTTGTTTTCATTTCTTTTTGTTGTTGTTGTTGCTGTTTGGGTTTTTTTGAGAGGAAAAGTTCATGTTCATTCTTGCAGTAAAATCTTCAGTGAAGAGCTGAAATCACTTTTGCTGTGTTCAGGACACTGAAGCAGGGATCCCACAGTGTCTCTTGTCACTTTAGAGGATGTGATCTCTGCCTTCGCTCTCCCAGTTTGTAAATTAAAAATAATAACACTACCTTCATCTGGAGTAATTATCTGCATTTTGGGTTTTTTAACATAGGAATTAGACCATAAAATTTTCATGCAAAATACCAAGCACATTGTGACACGTCTTTCGTTGTTTTTCCGTCCATATTCAATGCTGTCAATAAGTTAAACCCTCATTTCTAGATGTTCAGAATTAAGCAGCTTTTCAGTTTTTCAGACTTATTAGAATTTGAGTATAGAAGCAGTAAAATTTTCATAGACAATATTGCAGTATCAACTTTTGCATATTTTTCAGCTTTTTCCCTATGTTTATGCTTATTTCTAAAGAAAGTAAAAGCAAACAGTCAAGATTAAACATAAAAATTTTTAAAAAAGAATATTTTTTAAGAAGTTGTCCGTAAACCATCAACCCTCATCTCACAGATTTATGTTGCTTTAGAATTTCTTGTTTGGCTCTCTACAGTGGCACAAAATTTCAACTGCTCTGACTTTAGTATGCAACAGCTCTTTTTTAATAACCAAGAAGTAACAGAGTTCATGAAAGATGAAGTACCGGAGTCCTGGAACTTGATCCAGAAATGTTCAGCAAATAAATTCCAAGTGACCAGAAGATCATAATATTTACTACAGGTTCCATATTTACTCACTTACATTTACTATAAGCCATAACAGAACTCCTTACATTCATTTTCATACCTGCAGCAAAAGGAAAATCGACTTTCAGGAAAATTTCAGATTCTTTCTTTGCATGATAAATTTGCTCTGTGGTACAGGTGGTTGCAGAGCCTTACCAGGGATAAAATATTGAGAAATCAGAACGGTGTATATTTAATACAGCATGCACTCCTGACTATAAATTTCATGCAAGATGTAAAAGAGTTAAAGCATAGAATCATTATGTATTCTTGACTGACATTCTTTTCAAAGGTGACTAAAGGTTATTAGGCTGATCTCATTTGAGAGCTTGACAGAAAAGAGCCACAGCATCCTCTATAGTCTTTATATGTCCTGGAAACCACAGGACTTAATCTGTTATTTACTCAGATAAAAAATCTGTTATTTACCCTTCACATTTAAAATTGTAAAACTGTAGATATTTACTCCCAAAAAGTTATTCCTGGAAACTATTCTAATCCTATGGATGAAGTTCCCTAAAACACTCCATGTCACCATATGCTCAACCAGCAGCTTGCTGCCGCAATGGCATTTCAGTAACATTATAGAAAATGTATTAAAATAAATATAAAACTCATTCAAATCAAGAATACCCAGAGAAGCATCTAAAGCAAACTCTTAAATTTCTAAGGACATTGGCATGGAAGTTGTCTTTGTTTGAGAGCAGAAGAAGCACTTCTATGTTCAAAGTAATATGCACTACAGAAGTTGATCAAATAATACATGTTTTGCCTATTTCTAAAAGCACTGCTTTGAAGCTCTCTTGCTGTCTCCATAGCTAAACAGCTAAATTATTTTCCAAATATCCCCCAAAAAAACAGTCTGCTTTATTTTGCTTTTCTATTTCCTCACTAAGAAGACAAAAACCAGAAAGCTGCCTGCATCTTTCAGCTACAACTTGTTCTCCAACTTCGCCCCTGGTGCTTATTGCATGTGACTGAAAGAGAAAAGGAAAAGGTTACAGCCTCACTCAACAATTACACACAACACACACAATTGAATGGCAGCTGGACAATGAACCAACTACAATACAGGATTCCTATTACCCTCTTCAGCCCATAAAACTGGAGCAGTTCACACAGTTCACAAGAGGAGCAACAGCTAAGCCCCCCATCCCTACTGGCTGAAAGGTTTCTTGGAAGAAGTTTCTCATTTACCTGGATTTCACTCTGCTGTTAGTGTGAAAGGAGAGAAAGGAGATGAACTGACAGAGGAGGAAAAGGAAAAAAAAAAATCCTGCTTTAAAATTTTACAAGGGAGGAAATAAATATAAAACAAGGGGAAAAAATACAGTCTAACCCAAAGAGAAGCATGTCTCTTGAAATAAATATCTCCCAAGCTCATAAACAGTGAGGCCAATGGTCATGAACGTAGCAGATGTTTATTGCCTCTTACACCCTCTGCTACTTTGGGATAATCACTTAAATATCACCAAATCCAGTTTGAATTTAAATTAGCTTCATATTTTCTTTCATGATTATTTCATTAAAAAAATCATATGATTAGCCAATTAAACAGAGACAGGAGAAGCAAAAAAAAAAAAAAAGAAAAAAAGAAAAGAAAAGAAAAAGAAAACAGTAGGGGAGCAATAGCCTTTAATATTTTCAATTAAGATGCAGTGCCACCAATAAAAGAGGCTTACATTTTCATTTTATGGGTACCTATGGAGAGCATTAAGACACAAATGACTCAGAGCAAGGTAATCATTTCAAAATATATTGTAGTGGAGGACTGTAAACAGTGCAGTGTATTAGCTTAGATGGCATGTGATGAAAATATCAAGTTTCCAGAAGTGCATTCAGCACTGGTTTTAATATTTCTTAGGGCATGCATTTGCAATGCATGTCTTCCTTTATGGGAGCAGAGGCAATGTCCTTATGGAGAGCAAAGTTCACTGCTGTGGTGGAGGCTGCTCCTTGAGCTGTGCTCATGGGTCACGCTGGCTTTTTAACTCTACCCAAACATATCAGGCTGAGGCACCAAGCTGTGGAAGAGGTTACCAGCACTACAGAATCCCATGAAATCACTTTAGGCTGGTCTAATTGACCCAGAGACAAAGGGGGTGTGGTGGGTTGACCCTGGCTGGATGCCAGGCGCACACCAAAGTTATTCTGTCCCTTCCCTCCTCAGCTGGACAGGGGAGAGAAAATATAACAGAAGGCTTGTGGTTCAAGGTTAGGAAAGGGAGAGGTCTCTCACCAGTTACTGTCTCAGGCAAAATGGATTCAGCTTGGGGAAATTAATTTAATTTATTCCCCATTAAATAAGAGTAGAATAGGAAATAAACCCTCCCAAAAATTAAAAATCATTTCCCCCACTTGCTGCTCCTTCCCAAACTCAACTTCACTCCTGATTTTCTCAACGGCCTCCCACCCAGCACTGCAGCAGCATGAGGAATTGCACCGCAGTCAGTTCCGCACATGTTGTTTTTTGCTGCTCCTTCCTCCACCTGTGCTGGACTCCTGGACTCCTCACCCCCTGCTCTTTTTTTTTCTCTCTTCTTAAATACATTATAGCAGAAGTCCTGCCACTGTCACTGATTTTATTGGCCTTGGCCAGTGTTGAGTCCACCCTGGAGGTGGCATTGGCTCCATGAGGGTCAGTGGAACCTTCCAGCAGCTTCTCACAGAAGCCACCCCTGCAGCCCCACCACTGCTTACCATGCCAAGCAAAGACAGGGAGAAATCACAGGTTTGTCTGGAAAATGTCAGGTAAGAGCCGTACTACTGCTCAAACACAACCCAAGGAAAGCAGGATGCATTTGTCAGAAATCCTTCCATCCCTAATGCACAGCCAGCAGGACCTCCATTAGTTTCATTGTGGTAGCATCTAGGAGAGCATATCAGGGACAAAAGAACTATGATTTAGTTTTGGCAAGAAATAATAACTTCCAGTAATCTCCAGGAATTTATTTGATCTTTATGAAGGTCTTTTTCCAGTTACAGATGTTTATCACTTTAGAATTTTAACTTCAGGGTTGGTTTTGGCTTTTGGGTTTTTTGTTGTTGTTGTTGTTGTTTGTTGTTGTTGTTGTTGTTGTTGTTGTTTTGTTGCTTTTTTAACTTAAAATAGGAAAAAAGTCTTAGGGTAGTACTTATATTGTCTTTCTCTGATTCTCTTTTCATCTTATCCCCCTTCACTCTTTTTTCTTTCCTCCTCTCCCCTCTCCTTATTTTTCCCCTCATAAAAGAGTTTTTGAAATACAAAAATAATTAGATCTGTTTGTTTCAAACTGAAATAAATGATCATCCACTTCCCTGTCTTTGTTACTTGTAATTTCTCCATTACATAGCTCCAATTAGCATTCACGTCAGAAAGGTTTTTACCTTAATCTGCCAGGCCTTTTGCTTCATCTTGTCAGTCTTCTCTTTTTAAATTAAAATACTAAAACAGATGTACAGTGATACCTAGGATGGTACTTTTGGGTGACTCGACCTTCTAACTTCCATCTGTGGACTAATGCCCAAGAGTTGTTTATTCACCATTGTCCTTCCTTTCAAAATGAGCCCAAAAGGAAGGATGTCTCTAAATATAAATGAAATTTAGCATCTGACAGATTAAGCTCATCATAGTTTTTTGCTATTTTCCCAAGAAGATCATATTTATGACCAGCATTTCTGAAATGAAAATATTTGAACTGGGGATCAAATTTTGCTTGAGTTATTTTACTGAACAGTGAAATGTCATCTTTTCAATATAATGAATAGAAATTGCATGATTTTGGATCAAAAGGGAGTTGTCATGATAAGAGTGGAATGACAGTGGAGAACTTCACAGTCTCTGGAGTCACTCTGGCAGATTGGATGTTTTTTCAGCATTCTATAATGTTACAATATTTATGTATTTTACAATTCCTAAGAAAAGAATTTGCTAATTTCCTCTACTCTGGTGATTATTAATGATTAGTTGGTCAGGCTGACCTCAGTAGAGGCATTGGCAAGGGACACAATGGGAGGATAGGTGTTACAGGGAGTTAACACCGTGCTGTCAAAATGGTTGCTTCATTCAACTGCAGATGTGAGTTCTTAATGACAGTTTTGGATGCTCTATAATGTTAAAATTTGCAGGAATGGTTTAGTTTTATATTCAAGTGAAAATCAAGCCCTTTCTGCCTTTTATAGCGATAAATTTGGCTGCAGAAAATGAGAGTGATGCTGTGGGAAAAGCTGACCTCAGACCTTCAAAATGGTGGAAAACCCATGAGCAGAGAGGTTGACTATATGATTTTCCTGTTTAGTCAGCCTCAAAGTATGTTGCCACCTTTCACATCAATGCTCCTATCATTCAAGCTGAAAAAAGATTTTGAATCTTTATTGAAATGGAATACACGATACACATAATTCTTGGACAGATTGTTTGAGGGAAGAATGCAACGGTCAATGCATTAGTGGCAAACAATTGCATATAGCAGGCAATAAGGGTAATATTCTCCATTTTTTACTCTGAGGTCAGTTAAACACCACCAGCTGTTAATTTATTTGTTTTTGAGTAAAGGTGCAAGGCACAGGGTAAAGTTAGAGGAGCAGTGACAAAGGCACATATGTCAAGGACATAATTCAGAAGCAGGCACTAGATATAATTACTCAGTGGCATATGCATTGTTTCAGTACAGGGAATGAAAATAAAGAAGAGACATTAATCAGAATGATAATCAGTCAATGATGCAATAACGGTGATCTAGCTGTACTTAGTTTGAACACCTCCTGTCCAGGAAAATATCCAGGTAGTCACCATTTTCATACTGATTATATAATGAAAAATGAGAGTAATGATTCAGGTTTGGCAGCCACAGGGTTCTCCTGTGCTGAGAAACTAATAAATGGACACTAAATCTTGATATACATATCACATTGGGGCTGTCAGATCATAGTCTTCTCCAGAAAAGTTTCCTTGATAATTCAGCGCATCACAGTTTACTTTTCCCACTTGAATAGCACTTTAATAACATTAAAAATACTTCTTACTACATTAACACTTCCTGTGGATATTATATTTCTGACACACTCAAATAGCATTTCTTTTCAATAGGAGAGGATGTTTTAACCAAGAGGGGCCAGACACTATTTTGTGCAGTGTTTTTTGTACTGTAGGGACACAGTGTTGTCCCTTATGAACTCCTTGCATTTAGATTTTGGCACAAGTGTGTTGCCAGTTGGATTGATTGTGGGCAGAAGATTTTTTTATTCTCTCCACCTGTTTCACATATTGAACAAGAAGTGTTATTAGTTGATTTTGCCATTAATGAGAATTTAATTATTTCCCTCTTCCTCTATGATGAGAGGAAGCAGGGCAGTCATTGCAACTACAGAGAGTACTTCTGTTTTGGAAAGCTGACCTACCAGAAGATAGATATAATATGTTAGCTTTCTTTAAAATATTTTGTTATAACTTCAAATATTTTTTCCCCATAATGCAAACACAAAGCTGAAAATGAATGCTTAATCAGGTAGCCATAAATGAAAACACCCATTTACAAGGTAACTTACACATAAATAGTTTTGAGGAAATTTAAGAAGCCGCCACACTCTCTAAGGAAAAGCTTGTTTTCTCTGGAGCATCTTTATAAATACTTGGATTTAAGGTTGTGGGATATATTTTTTTGTTTGCTTGTTTCTCTTGTCTTTGATTTGGTTTTAGTTTGGATTAGTTGTTCAACTGGTTGTTTTTGTGAAAGTGAAAAGGTATATCAAAAGCCATGAGGTGGCAAGTTTCTTGCACCTCACAGAAAATATAGCTGCTATATCACCATTCTACCACAACATCTGCTCTGGATGTGTGAGTTCTTATGCAAGGAGACAGTTGAAAGTTCAGAGTCATTTCCCAGACTTTTGTTGCCTAACCCATTCTGGAATGATAGAGCTCAGACTCTTGATTTAAGTGAAGTTTTTGTTGTGGTACCATATGTGAAGAAACCTCAATCAAGAGCTATTATGTGTTTCCCTTGAATACCTAAATGAGAACAGAGAATTTCCAAACGAAAAGTGTCAGGCTTTGCAATCAACAAAGTGTGAACCACATGAATGGAAATGACTGTTCAGGCAAAAGTTCACGATGAAGGGAAAAAGTAATGTAAAAATAGAATTATTTTCAAGGTGACACGTGAATATCATCAGACATTTAGTGCTGATAAAACATCAGATGGATTTTGTGATGGGGTTTTCTGGAACCACTAAAGGAGTTTCTCCCTCTGGAGATTTGAAAAGGCATACTGTAAAAGTCTTTCCAGGAAGGATGGCATTACCTATTGAAACATGGGACCTGAGAAGGCATTAAGGGAAGGGAGATTTCAGATTTATCTACTGTAATTTCCAGCTTTACTGCTGCACCACTCCTTACTTATGGTCATATATGTTCTTGTGTCTCCTGGGCCTACAGTTCTGTTCCTGCCATGTGCTGTGTGCTCCTCTCTTCGTAATAATGCCACTGATGCATCCCAGATCCTTTCAGGACCTGGATCACTGCTGTGAGGGATCCATATCTGTTTGCTCTTAATAAACAGATACTAGGGTTTTGTTTGGGGATTTAATTTTTTTTTTCTTTTGTTAGTTGGTTGATTGGGTTTGGTTTTTTAGCAAAACCCTCCAGATAATTCCAAAAACATGGTATAACATGGAAGTAATTTCCTTTAAATTCTGTTTTCTTCTTCTCAAGTCCCTACCTTGGAACATGTCTTTTCCCTCTTTATATTCCCTTTTTCCTCTTTATATTCATCCACCACTTAAATACTTTGTGAGAGAATGAAGCCAACTTTTTGTCCATTTGATTCCTTGGCTTGCCCAGCTGCTCAAGGATGTCTTCTTTACATGGCATTTTTCCTTACAGACAGAATATGCTGTTACCCACATACAAGCATGGCATCTTTGTCTCTGAAGCAATGGCACTTAAACTCCAGGAAATTTTAATAGAATGGTTCACATTCAGACTCTCACTCTTCTTTAAATACTTACTGTGAATGAGCTTTCTCTTTCCTGCTGCTTTGAAATGAACAATTAAAGTGAGTTCCACCTTGAGTAAGCCTGGGAGCAAATTGGCATTTCTGGGCTTGGTGGAGGATGTGTCATGTGTTCCCACCATTTGGTTTCTTGCAATATGACAGTATTTTTTCCTTTGTTAAAATCACAGAAGAGGAGAAAAAGAATAAAATAAGAGAAAGAAAGAAAAATTGCTGAAAACAATCAGAGTTTACAGAATGGTTTAACTATTTACTACCAGCCTAGATTGGAAACCTTTACCATTAAGGTTTTTCATCCGCCAGAGGGGCAAATTTTATCATAGCTGAAACCTGTGAGATTCCTTCATATTTTTACACATCACTTCACTCTTCTCCCATTTCTCTCTCTGCCTGAAGTCCAGCAGCTACTCCTATCTACACTGCCTGATGCAAAACCTATCAAAGCCAATGGAAATGGTCATATTAACTTTGCTGGGCTTTGGTCCAGGTCCTGAGCCATATGGAGCTTGAACCAACCTTGACCTCGGCGGAGATGAAACAAGTCACCTCCGACATTGTATCAGTAGTTTCCTACAATCCATCAGTAAGATGTGTCACATATGCAGCATGAGTGAGTCCACCTGCCAAGAGTGATGCTTTTGCTCCACTGGCTCATGGCCAGTGGGTTAGTCATGCTATTTTCCCTGCATGATAAGAGAAGCTATGCATATTAGGCATTTTTTTCTCCTATTTAAAAATGACAGCCTGGGATCTAACTTTGCATTAACTGCTCATAAAGTTCTGCAAATTCCTCTCCTACCTTTTGTCATTAGCACATTAATGATCTTCAGATGGTTCAGTGCAATGCTGCAGAAAGTTTGGATGACTAACAGACCTTTGTATTGTCACTGCTGGTGAATGTTTAAATAAAGGTGATGCAATTAAGAAATATTCATACAAATCGTAGGGGGAAATGAATTGTGGTTTTGAGTTAAATGGGAAAGCATTAATACAATCCTCACAGCAAAATGTCCTTGCATCTTTAGTACATTCAGGTCATAATTATGCAGCTTAGGCTACCACAGAACTCTGATTCACCTCAAGGAGTCAAGTGAAAAGTGCCTTAAAACTGACAAAGAATTCACAGATTATATATCACATGTGCAATTAAAAGTGATCACAATCAGTTAATCATAGTAATAGCAATTGGGAAATTTTGCCTAGGCTTTGCCATCTACACAGCTGTTATTGAAAGATGATTTTGCAGAATGACATCAATATAAGATATCAAATACAAGTATTTTCAAGATTCATTATTTTTCCCTGTAAATTTTCCTTTGTCAAAATTATAAAAGTCAGTATCTAAAAAGTGCTCCTGAAAATATACTGCCCTTACTACAGCTATAATAAAACCAGTAAAATTAATCAATTTGTGTCTTTCAGCTATTCTAAATCTTTCTGTATCCTTAACAATATTTTTAACACAAATTTGTTTTGCTGTTTTTTGTGCAAAATTCTATGTTTAAGAGACACAAACTAAGTATCCTTTTAAAATTGATTTTTAAAATGGTTTTGCATAGAGAGCTGTGTACCCTTGACAAAGAAAAGTTTTGACTTTGAAAAATAAGCATATTGACTATGGGTAAAGGAAATGGAAGCAGAAAGCCGCAAAACTCAAACTGTTTTACCAGAGGATTCCTAACCATGGTTACTAAGCAATGCTAAGATTAGGCCTGAGCTGAAGATCTTGCAGGGATGAACAGAAGTTTCAGTTAGTGATTATCTATTCAGTAGTCCAGTTTGTTTGTTTGTTTGTTTCTTTGGGTTTGTATTTTTTTTTTAAACCTGTACTATGTTAGTGTTACAGAAGAGCAGTGGATGCATTCTATAATTTTAATTACTTTACACTGTTTCCCACAGCAAGCAGACACTGCACTCAGTATTGGTGAGAGATTGCAAATTGGGGTCCAGGAGCTGCTGTTGTCTTACTCCGTGCTGCTCATCTCTGAGACAGTGCCTAATAAACCTCTAGTGGGGACATACAGACCTTACAATCTTTAGGATTCCCTTAGAGTGGAAATCACCACATTAAACAAATAATTATTATCAAGAAAATCTTTACAAATTATTATGAATTTGCCTATGACTTTCTTGGTTCATGTCAGACTGAACATTGCAGGTCTTGCAGCTGAATGATCCTGAAGAGCTTTGAAGTATTTCATCAGATCTTTCTGATACACACAGCACAGATGGTTATGCTGATTTATTTATTTATTCCCCTCCAAAATATGAATTAGCTTTTTGCTTTAATCAAGTAGTCTCTCTGTTTGTACTCAGATCAGCATATATTTTAGGCCACATCTAACAAATGGTTCACAGAGCAGTAATTGTGCTTCACATCTTCTACTTCCATCTTATTCTTATTGGTCATACAGGCATCGTTTCACAAGGTTAATTGATGAGACCAAGCTCAGAAATGAGGGATCAGAAGCAGAATGACTCTGTGAGATTTATGGACAACAAAAGATTATTATAAGCAGTTCTGAGATAGGGAATGTAAAATAGTATTTAATGTGTGTGTGTGTGCATGGGGGGGGGAGGAGGGGGGGCTAGCAGCTAAATCATCAGAAATTTTTATGAACTCCACAGAAATTCCTAAGCTCTTAAAGCTTCTGTGATGTAGGTTCACATGCAAGGGATGTACCTGTAATCAGGGTGGGATCACTTAATTTTCAGTGCTTCTTTTGACTTCCATTGTTTTTTCCAGTAACGTTTTGAATCAAGGAGTCAAATATCTGTGTAGTATGCAGAAAGGGTCTTATATTTTCATCTAAGACTTTTTCTTCAGCCAAGGACTGTGAGAAATTCGTGGTGTCCAAGGTCCAGCTTAGTGTATGCATGGGGATTGTAGTCCAGTGCATTTCCTTGAATGGGTGCTGTTGGCCATGAGGCACAGGAGGAAGCTGACAACGCAATGAGCGTTCAAAGAATTAAGAGTTTCTAGGAAGCAACACATTCCCTGTGTAAGTGCTGCATGGTTGATAAATGGATTGGCAGAAAGCTTGGCACATCTGTAAAGCCTTTGGTCTTACAGCACCTGTGTGTGCAATCTTGTAGTGTTTGTTTGCTGAAGATAGATGCCTTCAAGGTGCATCTGCATTGTGCAAGCTTCATAAAATTGATTAGGGTGTCCACAGTGATGTTTTGGCCAGCACTCCAGGTATCCAATAGCCAGTTGAAAACAATTACTCTGTCAGAACAAAGTCTTCATTTTTTTGTTTGTGTATTTGTTTGCTTGTTTGTTTCTTTTCTCCTCCTTGGAAATATGGCTGGGAAATTCAGTCAAATGGTAGCCTTACTTGAGGGGAATCTGGCACCAAAAGCTGAATTCACCATTGCTGTAAGGATCTTGTGTGACCTTGAGTAAGTCACTTCTTCTCTTTGTTCCTTAGCTTCTATCTGTAAAATGGAGATAAATGCATTTCCATACCTCATGGGGGCCTGCTAAAATGCATTCATTACCAAGAAGTACATTTTATCTCCAATTTACACATTTTTTCTCTGCTGTCCTTGCTAGAAATCTGATTGTCCAACCAGTCCCAATGTAAACCCTCTTGCTTCTGAGTGGAAGCCAGGATCTACCTATTAAACTTTTTAGAACTGCTTACTGCATATATTTTACTCTGAAACCACCAAGACTGTTCTTTTTGTCTATGCAATTCTGGACTAAACAGGAAGCTTTACCAATCCAGTTTGATCCTGTAATTCTTGTTTTTGGCTATGTATAGTTCGGGGAATAGTGTCAGTATTTAAGAACAAATTTCCCTAAGTCTTCAAAATGATGAGCCACTTCTTATGAAGAAATAGTGCTAATTAAATCAGACAAACACAGATAGGAACACTTGTGGAGATCATCTGGTCCTACATTTTCAAATCACTAAAAAGGGAAAAAAAATCTTCAGGACTAATATCCAATTTTATCAAGCCCACCTTTTTATAATGTAATCGCTTACAGAAATTACCCTCTCCTAAATCTCTTAAATGTAACATGATATTATACATATATATATATATATATGTATATGTGCGTGTGTATGTCTCTCTCTCTCTATATATACGCATACATACATGCACACATACATACACACACATAAATATAAAACTAGAAAAAGAAATATTGATGAAACATTATAAAAGTTTGGATTTTTTTGAACAAAAATGAAAATATTAAGAGATGTCAAGCTGCCTTAAGCTTCTCCTTATGGTGGGCTAATTTTTTATTTTTAACCCTGAGGAAACAAATTTTTTTTCTCCCTGAGCCTTTGTAGATTTTATAACTGTGTTATAGGGAGCTAGCCTCTTAGCTGTGATTTCCATAATGGTTACTGAGGACTGCAAAAGAAACCCCTCACATGTAGCTGTATCATAGGTTATAGGTTCTTTATAGGTTCTGATAGATTCTACTGTCAAATAACAGATGAATTAAGGTTCTAAAAAGAAAAAAAAAAGGAAAAATAATTTAACTCAATGGCCAAAACACATTTTCATTTCTGCAAAACAGCAGCCGTGACAAGAGGTTTGGATGCTTTTTAGTAAGGGACGACCTTTTCCTTCACCAGTGGGGTCAAACCAAACAAGGATCAAAATAAAATAACCTTTTCCTAGGAATCCGTCAGTGATGAACTTAAGGCTGGAACCTTATCTGCTATTGAACTCCTTGGTAAAAAGCTGAAACATGGTAAATGTTGCTCTGAGCAGCAGTGAAGAGCTGAAGAGTTGGAGGAAGAAGACAATGGGGATACTGAGTGGAGCACTTCCGAGAACCTGATTTACACAATCTCATTTTATCAAGCATATCTCTGTAAGAAGTAAAATAATCTGTAGTGAAATAATCACTAGTGTCATCATTTTCTTTGGGCAACCTTTAGGGTACAGAAACTGACCTGTTTCAAAGATGAGCTTCATATAGTTTGGATAGAAAGCAGTTAATGAACTATAAGTGACAAAGGAAAGTGACTAGGTTAATTTTCTCATCAATGAATAAAAACAGAAACAGGATTGTTTTTGCAACAGTAGCCCATGAACACACAGAGAAAATATCACTTACAGTTTCTTTATTGATCAGGTTTTATTGAGCAGCCAGTACATCTACTTTTTTTTTTTTTTTTCCCTTTAAAACAGTTTTGCCAGCTGAGTCACTGTTTAACACTACTTTAAATCAGGTAGCCCTTTAATGAACTATGAATATCCATACAATTTAAATAACTTTTACAGTTATAAGTGTGAAAATTGTTTAAACTACAGTCACTCACATTTTATTTTCTTTCTAATACAAAATGTATTTTTAATTGTTACAATTTCCAGAAACAAGCAAACCTATGAAGACCAACTGACATGGTTCTCCTATCTTTTTTAGTCATCTACTTACCGGTTCAGGTACATAGTCTTGTGCCAACACTTATTCAACTGAAAATGTGGGAATTTCAAGTGAGATGAATCTTGAAACAATTAACTATATGAAAAAATTTAACAATCCAATATTTAACACCTTCTAGTTTTTTAGTCCCAAAACTTTGCCATAGAGGGAATATTGTGTATTCATATCATTGTTTAGTCATATCATTGTTTAGTCATATCATACTTATCTACTAGTTAAAATTTAGCTGAAATATGTTGCTGTGGTTGTCAATATTTACCTGTTGGCAGAGTTCTGCAGCAATATTTTGTGACAAATTCAGTATTATATTAAGGCCCGTGCCCATTTAATGGCAGTGTATATGACTACTGGTTTCAGCTATGATTAAGTATATGGGTCTGTCCTACGTGATCTGCATCACCGTAAATTACTCATTGATTGTTTATCCTTAGTTTTCATTTTTTTTTTAGCCTCATGAGTTTAAACAGTCCTGATCAACAGATGCCAGCTGGGGAAGGCTTGAATACATCTCACAGTGAGCTACAGAGCAGCCAAGAACTTTGCATTACACAGATGCTGGAATAACACAGAGCAGTACCGGCGCAGTAATTAAAGAATTACATCAACATACCCTACAGGACTTAATATATACACACATATTTGTATATTAACCTTGTATGAAAGCCTTGATTAATTCTGTCTAACTTATTGTGCACACAGCTCAGGCACTCAAGCTGGAAATTTTGTGGCCCTGATCTCTGTACCCACCACCAAGGAAAAACGCAGTCTATTCATGATCTGAAAACTCTCCGGACACAACCAGCTCTCTCAGTTTTTTGAAAAATAGGGCTGGAATGGAATGGAATGGAATAGAATAGAATAGAATAGAATAGAATAGAATAGAATAGAATAGAATAGAATAGAATATTTCAAAGGGATCAATATTTCAGTCTTTCTTAAAATAACACCTGGACAAGAAAAGTGCAGCTGTTACAGAAACACTCTTTATGACTCAGAGAGACTTAAAGTTTAAAACTTCAACTGCATCTCCCCTGAAACTTATTGGCCAGAAGTTTGTCAGAGCTTTAATAGAGACATAGGAATTTATCAGCATGTTTTCTTCATGGAAAATGGCTTTTTGCCAATACCACTTATCTCACAAACTCCCAGTTGTAGGAATACCACACTTGCATTATGGATATAGCATAGACAATTCCTTAGTGAAGTCACAAAACTTTGCATACATAAAGTCGATATCCCAAGGTCAAAATTTCTTCCCACTCTGTGAGGTTGCAAGGCCACTGTTCAAATATACATCTAGGTATTTGTTCCAGGACTTATCTCCAGCATATTTCAGGCAGAGAAACCCTTGCACCATATTTCTGTTGAATGCAAAAGAGAGAAGAAACAGAAGTTTCTGAAACTCAGAACACAGGAATGAGCTGCTCCGTGGCATGTTCTTAGAAAGAGCAACTCAGAGCTGTATCTCGGAAGGGAAGGTGGCAAGGATGAGGAAGCAAGGAGTTATGGGACTATAGAAGCAAAAATTACTCTTTATTGTTTTACATTTCCTGGCAAATGCTTACAGAATCCCAGAATTGGTTAGGTTAGAAGGAACCACAGTGCCTCATCTGGTCCAATCTCTCTATTCAAGGAGAGTCATTCCAGAACACATGGCACAAGATGGTGTCCAGATGATTTTGAGATATCTCCAGTGATGGAGACTCCACATCCTCTCTGGAAAATCAGTTCCAATGCTTGGTTACTGCACCGGAAAGTAGTTCTTCCTCATGTCCAGGTGGAACTTCCTGGGCATCAGTTTCAGCCCATTGCCTCTTGTGCTATTTCTTGACATCCCTGAACAGAGACTGGTCCATCCTCTGAGCCTTCCCTTCAGATATTTATACACATTGGTGCAGTGCCTTCCCAGCTCTCTTTTCCCAAGGCTGAACAGGCCCAGACCCTCCAGCCTTTGCTCATTAGAGAGATGCTCCAGTTTCTTAATCCCCTTTGTAGACCTCTGGACCTTCTCCAGGAGCTCCACATCTCTCTCGTCCTGAGGAGTCCAAAACTGGACACAGCACTCCAGGTGTGCTTCACAGGGCTGAGTGGAGGGACAGGATCACTTCTCTCAACCTGCTGGCCATGGTTTTTGGTGCCCTCTCATTTTTCTGCTGCATTCTGAAATTGCTTTGACTTTTTTTCCTTTTTTTAATGTGTCATTATAATAGGACTCGTAAATGTACTTGACAGCTGGACTCATTAAATTAAGCCAGTTAATGCATGCAAAAGTAAAGTTTACCAGAGGAAGCCCTTCTTGGTGTAACTTCTTTATAAAAAACTGGCAAAGCTCAGATTTTTTTCACACTGAATATGGCACCATAGGGAAATAGTAAGACAAATTACTTACATGACTTTCACCGAGTAATGGGAATCCTCTTGATACTAAGAGTGTACATTCTATTAAAAAAAAAAAAGAAAAACCAACCAAACAAAACCAAACAAAAGAAAAAACTCACAGAAAAACCCCATGCTGATGCAAAATACCTTATTTTCATTTAAAATGGTTGACTGTTTGATTGACTTTAAAACTGGCATTTTCTTTTAGGATAAACAAATAGGATAAGGAGGAGTTTTGTGAAGGAGAGGTTTTGTGCAAGAACATAAGAAGAAAAAGAATAAAAGAATAATTTATAGAAAAAGTAAGCAAAGTTTGGGTTTTTTCTGTTTTCTTTTCTGAGAAAAAAACCAAACCATATACGTCTCAATCCATTAATAACTCTTTTAAAAATTTTTAAAAAACACCCCCAAAATGCTGGTAATTTGATAAAAAAAAAGAGGGTGCAAAAGAAAAAGTCTCTTGGATATCAAGCACATTAAAACCCAAGGAACACCTATTCAACTGGTTGTGTTCATATTAGCATCTTTTTATTCTGAGTTACCTTACCTGATTCTTAACCCTCTAGTGTCCCACAGAAGGGATATCTTCAGGGTTGCCTCTCTGCAATGGGTCAGAGATGAGACAACAGAAAAGCACATTGTTTATTGCGCAGCAGAACGTTTCCAGCATCATTTACCATTCAATGAGCACTTGGGTGCTGGCAGATTGCCTCCAGGTTGAGAGCACAAAGTGCTGTGGGTGCTTTTTGTGGCTCGCTGGCACTGACACTACCTGGAGCTGACACTAATACAAGACAGGAACCCACTGCCATGGAGAACGAGCTTGGTCTGAATGTGGGCTACAGATCCTTTTCTCTATTTCCTTCAGCAGTTGCACATTTTACCTGAGAGGTGACTGCAGTTTATCCTCAATTTCAGTGGACTGGATTACATTCTCGAATGTATCTGCAGAATACACAGGAATTGTTTCCTTAAAAGGGATTTTATTCTAGGAACCATGTTTTATTCTTGCTCAGTATCTTCAGAAGCATCTAGGGTGAAAGACACATGACAGCATGAGACATTTGTGCACCACACTATAATAGTAAATCCATATTTTTTATCAAGGATCCTGCAGCAATATCTGTACAAATAAATTGAGCTTGTTTAGTGCCAGGGAATATATCTGGACACAGGAACCTTATCAGTTAGAGCATTATATACTTAGACCTGTCTGTGACATATTTTTGACCTAAGTCATCTAGAACTCCCTGAATCAATTCTCAGACATGGATAAGGAGTTACCTTAAGCTGGAGATGATTTCTAATGAGTAGTTCACATGCAATTACTTTGTTTCAGAGGATAAGCAAGTTAATCCATTACTGGTTAGGCTCATTCTGATGCTTTCAGTGCCCGAGAAGAATCCCAGGTGTTTTTCATTATAAGTATAGATGTAGCTAGTGGTGTCAAAAAAACTTGTCACAGAGGTCTCACTGCACTACTCTAATATCAGAAAAGGTCTTGGTCACCTCTGAAATATTGCTTTTCCTTGGATGGAAACACAACAACACATGCAAGATCACATCACATTTTCTCACCTACTCCTCCAGGGTAAGGGTGCAACTTAACATTTCATGTGGTAGTTAAGCCTTTGAATAGAGTCAGCAGTAGAATAAAGTCCTCATTTGGTTTACCAGGACACAAACTAAGTATGGAGGCAACAGATATTGCTCTGAGTTCAAAGAAATTCATGGATGTGCCGCAGGTGCATCACCTGGATGAAAGTAAAGAAAATAGCTACACTGCTTATCACAGAGAGACAACCACAAAATCACAAGTTCCTCACCCACTGGTACTGGCACTGTGAGTTGTTTGGGTTTTTTTTTTTTTTTTTTTTTTTTGAGGGGGGATTGATTTGTTGATTTATTTAAAGATTTTTAGGTTTTTTTAATGCTTTTGTTTGGGGTTTTTTTTTGGTGGGGGTTTGTTTTGCTGGGGTTTTGGTTTGTTTGTTTGTTTTGAGTGGGTTTTTGTTTGCTTGTTTGTTTTTGTTTGATTTTTTTTAAGGTAATGGCCATTATTGTACTGTGACAAATGTGTACTTCTTGCAAGGAGACTTCCCTGAGTGATATAACGATGGATCAAAAACCCTGTGATGATAAAAAATAAATACCTCCCCACCAAAAAATACCCCAAACCAAACACAAAATAATCCTCCTGAAGACAGAGGCATAACATCAAGACATTGGTTAAGAGGAATGTGTGTCTTACACTCTTATGTAATTTAAGCACCTTAAATCCCAAGATGAGGTCCAGTAAAAGCTTTTAAAAGACAGCCGAAATGAACTAAAAATAGAGTCACATCATAAAAGGATATAAGAAACTGAGATTTGTGAAAAGTCTGTCTCCAGGCACCTGACAAATATCACTGTTTTGATAAAAAGAGAAAAGGGAAGGGAACTTTAATGGACTACTGAGCTTTCAGGCAGAGAGATGCTTTCTCAATGTACATGGACATATTAATTAAATTGCATCTGAAAATTGCATGTTCAGTAATTTTGAATTTCTAAGTGAATACAGTGAAGCAAGTTTTTAGGAAGCATTTACATGTAAGTGAAATGGGTCATGTTACATTGTCGCAAGGTTAAATTCCTCTCCGTACCATGCCCAATGTTTTCAAGCTCATTTCACACTTATACATTTTTATTCTTTGTGGCACCTGAGAGAAATAAAATGAAATAGCATCAAATAATTCAATACTAAGAAGTGCTTCTCTTTTAATGGTAAGAATAACAATATCTTTTAAAGAATGCTTATAAGTAGGCAGTGTGGAAAAGTTAGAGTGAGAGAAGCTGAAATTGGAAAGCCACAAGTGTTAAGAATGAAATGAAAATTATAAGCAAAGCCGCCTTCTTTTTACATTATTTTGTTTCCAGCAGAACTGATGTGTGATCACTGGAGTGTCCTTGTGGTGTTTTCTTGTTTCACCCATATCCTCTTTATCTCCGTTATACCCATTTTTTTCCCGAAAGCAATTTATATGAAAACCAGCCTATACTCACTAGCTTTCTATATATCTTTAACTCCATATATCCCACTAACGATTCTTTATCCTAAATCTATATGTCTCAATACCTCCACTTTTACTAAAAAAAATAATTTAAAAAATTTAAAATTTACTCAAAAATAAAAAATGTCAGATGAAGGTATCTAACCAGCTCAATTATACCTACCTCCTGACAACACACAGAAAGCAGATGCTCACCAGATATTTGATTTCCAAAATAACTAAAGTTGCGGAGTCATCACAACATCTCAGCTGTTGTAGCTCCTCCTCCTCCACATTCTTTTCCCAAGCCCACATTTTAATCTGAATCCTGAATCCTATGCAAACAAGGCACTCACATCCCTCTGTCACTGTGGATCAGAACTCCTAGAGCAAAACATTTCTGATCTGTCCTCTCCAACCTCTGCCCCAGATCCCCCTCCCTTCTGGATCATTCCTCCTGAGGAATGGCCCATGCCATGACTGAAGGGGCACACTGGATAAGTGCCGGTGGAAGGCACTTAAGAGTTTGTACAATTGCTTTGCGAAACTCTGAACACTTGCTATTTTCCTCACCATGATTTCTAAATTGTGCCATTAGTATCTTAGAGACCAGGATGTCACATTTCAGTTTTTCTTTGAATAGATTTGAGAGTGAGATTCCAAAGGGTTTTAGGATGCCTTTTTCCATTTCCAAGACAGAGAAAATGGCTCTTCTATGACAATGTAAGCTCTCTGTGATAAAGAAAAGTTTATCCTTTTCATCTTGAAATCATTAATTGGCTGAATTTTGAATTAATGAGATTCAGAAGGGCCTACATTCTGTGTCATGCCAATGAGCTTTTCATGTCATCTGCTGTGGGATCCTGGAATACAGGTGAGTAAGGAGTGGTCAAGGAATGGTAGGGGAATGGTCAAGAAGAGCCCTTTGGCACTATGTCTGTCTTTCATTAGAATGGAAGCATCACTGGGAACATTAAAAACTATAGTCCTCTGGTGACATTCCATAATAATTTATATAAATTAAAGAAAGAACTCCAATATTTGGATTCCCAAAACTTTGTTTCTGTTGGAAATATTGCCCAGACAAATCCTGAGCAACATGTAAATAACACTGGGTTTGTTTTTGTTTTTTATTTTTTTCTTTAATTAAAAAATGTCAAGACCTTCTTTAAAATTTTCATTGAGTGATTTTGTGCACTGAAATACTGACTTTTAAAGCATTTGTAGGATAAGGTGTTTATAAAGTAACGCTTTCAATAACCTACACTTTTTCTTATCTTTTCTAATAGCTTTTCAGCGATGTGAGAAAGTGTGTGAGTGTGAAGGAGCTGGAGGAGGAAGGAATAGTACCATATTTTCCTAGTTTCACTCTGGAAAGAGCATCTTGACATGGAGAAATATGTGAAATATTCTTGTCTTCTAACTAGCTGCATTTTAAAAGAAGGCCAAAGAAACCTGAGGAGAGCAGAATAATTTCACAAAGGAAGTATTCTTTCTGGTTTTTTATGCAAAAGTTATGGACTCTTTTTACTAATCAAAGAACATAGAAAATTCAGTTTGAATGTTATTATGCCCAAAGAAGGAGAGCAAATTCAATCTTTCAGCTGTAAAAAAGAGATTTTACTCCTATTTTAAATGCAAATCCCCAGACATCTTTGCATAGCATCTCTACTCACCCCTTATAATGAATGGATTCTCCACTGCTGAAATCTTGAAATCTTTATCAAAACTAAGTGCCTTTCACTAATGTGTGTTCTAGTTCAATGACAGGTTTTAGGATTAGGCATAGGAACAATGAAAGCCTGTGCTGTGACTCATGCAGGTCAGATTACTTATCCACGAGGTCCTTTGTGGTTATAAACCCAATGAATCTAATAATCATATATAAAGGTGGAAAAGCCCATGGGTGAGAAGGGAGACAAAGAAGAAGAGTTGCAATCAAACAGTTTTCTAAATTCCTAAAAAAGACATAAAAGAGTGAAGATGGCTTGAAAGGGAAAAATGCAAAAAATGTTCTGACTTTCTTATGTATATGCATACACACACACATAACACCTCGGAGATTATCTTTAATTTGGATGCTCAGAGATTTTTAGATTATTTTTGTAGGAAGTTGCTGCATTGATGCAGTTTTATTTACCTTCTATGGCCACTTATGATCTAATTCAACCCTACCAAGAAACTTTTTGGACTATGCAGAATCATTGAAGAGGTAGCATAGCTGCATGCCATCAATGGCTGTTGGACACACCGAAACTGGGAATGATTAATGAACTGTTGCAGGATAGAGACATGGAATTCAACTCACAAGTCACCAGTCCCCATCTTGGTGTTGTCTTAGGCCCGTTAGAGTGATTCCTATCCCAGTGAGTTATAAGGAGATCAACAATAATGAGCAAACAAACTACCATATCTCAAAACTCACACCACATCATACTGCTGACTATTACAGCTTTACCTACTTGTTTTAACCATGTTAATGATCATCAGACAATGCTATCAGTGTCTCTACCATCATTTAATTTCATTCAATTTGTTTGATTTAATAGAATTTTGTTCAGTTTTAAAATTATATTCTGTGGATGAGTACAAGTGTTTGTGAAACAGAGAAAGAAAACTCGAGCTGGCATTCATCCCTGAAGAGAAAATAATCTCAAGGTATGATAAAGTAATGAAAAGAAGTAGGGCTTCATCCACTTTCTCTGTTTGGATGCAAAATTTTAGACATTAGTCTCTAGTCATGCAGTGCAAGAGACAGGAAACACTTATTTCAGGTTTAATCACTTTGGTTTGTTTGTTTATTTCTAAGTATTTGGGGAAAGAGTAATATTACAATTCTGCTTTCTTTTTCTCTCATTTGCTATTATATGTGGGTGAGTAGGGGATAGTGAACAATAAATTACACTACTTAGAGCTGTAGGCTAAGGCTTTTCTTGTCAGTTGTGTCAATAAAGTACACACATAACATCAGTTTCCCATTACACACATCATTCAGACTCATATATTACTCAGTATAATGGGAAAGGGGCCACTGAAATCTAAAATGAAAAGAGAAATTGAAGTACAACCAGCAGCAGCAGCTGAGCCAAAAAGCAGCTGTGGTGGTGAAACATTTAGTCACTGCTGCTGGGAAAAAAGAGCTATCTCTATAGAGGACATACAGTGCCACATGCTGGGAGCTATGCAGCAGGTGGGTTTCTGTGGGACTGGAAGGTACTCATCTCTTGGTATTTTATTTTTTTTTCCCTAATACCTTTAAATTCCATTTAAAATAACTGAATTTAAGCCCAAATTACAGCCCAGGTTGTGCTATTGGCCAAGTTTCATCAGCTGCTTTTATTGGTTGTTTATACTAGAGGGCAGATGCCACGATTTGTTCTCAGGATAAATTTTTGTCTTTCAGGTTGTGCTGCTGGGTAACTTTGCCACAATGCTGTAAAGCCTCTTTTCTAGAGCGCCTCATGCTCAAAGTTGGAGCTAGATCTTGTAAAAGTATGGTTTGTTCAGATGATGGAGCATGGGCAGAGAAGGGTGATGGAGCTCAGGAAGGGTCTTCAATCTATTTCTGAAGCAAACTTTGCTCTGCATATTTTCATAGTCAAACCTCTATTCAAACCTTTTTTGATTATCTGGGTGAGGGGATTGAATCCACCCTTCGTAAATTTGTGGATGGCTCTGAGTTGGGCACCTCGGGGTGAGAGCAGGAAAGCTCTGCAGAGGGGCATGGACATTCTGGATCCATGGGCTGAAGCCACTTGTTTGAGGGTCAACAAGAACAAGTGTTGGGTCCTGCACTTTGGCCACAACAATGCCCTTTAACTCCAAGCTGGGTCAGAATGGCTGAGAAGTTGCTCAGAGGAAAATATCCTGGGGGTGCTGGTCAACAGCAACTGAACTTGATCCCATAGGTGCCCAGCTTGCCAAGAAATACAAAGGCACCCGCCTGTATCAGCAATAGTGTGGCCAGCAGGACCAAGGAAGTAATTTGGCCCCTGCACTGGGCACTGGTGAGGCCACACCTTGAGTGCTCTGCCCAGTTCAGGGCCCCTCGGCTCAGGAAGGACATTTCAGACGCTGGAGCATGGGCAGAGAAGGGCGATGGAGCTCAGGAAGGGTCTGGAGCACAAGTCCCACCAGGAGCAGCTGAGGGAGCTGAGGTTGTTTAACCTGGAGAGGAGACAGGACTCAGAGCCCTTATAACTCTGCAACTCCCTGACAGGAGGTGCAGCCTGGTCGGGGTGGGTCTCTTCTCCCAGGCAACCAGACACAGGCTGAGAGGGACCCAAGTCTTAAGTTGTGCTAGGGGAGGTTTAGATTGGAAGAATTAGGAAGAAGCATTAGGAAGAATTTCTTCACAGAAAGGGTCATTAGACATCGAAAGGGACTGCCCAGGGAGGTGTTGGAGTCACTGTCCCTGGAGGTGTGTAGTCACTGTGATATTTTGTGAAAAATCCCTTTGCCAGGATTTCTTCTCCAGGGAAGATGAGAAGCCTCAGCTTCTCCATGTTTTGCTCCTCTGGAATATGATTTGGACAATTGTTTACCCAGCATGTGTACTGTTTTTAAATAATGGCCAGTCACAACCAGCTGTGTTGGACTCTCTGAGTCTGTCATGGGTTTTTATTATCATTCTTTTCTAGCCTTCTGATGTCTCCTTTCTATTTCTTTAGTGTAGTTTTAGTATATAATTTTCTTATTATATAATATAATAAATATAATATCATATCACATCATAATAAATCAGCCTTCTGAGAGCTTGGAGTCAATTCTCATCTCTCACCTTGTCCTGGGGACCACAACAACACCACAACAGTGTGTAAGGAAAGGCTGGACACAGCACGTGGTGCTATGGTCTGGTTGACATGGTGGTGCTCAGTCATGGCTTGGCCTCAATGACCTCTGAGTTTTTCCCAACCTAATTGATCTTGTGATTTTGTAAAACTGATGAATTCTCCATTGGTTCAGCTAAATTCTGACAGACATTCACTAGGCGCTCCTGCAAATCATTTATTACTGTTGCTTGAATTGTGCTTTTAGTGTTGCAGAATCATAAAACCATATCATAGTTTTGGTTAGAGGGGACTTGTGAGCATTATGTTGATCAAATCCTTCCATTGGCAGGGACACCTTTCACCCGACCAGGCTACTGAAGCTCCCATCCAACCTGAGTAAATAATTCTAAGGGTTGAGTATTCACAGCTTCTCTGGGCAACTTGTGCCAGGGTTTCACCACTACTCTTCATGTGTAGGCCAAAAATAGATGCAACTCGAAGATCAGTTTTTCTATTTGGATAGCCAATTATTTCCTCTCCCTATTTAGAAAGTGTCATAGCTTGTTCTGAAAGTTGCACATAATAAAAAGCCCCTGCAAAATAAGGAGAAAAGGAAGGTGTTATCATCCTTATTTCACAGAAATGGGAAGAATAAAGAACAAGGAAGCAGAGCCTAAACCTCAAGTGATTATTTTAACACCTGAATTGTCTTTCCATAAAATTTATGAAGTGAACAGAAGATGGAAAAGCAGCCTTGGTTCTGACTTTAAAACTGTGAAAAGCAAAACAACATTGAGGCTCATTATTAATTATAGCACACTAGAAAGGGAGGGAGAGAGGTGGTGGAATTATAGTCTATTTTCTGAACTAATACTTATGAAAACTGGATGGCATCGTCTGTGATTTCATAAATGTTCTGGAAGAAAAGTGTAGTGATTGCATAATAACCCCATCAAAAGGGTGGTTGATTAGTTTAGTCAATTTGGCATACATTTCAGCTATTATTTTCATTTGAGAAGCAGAGGCTGAATGACACAGTTGCTTTTATCCTGGCATTTTGCAAATGAGCATCCTAAAGCCTAAAGTAGTTCTTTCTTAACTTCTCTGCAACTTGGGACATAACTGTGACAACAGTGTTTGAAGATAACAGAGTTTAAAAAAGTTCAGCACTTTGAAGGGAATTGTGGATTTCTTAGTTTGTAACCATACACTAAAAAGAGGGGCAAAATCCTACACAGCTTGTGTTTGTAGAAGTGTTCAAAGTTATGACTTCTGTGATTAGATCACTGAAATGTCATTAATATCAGTATGTAGTTATTCTCTGTGCCTGAGGGTGTTCTGAAATATTGGTCCATACCCAAAAACATGTCATTAGCTTCACAGGGGTGAAATGCATAGCTGTGCTGTAGAGTATGCAGACATTTAGTAGGAAATGACTGCTTCATACAGATTTTCTTTGATCACAAAATCTGCATTTCAGAATTTCTGCTTCTCTTATGATAAATTCATTTATGTTCACCATCAGTATTTTTATCGAAATCTGATCACACCAATCCATTCCATGTGGGGTTTTTTTTTGGTCTTATTTTGGAGGTGGTGTCATGTTTTAGGAAGGATGTTCCCCAGTTTAGTACTCCCACTGAAAGAGCATCAACTACTCCACCCTCCCCCCTTCAAAAAAGGTAAAGATCATGGGTTAAGATAAAAATACTTTATTTGAAACTGCAATGAGATAAGAAAATTATCAGTAAACAGCCAAAAATATTAATGAAAAAGGTATAGGAAAAACAAACTATTTACACAAAAAAATCTGAAACAATAAGCAAATACTGACTGGATCTTCCCCACCACATTTTCTCCCACTGGAAGGAACACACATCTACTTGGAAGTGAGTGAGATTCCCTTTTCCCCATCCCTAGCAATGACACGAGGTTGTTTCAAATGACATTAGGGGCTGCCCACACTTGGCTCTTCTTGGCTATGGCAAAATATAACCCTGTCCTTGGCCAAAAGCATGAAAATTTTGGTCCTTTCCTTGGCTGTGAACTATAAGTCAATATTTTGTCCTTCCTTAATCGTCGCTTTAGAGGAGTAGTCACTAGCTCAAATATACTGTTATGCCAGTGGAAAACTCTATGGAAACCACATTGTGTGTTCTGAACAGCTTTAACTGTGGAAAAGGGTCTTAATTCAATTTTCAAACATATAAGTAGATCTGTTCTGGATAAGACACAGGAACTGAAATTACTCTGTCTGTGCCTAACCTGGGGGACCTTGGAGCATTTTGAGCTTTTGAGTCAAAGGTATAAAAATCAGCCGTGGTCTAAAGCTTCATCAGCAAAAACTAGACCCTTATCTTGGGTATTGTCTAACAAAGGAAAAAACAAACTATGCTCCAATACAGCATAGCTAGCAGTATTTACGGCCAAATTTTTGCCATTCTAAGGTGGTGTCATGGTTTAAACCCCTACTGGCAACTAAGTACCATGGAGTCACTCACTTGTTCCCTGCTCCCACATTGGCATGGGGAGGATATTTGGGAAAAAGATAAAACTTGTGGGTTCAGATAAGAACAGTTTAGTAATAGAATAATAAAATAATATGTAATAATAATGATAGTGATAATAGAATCTTAATGAAAAATGAGACTTAAAGAAGACAGGAGTGCAGGAAGACAGAAACAAAATCCAAGAGAAATACAAGGGAAACAAGGGATAGAAAAAATTGCTCACCACCCACTGGCTGATGCCCAGCCCATCCACCCCTGCTGACCAGCTGTCCTCGATTTATAGCTGGGTATGAGGCTCCATGAGATGGAATATCCCTTTGCCCAGGTTGGGTCAGCTCCCCTGGCCATGCTGACCCTTTGGCTTCAAGCGCACCTGCTTCCTGGAAGGGCATGGGACACTGAAAATCCCTTGATTAGAGTGAGCATTACTGAGCAACACCTAGAACAACTGTGTGCTATCAGCATTATACTCAGACTAAGTCCCAAACACAGGACTGTACAATTTACTGGAAGGAGAACTAACTTTATCCCAAACAAAACCAGGACAGTGGAGTGCAGGATCCATGTGTTCTGCTGCACCACCCAGATCAGATGTGATATACCCACTGACCTTGGTGTCGATAATCTGTAACACTTATTATATATATCTTTTTAATTTTATCTCTTTCACACATCTTCTCTCCCAATCCTCATTAGGACTCTGAAATGCTCTTGATTCTAAGGATGTTTTGTAGTTTTTTCAAGACAGTGTCTAAGAAGTGTGTGACAGGTTCCAAAGCTTTTTAAACATCACTATTCATAATTGTGTCTATGCTTACGGATTCACCAGATTCAATAGGGTGTAGACTCAACTTCAGCACAACATGGCCCTAGAAATCCCTATACTTCTTTCTGAAAGTCTTGTATTTTCTGTAAATTCAGATGGAAGTATCAGATATAAAGCAGAAGCAGAACAACTCTGCTATAATACCTTGTCAGAGGAGGAAAGCAATGTGAATTGTTCCAGCCATTTTCTTTCACCCATTCATATCTTTTTATTTCTTTCAAAGCTTTGCTTGTGTTCCTCTTTTGTTTTTTTTTTTCCTTTTTTTTTAAATTATTATTATTTAATCAAATTTGTCTTGTTTCTAGTCTGTCATTCACTTTTTTCTTTTTGTGTTATTTTTCCTCTTCTTCTTTTCTTTCTTTTCTTTCTTTTCTTTCTTTCTTTCTTTCTTTCTTCTTTCTTTCTTTCTTTTTCTTTCTTTCTTTCTTTCTTTCTTTCTTTCTTTCTTCTTCTTTCTTTCTTCTCTTTCTTTCTTTCTTTCTTTCTTTCTTCTTTCTTTCCTTTCTTTCTTCTTTCTTTCTTTCTTTCTTTTCTTTCTTTCTTTTCTTTTCTTTCTTTCTTTTCTTTCTTATCTTCTTTTCTTTCTTTCTTCTTTCTTTCTTTTTCTTTCTTCCCAAACACTACTCCCTCATTGTCAGTTTGCATCCATCCCCACCTCTGTAAAACAGAGCTTTCAAAGTTTATGCAGTTAGCGCATGTTGCTTGCTCTGAGAGAATGAGGGACACAGAAAGCAGTGACTAATATCAGAATCATGAGTGAAGATATGTTTTTATTCATAAACCCTGCATCTCTAGTGAAATTAAAAGCAAAGCAAAGGGTCGAAGCTCTGAACCCCTCTTTCCTGGAGCCTGTAAACCAATAAAGCTTTATATTAGCTATCGATATCTATCTCTGACTTGGCTTAATAACATCTTATTCCCTGTTTTCAGCAGCCATCAATAATATTTCTGCCTGCCCGCTCAGGTCCCCATCTCTGCGTGCAATTGCATTATAAGGGTCTATAAGCCCAATTTGCTTCACATTCTTATTTTTGGAAAAGGCTGTCTGGCTTTTGTAATGAGAGCAGCTGCCAAGAAGGCTTGACAGAATTTGTGGCCCATCTGGCTTATAATCTTCATTCAATATCGCAGGAGCCTAAACTCCAGACCAACTGATAAGTCAGAGCGTGCAGGCAGGCAGTGGCAGTAATCTTCCTTGTGATTTCTCAATTAAGGACAGGGACATCTCAGTGAATCTTTCATATCCTGGCTATCATAGTTTTGTTTTGGTTGTTTTTGGTTTTTTTGGGTTTTTTTCTTTTCTTTCCCCCCTGCCCTAACAAGACCAATGTTGTTCCATTTCTTAAAATTATGTTTAAAAAAAAAAAAGCACCAAAAAAAAGATCAGTTTAAAAACTACTTGGGTTCTCTTGAATCATGTTTAAGAAACTAGGAAATCAATTATTTGATTCTGCCTTTAAACTCAAACAGCAGTTTTCCACTATTCATACTTAAAGTGTCTGTGCTGACATATTCCTCTCAAATCATAGAAAACAAGGCAACAAATGATCCTGAGACATTATCTAGCATATTTCCCTAAGATAATGTGGAACTAGTTACATCTCTAGGATCCTCAGACCTCAGTCATCTTTGCATCATCCTCAGAGTACCTCATCAATGCTTTAAATCCTCAATTTTCAAAGGTTTATTTTCTGTTATCTCAACTTCTCCGCAACTCTCAGTTTCTGCTCCAGACGCAGAAACAAGCTGACTATCCTGCATGCAGCACTGCCTACAAATCCCTCACTTCTTGAACAGGAATATCACCAAATCTTTTGCTGTTTCCATCATAAGCTGTGTTTTCCAGAACACTGTTCATCTTCACACTCAGTTCCCCCTCTGTGGAATGGCATGCAGAGATACTTTCACCACCCATGTTTGGGAGCCCACTCAACTCTCTCAGTTGTTCCTTTACATTTCTTCCAGGCTCAGCTGGCTGAAAAGGCAAACCTTACTTTTAAACTCGCCACTCTGGCTCTTTCTGGGGGCCTCAGCTTCCTGCAGATGCCAGGGATGAATAGCTTCAGAGCTAATCATCTCACCTAGTTTAGAGATTTATCTTCAGAAGGTCTGAGATGCCTTTTGAGAAGGCAGACTTTCTCTGTTGATTGCAGTGGGGACAAGCTATGACCAGAGGCCCAACTTTTACAGGACTATCAAGATCAATTCCTCTATTAGCAAAGGAAATGAATAATGTAATAATGTATTTTTTTTTCTTACAGCTCTGCATGTCACATCTAATTTTTTGATTTCTGGTAAGATGAGAAGCCCACAGTTTTTGTTCCCCTCTGTTAAGGCATCCATCACCCTTGAGATAAAAACTGAGCTCATACAGTGGTTATCTGTAATGTGTTGGAGCTTTTATTACACATAGTTTTCACAAAAGCTCTTTGAGGTCTCCTAGAGCTTTACCACACACACTTGATGGGAAATAGCCCAGGAGACATTAAGGGAAGGGACAACAGTCCAAATGGATAAGCACAGAAATAAATATATATGTTCATACAGTATTTTTCACACATTCTTATGACAGTTTTTAATGTTGAAAACTTCTCTTAAAGAAATAAAAAAAAAAAGAAACAAGCAAACAAACAAAAAAACCCCACAAAAGCAATAAAACCCCAAGCCATAAAATAAAACAACATAAAATAAAATACAAAGAATTGTACCTTACTTGGAGGAATGATTTCATAAATATGAGGATGAAGATCACTTTAAAGTCATATATCTTGTCATCAGAAAAGAAAGCAGATAGTTTAGGAAATTGAGGAATGTATTTTTCCATTTTTTTTGTCTTTTCTTTTTTCATTCCAGAGGTCAGACCTAATTTCAAACATACTAGGCAGTTTTATAAATGTAACCACATGGACAGTGTGCTTTAAAACCCATTCAGCTGTGTGGTCATCTGTTTCGTAGCATGAGTTTTTATGGGGATGAGGAAAGTAAAAGTCCATTAGGCAACTCTGCCAGCATTGTAAATAATTTACTTTACAGGTAGGTCTCCTGATATTTTTTTAGGGCTCACTGGGGTTTGGATGAGAATGCTGTTTAACTTCTAGCACTACTTATTGTACTGCTTCCATGTAATGAGAATTACAGGATAAGAAAGAGAGTCCAGGTCAAACAAATTTTATTTCATTTTTTTGTTAAAATATTCTGTACCCAAGTAGCTCCTCATGATCTCAGTTACAGTGGATTGGAGGATATGGGAAGGATTCTCATTCTTCTTTTCACATGAGTAACAAGTACTTTTGAAGTAACACATTTTAGGAAAAGCATAGCTGAAATAGCTAAAGTAAGCCACAGTCTGGAAACCAGAGATTACCTGCTTGCAGCACAGAACCTCAGCTCTTTGGATTACTAACTCACAAACTCATTAGCTGTCTGCTTCTTAAATACTTAGCTACCTTTCGTTCACATCTTTCTGTTCAACATATTATTTTCTCCATGCACCATATATGACTCAGAGCTGGTATAAAGCAGTTAATTTCAGTGAAATTCAACAAGGTTTAGCTATGAAACTTCCTGTGCCTCTGCTCCTGTTCCTTGGTTTTGTGGTTTGGTTTTTTTTTTTTGTTTTTTTTTTTTTGGTGTGTGTGTGTGTTTTTTTCTTTTTTGATTGCTTGTTTCTTTGTTTGTTTGGGTTTTTGTTTGTTTGTACACTTGTTTGTTGTTTGGGAATCTTTTGTCCTCTGTGTTGCATCAAATTTATGTGATGAAAACATTTAAATAAAATCAATCATTTAAATAAAAAACTCAATCATCAACTTTTAGTGTCCTATAATAAGACAGAACAGATTTGTTTCCAAATTTAATCTTTGTGTTTTTCTCCACCAAACTTGAAACCATATTTTCCTGAAATACCTAAAACTGCAAATTGGCTATTGTGTGAAGGACTGATGTCTGTTCAGTTCAGGAATGCATGTTTCTGATTGGCAAAAAAATTCAGCTCTTGCTTATAACATTAAAAACCTGAGTATAGTTACTGCAATTGAAGGGATTAGTCATGCGCCAGAAGTGAAGCAGAGTATGCTGCAGAAAACTTAAAATTGAAAGGAAAATCATGACCTGTCAAAAAAGAAAAATGTTAAACTTAACTTTTTAAACTAGGAACACAAGTACCAAAAGTGTGGCAACCTGTGGCCTGGAAAGCATATTGGTGCTTATATATGTTCTCGCCCAAAATCAGATGGACTGAAATGTGTTTTTATTTATATTTCATGAGTTTCCAAGTAGCAGATGAGATCACTGTCCCACCAGCCCACATTTTCAAAGGGCTTAGTGCTCTTTAGGGCTGAAAAGATTGTAAGTTGGGTAGGCAAAACATAGGAAGGTCAAATTTCCCTTTCTAAGCAGACTCCATTTCAGGGTTCTGGGATGGTAACTTGCATTTCAGGCAGAGCAACCAGCCGTCAACCTCCAGGTCTTATTGTCACAAAAGCAACATTTCCTGCTCAACCTTTTCCAACAATAAATGTATTGGATGCAATTCCCTTTTGATTTTGGGATATAAAAAATTACTGATCTGAATTATGAGAAAATAATAGAATGATTTGGATCAGATGGGATCTAGTTCCGCCTCCTTCACTGGGGGTAGGGATGCCACATACTAGATTGGTAGACTTGGTTACATGTTTGATAATTAATTTTGAGTACTACAGTTAGCCATAATGGTTATAGGTCCTTCTTCAAGAGAAAGATGCCATAGAAACAATGATGTAACCCAAATCAGCTTTGTTGTTGTTGTTGTTGTTGTTGTTGTTGTTGTTTGTTTGGTTTGATTTGATTTTTTTTTTCCCTCTCTGGCCTTAAGGTAGGACATCGTTATGATTTACAGAAGAATCATGTTTCCATGTTTTGGGCTGATAAGATTTCAGGTATTGTAGTATTCTGTTTATATTTTCCAGATTTGCTCCTGCTGTTTTGACTCCAGACTGTTGTCATTTCAAGAAAAAGGTAGAAAATGGTGACAAGGGCAAGAAAGTAATAAAAATAGCATCAAATTAAGAGTAAATAAAATTATTCCCAAATCCTCCCTGCAAGATCAGTAGTAGTCTACATCCCTAACAGTATAAGAAGCAGAATGAAATTTGAGGGAAAAAAAGATGTGAGATAGGAAAAAAAAAAATAAAAAAAGAAGGTTCTATAAAAATTCAGCTTATTAATGGGAGATACTGCAAGAGGGGAGTTCAGGGATTCATTATCTCAAAAATAGCAGTCCAAACTGACAGGAGTGGGTGAAAACTTCCTGACCCCATGGACTAGTGGATTTCACAGTTACTTGTATTTGTCTTTTTAAGAGTTAGGAGGTGTTGGGGGGTGGGGGGAAGGAAAGGAATAGCCTGCGCTCTGAAGCCTTGGGGCTTTTCTGATACCATGGAAAGGAAGTAGAGGGAAAATGAAGCATAAACAAGCTAGGGCTCCTGCCCACAAATAACCAATAGAGACTAAAAATACTATTACAACTGTACAATAATTTAAGGTCAAGGTATTCCCTTTTCTAAGTCTGTGAAAACGTGACCCACATAAGGCATTAAAATTCATAACACATGAAAATTAGGAACTCCTGGAAGCAGTTTCTCTTTCTATAAGTACAAATTTTCACTGCCTACGTCTAGCATTTAAAGGAAACCATCCAGATAATTAAAATGCCTATAAATGAAATGTCAAAGTTAAATGTTTTTCTTCTTTTCTTTGCCTTTTTTTTTTAGAAAAAATAAAAAAAGGAAAAGTACTAATGCTTAGGGAAACTGAAACCTTTATTCTAAAATAGCATAGCTTATATCTTTGTGAAAGAACAGAATAAATAAGGTTTGCAAATTTAAGTGGGTCCATAGGTCTAGCCATTTCACTGTCCAGTATATAAACTTTATGTGGGAGGGTAGGTTTATAATAAGTTTATATATTGTTTTAAATATTGCCATCATTTCATTATTTTAAACATGAGTCAGAGTGCATGTAGCTGTCACTCCAGAATTCTAGGAAGAAATTAATCATATACAGAGAAAAAATTAATAAAAAAGTCAGTATTTGGCAGCCTTCATACTCCTTTTCATAACTCTCATTTTTCTCTGATAGATGGAACTGATGAAACAAGGAAATAAATCATGCACAATTAAAATGAGCAAAAGCTGAAAAGACTCTATCAGTGATTATGTTAAAGAAAATGGGAGGTGGAGGGAATTCAAACATGGGTTGGATTCCCTCATTTATCATTCATTGACACTGATACCTGAATTTTAATTGAAACCTCCCATGTGGTTGGCATCTGTCAGGATGAAGCAGGTTTTCAGCAGGAAGAGGCAAAATCTTTGTTGTGAGCTGGATTTCAAAACTGAGAGGAAGCAGTAATAGTCTTTCTTATCTGTTGCCATCGTGGTAGCCCGGGAATGATGCTGGAGCCTTGGAGGGTTCAGCTTCTCTTCTCATTATGAATGGAACTCAAATAATATAAAGCATTTTGTGTCTCCTTACACTGCCAGGTAAATGGGTATGTTACTCTTTATATTGCGGCAGCTATAACACATTCCCAGAACCACAGCTGTGATAAAGAATGGCAACATAATTCGGTAGTCAAAATATCTCTCAGTTCTTGCAATTTGAACCAATATATTTAAACTGGCATTTTTAACTGCCATTTAAAAATTAGGGGTCAAGGTAGGTCAAGGAGTTCCTAAAAGAGAATTCTTCTTGTTGCTGCTGAAGACAACACAATAACAGCACTACAAGATTTGTGAAGGTTTGAAGGTTAAAGTCTTTTGGGAAAAGACCTTAGCTTTATATAGTCATATTGGAAAAGCAAAACAAAATAGAACCCTCTAAGTTTTGCTAAAAAACTAAACACCCAGGCTGATAAAGTTTAACAGATTCATTTCTTCTGTGGGTAAAGTGTGGCCCTGATTGACCAGTTGGTTCCCCTTGTGTGGAACCTCATAGTTTTCTATTTCAAAACACTTATGCCATAACTGACTAATTTATTTCTGTGTTTTCCCTGCTGCTTGATGATGTAATGCTATGTAGAAAATAAGTAGGAGCCTAGTCCCAGTTCAGTTGGGATATCTGCACTAAATGCTTTTGGGTACCAAGGCTCCAGCAAGGATATTACTCTTAAGAATACTGTTACATTTTCTCACCTGCTTAATGATGGAGGAATTTTCTCCTCCACTTTCCCCCTCTTATTTCAGAAAGAAGGATGAATGTGACTGTTGTGGTTTCCACAGCATCAAAAGAAAACCCCATCACCTGAGTACAGTATTAAGTGAAAGAGTATTTTATGCTACAGGTGATACTGGAGCAAGACTCAAGTTACTGCAAAGAATACAGAGGGAGAGATTATCAAGGTGAACTACTGAGATGTGGAAACTCAGTTCTCACCAGTAGCTTAAGGGAATTAAACTTCAAAGCTTAATACATTCAACAGCTTTACTAATCATTCATCAACTAGAAAAAGAAAACTAACCCAGCTGCTGAGAAACTAAGCCAAAACTAAAAAAAAAAAAACATCAAAAAACAGTTTCCTTGCTTATTCAATACCACTTTACCAATTTTCAAGTATTCCAACTGTAAAATGATTATAGTCTTTCTCATACCTCAAAATAATGCTGTGACTGTAAGTATTCTGTTTCTCCTTTTTTTTTTAATAAGTTTGGATCCTCTGGTAATGGACGTCAAACAAAAGGGTAGATAGACAAGTGAATATAAAGAAAAAAAATTTTTTTATTTTACAATCTTGACTGAATCCATGAAACAGAAACAGATGGAACTTTTCCAGGGTTGCATGTGACAGAGAGGGGCTGGCTTTCAATCCAAACTTTTTTTTTCCATTACTATTAGACGTCTTGCATGAGGGAACACTTTAAGTCCCACTATTTTACCATAAGAAAAATTGATACAAAAGAGGAAGGACTTTCCTGGGGTGATGAGCTATGAAGGGAAAGAATGCAAATTTTTTTCTGAGCTCTGAAAGTTACAGAGTAAGCAGCATTGAAAGGCTACACTGGCAATAATATGTGATAATATATATAAAAAAAGATTGCAGTTCTTGGTGGGAAAATGATTGGAATTTAATATTTGTGATCAGTATCTCAGTATTTCCTGATGTTCTTTTATCAGAAAAAAAGGAAGAGGAACCAGGGAGAAAAAAAAAAAACAAAAAAAAAAAAACAAAACAAAAAAACCAAACCAAACCAAACCAAAACAAAAAAAACCCAAAAAAACCAAAAGCTTTATGAATAAAAAGTGGGAGGGTCCAACACCAACAGAAGACCTCTGCATAAAGCTTTAACTGATATATCATGCAACATGTAGAACTTGATCTTCACAGGCAGAATCTTGTATATCAAACCATATGTATTTACATGTCTAAAAACTCACTGCTTCTGGCTATAGATCTTCTTATCCATAGGCTGGGAATGCTTAGCAGCACCTGACAGTACAGTGTGAATCACAATGGGTTCTGTTTGGGTACCCCACTGCTGGAATTAGCACAATGGAAGAGTTTCACAAAGTTTGAGCATTGTAATTCATTTTAATTCAGATGCTTGTGGGTAGATTCACGCAGGCTAAGAAGTGGCTGCAGGAGTTTAAATTAAACGTGATGATAAATAGTGGTGTATTGAGTTGTGGGAAAGAGTCTAATGACGTGCCTTAAGGACTAGCACTGGGTTCAGCTTTATCTTCTCTAATGATCTGTAAATGAGAGTCAATAGCACAGTTATTAAATTAATGGATGCAACTAAATTGGGAGGTGTTGCAAAGCCAAGAGAGGTGAGAAGAGCAATGTAAAAGGATATATATGAGACGTGGTGATAAAAGAACAATCCACAACTCAAAGCTGTAGCGTGGGATGAAAAGCAGATGGAGGATAGGTATGTACTTGAGGAGTAAGAGAGAAACACTTGGAAATTAGTTCTGCTAAAGGAAAAAAATAGAAATCACATTGTTTAGCTGAATGGGTGCCAGTTTGCAATGTTATATAACACTTAGAGCAGACTGAAAAATGATAGATTCTCTTTTGTTTGCATACACAGAGATACTTTTTCAGGATAAGGTAGACAGGAACTTGCATTTCTGTTCCACTGCAAAGATTAAAGGTTTTGAGCTGTGCAGGTAAGAGAAATTTTTACCCAGGTGAAAATATGTTTTCAAGCCTTGCCTTAGTTCCTCTTTTCTTGGTGAAAGACCAAGGATACAATTCCTCAGAGTACTCAGGTATTTAGATAGATATGTGCCTAGTGAGATTTCCAAAACCATCTATGCATTGATTTTGATGGGAATTAGGCATATGTGAACAGTTGGAATACTCATTTGATGTCTATTTTCCTCTTTATGCATGTTAACAGCTATATAAGTGTTTAAGCTACTTCTGAAAATGGATCTTAGCTATCTAAATGAATTGCGTCTTATGATGCTTAGGCTGAAATTGCTTTAAAAATCTAGGCATTAAAAACCTGATTCCTGATATTTCACTTAGAGCTAAATGTAGGAGTCATCTCCCACAACACTGGTTGCCTAAAATTTTAGCCTCCTGTCTAAGCTGCATGTCAAGGCTTTCTGTAATCAACGAAGGGAGTAAGATACCTCCAGAGAGTGATTCATCCTAATATGGTGCCTAAGAGAGGTGACCCATTTCCACCTCTCCCTATTAACTGCAGAGACAAGCTAGATAATGATCCTTGCCCAGAATTCACTTTTAGCATAGATGAGGGAAAATCACCCCCACTGCTATGATTCTCAAAGGTAAACTCCAATCCGATTGATTTCAGGTTAACGTCACCTATAAAAATAGAATAAAGCTTTGATTTCATCAGAGAGATGTGGGACGTCTGTTACAAATATCCAGAATTATAAAAGAGAATATTCTATCATTGATACTGGTGCAATATTCAGCTGAGCAATATTAATAGAAAGATTAAGCAGAAAGTTCAGTATGTTTCAGGCAGTATAAAATAATGCTTATTTTATCTATTTACCCTTTCTATTTACTAAAGTATTTTTAAGTGGTCAACCCTTTTTGTGGTTCTCTTTTTTGGCAAGAACTATCTCTCACTCTAAGCTAATTTTTTAATTGAGCTAAAAGATCTGTGTCTGCTCATTGTCATTACCATTAATTTTAGAGTAAATGCAAGAAGTCTTTGATAGGTGTGTCCCTCTTGAGAATATGAAGTAAATAATACCCTGTTGTCCCACGTATTTGTTATTGAGCTTTCAACAAGTAATCCAAGCAAAATAGGATCTTTTTCCCAGATAAAAATAAGTTCCACAGGCAGAGCTTGGAAAGGGTAGAGACACACACATAACTGAAGACAGTGCTGCCAGCATGGTGTTCTGTGCTAGCAAACTGCCAAAAATAATAGCAACAGCTTTTCTTTTTTTCATTTTCTATTTTTTTAAGGAGCTGGTTATAGAGGACCTTTTATGTTTAGACAAGAAAAAATCTATACTAAATTCTTTTTAAACTTTGCTGCTTTGTTGTCTTTCTTTAAGTTTAGGTCTGCAGGGAGATGTACTGCCTGTGGTTTATGGAAGATGGCAAAGATATTATTAAATTAGCCCTTCTATTTCAACAACAACATGAAGAAAGGTTGTCATAGTGCAGTAAGTTCTTCCAATAGGATGTGGAGGGATTTTTGTTGCTGTTAGGTTTTGAGTTCTTTTAAATTATTGAGATCAATCATTATTCATTAATAATACTCAATCCTTCCATACTAAGGAAGCATTTGTCCAAAGGGCTAAGCCACTTTTATAGATAACAGCACCATTCTTTCATTTTGTGGGTATGACTATTTAGGCAAAAAGGGTTATGAAGGTTGCACATAAATTCAGAGGCCAATGAAGGCTTGACAGTGACAAGTATGCACATTGGCTTCACGGAAAAAGGAAAGAAAAATTTAGCTTTTGAGAAGCCAAAGTAACACTAAAACTCAGGTTTCATAGCAGCACAATGAAGATTTTTGCATGCTCCTTTTTTTTCTGCTTCTATACTTTATTGCTGTCTTTTAAGAGAACTGTTTACTTTCACAGAGCCATATGCTTTCATTTTTCTTCACAAAAAAAGAAAATAAAAAAAGAAAATCTCATCATACCTTTCACGGCTATTACTCTGACAGCTTACTTGTATATAGAAAGTAAGTTACAGAGCACTTAAAAATGTAGCTGCAAGGCTATGTGAGGACTGAAGAGCTGCAAAGATGAATCTATGAAGCATGAGTCTTCCCTTTGGAAGTTTGGACACTGGACTTATAGTTCTAATCTGCATTAGTTTTATGAATTAGACTTTCAGCAAAAAATCTAAATGGGTTATAAACAAATAAATAACTTAACAGTGCTTGAATACTAATAGTTTTGATGTGATATCTGCCTGGGCTTTATAAGTGACCAAAATATGGGAATGAGTCATGTTCTGTGGCCCTTCTCTCATCCTTGGGGACAAACAGCCTTCTAAAGGTACATATCTGTTTATATCTATATCAAGACCATTAATCTGAAGATAATACCCTTATGCCATCCAAATTATTTGTTGCCTAAAGATATGATGCTGTCAAATGTATGGACAATTACCCATTCTGCATACACAAATTCAGGTTCTAAACAATGGTCTTGACACATTGAACTCTTATGGGTTAGTTCAATAAGATCTAACATACACAAATAACTTCTCTAGAGCTTTTTGAGAATTCTCTAGAGCTTTTTTTTCTATTCCATAGTTCAAGGCATCTTTGGGAAATTAATTTCCTCTAAATTTGGATTGACTTGTCAAGTGTCCATTAAAGAAGAAGGAATACAATGATTCCATCATAACCCTTCTTTTATGTGCTTTCATAAGGAAGCTTTGCACTTAATTAGCTACTTATGATGGAGAGAATGCTGCATTTTGAGAAATGAAAGCACAGGATATGTAAACACTTACTGAAATGAGCAATTCACTTCAGATATGAAAAATTATTGCCTTTCACTTAAGATCTTGAAGGGCACTCAATTATTTTTCTACATGGCATTAATGTACTTATTGGTATAGCAAAAAATGCACTATACTATTATTTAGATTAAACCCTTTTTCCTCTTTCTGCATGTATTTCTAGTTTTTCAGGATGTTATGAAGTCTTTTTAATGTGTAAGCTCCTTCCTTAATTGTTTGAGTCTTTCAAGTCCTCATGATAGAAAAGAGAAGAATGGAATTGAACAATGAGACCAAAACCTTAAAATACATAAGGTAAAAGCTGGAATTGAATCATTATGGTCTCTTCTGTAGTGGTTGTAGGCTATTTAATTACTATTATTATTGACTAGTCTCCAAGTACATATCTTTAAAGGACATCTTTTTCCTTCATCATTGTAAGGAAAGCAAAATTGTTGTCAAGAAAATGCACTATTGGTTATTTGTCACTCCCATGGATTTTAGCTGCAGTTTGGGGCAGTCTGCCCTCTGAAATTGGGACTGAAAATCTGGGCTGAAATAAGTACACTAAAGAGATGAAAAAGGATGAAGCAGATACTATTAACAGAAAAGGTTTGAGATGACTCTTCAAATGAGAACTTTCCTTGGGATCAGAAGATTTAATTCCTTTCACTGCATTTCAGTCTTTCAATGCTGGAGATGAGTGTTGATGGAAGAAGTGACTGAATTGTATGGGTTACATCTTCATGTCAAATGGAAAAAATGATTGAAAGAGTAAGGAGGTAGTGGGGAGGGGGCATGTATTTGACCAATATTCACTGCACCTTTAACAGTGTTTCACAGGAAAATAACAGAAATTAAAAAGTAGAGGTGAATATCCACCAACCCAGGAAAAATTCCGGATCTCTGATGGGCTTGTACTTTTTTTCATTACTGTGTTGGGCCACAGTATATTATATTCACAGTTGTTAGCATCTGAGACAGCTAGACAGAAGCTCATGCTGTTTGACTCCAGTTTTAAATTAACACTCTTTTTGACAAGCATCACCTAAATTTTTTTGAAAAAATCTCAATCTGCAGTATTAAACAATAACTAAACTCAGTCTCCCCTTGAGTTCAGTTTGATAGATATTGGATTAGGCCCTTAAGATGCAGCACTGCAGCCTCTACTTAGTTCATTAAGGGCACGATCCAATGCCCAGTGACATCAATAAGAGTTTTTGTATTGATTTCACTAGTTTTTTGATTGCACTGTAAATCCCCGATCCAAGCAAAGCTCTTAAGCCTGTGCTTAAATTCATTGCTGGATCCAGTCACAGATAAACGCCTGTTCTAGTTCTCTAGATTCTTTGTGCAGTTTGTCTTTTATTGCTGTGATTAAAATGGTGAATGAGGACAATACTTTTACAAACTCTCTGATGTGTATAGAGATGAAAGTTACTTCCCCAACTGTTTTTCTGCAGGAAAGAGCACAGGATGGATCGTGGCAGATCTATGGACTCTCTAAGCTCAGAAAAATGTATCACAAAATATTTCATTAAGGCTGAATGTTATTTCATTTTGACTGTTTTCAGACCCCTAAATTGTTAAAAGAATTGAGGACTATATTGCACAAACTGAAAGGAAAAGAAAAAAAAAATCACCACTAACCCTCAAGTTGAAGAGAACTTAGCTCAGGAAGGAAAAGCTTTAGATCTAGGTTACAATAGAGCTGCAAATGCTGACAAATGACAAAGCGTGAACTCTGAGCAGTGTTAGAGACGTCTAATTTTATAGATTTTAACATAATTATCAATGCTTTCCTTTCAGCTATTATGCCATTTTAATTGCATGCAGCTTATTTCTATGGTTTATAGAGCTATATTTGCAACAAGAAAATGAAAGAAGCAAAATTAAAATGGAAGAATTATGCTAAAGAATCTACTGAGTTCTGAATCAGTGCCTTTTACTTTATCTATGATTCATTTTTTCTGTTTTTGACTTTATACTGACGGCTATTATAGGTCAATGAGTGTCTAGGTGTTTTTCCTGCAGAAGGAGTCACTTTGCAAAATTTTCAAGCTTCAAAACTTCCGAAATGTCACTTGTTAAAGTTATATTTTCCATTTCTTAATTTTTAAAATTTGTCTAAATAACCAAGGAAACTTTTCCATGGTTTTCTGTGTCCCTTTCATTCATGCCATGGTTTCGTTACCACTCCCTACTCCAGATAAATGTTCAGCACTCACCCAGGAAACTGAGGAGTGTCTGAGGCCCTCTAGAAACCACCTCATCCAATGCACTTATCTACATTTTTTCCCCCATGCAGCAATGTTAATTCATTTTCTTTTTCCTCTATGGGAATATGTTTCAAAGCAGCTGCATCTCTATGCATGTCAGTTTGGTTTCACAGATGCTGAGGTTTATTTCTTGGGTGGAGTTCTTCCTCTCCTCTTGCCTTGACACAAGCACTTCAGCAGCCTAGGAGCTTCATAAAAATTCATGTTATTACAAAGAGGCCAAAAGGAATTATTAATTATTTTATGCTTATTGCCAAATTCTGTAGGGTAAAACCATGACCCACAATGAGTGTGCAAAACATCTACTGCAAGAGGAGCTCACCTTTGTCTGGAGTCTTCCAGGCACTACAGGTGATGTTTTGAATGCTATGTTATCTATCCAAAATACGTGCCAGAATTTGTTCTGCCCTTGCTCCAAGCCATGCAGTTGCTGTTGAGCTATGAGCCAAAAATAATAAGCTCTGGTGGGAGGGAGGCTGAATTATCTTGGGCTGCACAACACAGAAAATCCACCACACAGCTTTTAAATTGGCACTCGCTTGTGCCTCACGCCACGGTCAGAACTGTCTCATACCTGCCCCAGCTCAGCCAGGCAGATTGATCTTGGTACATACATAACTGTTAATAATAATGGTCTGTTTCAGAGCTTTTATTACAACAACATTATATTTACCCTCCAGGAGCTGCTATCAGAATCTTGTCCCCTGTTTATATGTACATGTATAAATATACTGACTGCCAGCAGGTGTGCTGGAGAAAAATAGGAGGGTTAGAAAATGTCTTGCAGATAAGAATTTCTTTTTAAATGTTAATTTTTAAGACTTCTCCCCCTCTGCCCCCAGTATATCTGACTGCAAACTTCATCTTTAAACTTTTTTTTATTATTATTATCACTATCATAGCTAGAGCACATACAGGCAGAACATCAGTTTAGTGTGACCTTTCTGAAATCATAAGCAATTCTTTCTCTTTGTCATAGTGATAATAGAATGGATCAGATACTTCCTGAAGACATTATAATAGAGTTCAGCTGTCTAAGCTGTACACTAATGAAAAATGTAAAATCCATCTCTTCTCTACAGTGGTCTCTAGTAGAACAGAGACGCTGTCTTGCAGAGAGCTTTCCATATGGTACATTAGGAACTCTGATATTTCTTGTACTGTATGGCAGATTTCACTATGGGCAGGGCATTCTTTTCTCTTTCCATTCTGTATGCCACTTCTATAAAGACATGAATTGTATTAACTAGCAAGCTTTTATCTACCTTACCCATTCTTTGCTAACTTCCTTTGCAATAGCAAACTACAGTGGGATACATGAGACAGCAGAGAAATGTGATAAATGTGTAATTCCTTTGACTTTTCATACTAATCTAATCCTTCAGCAGGTGTAAATCAGTGAAGCTCCACTTACTTCACTACACTTTTTCAGCCACAACAGTTGAGCATCTATTGTTTACTGCTTAAAGAGATTTTTGGTTTTGTTTTATATTTATGTGGAAAAAAAAATAAAAAAGAAAAATGTTAAATAATTTGAATGTAATTTTTGGTAGGAAAAAAAAAAGCCTTAGAATGAAATTTCTGTAAACATGGCTCTTATGTCTATTATTGCAAAAAAGATAATATTTCTAGTAAAGCTGCTTGGTTTTCAAGTGTTCAAGGCCAGATTGGATTGGGCTTGGAGCAAGTTGGTGTAGTGGAAGGTGTTCCTGCCCATTGCAAGGGGCTGGAACTAGAGGATCTATAGAATCGTCTCCAACAAAAAAATCATTCTATATATCTAAAATTTTCCTCTATCTCCTTAAACAAAACAAACAATCAAACAAAAAAACCCACAAACAATCAAACAAACAAACATGAAAAGCATGTTCTTTCTTTTTTTTTCTTTTTCTTTTTAACAGAATGTCCTCAATGTAATTTCCTTCTTTTCCTTTTCACCTTTCAGTTTGGTGGTTATCCAGGAAAAGAAGATAGTAAAAGATAAAGGAATATACTGTTTTAGCTAAGAATTTTATTAAATAAAAATGACCAATAAGGTCTTGCATTTGGATTGATAATAATATATTTTGTATTGTAATCTTTCCAAACAGGCAGATTTCAAAAGTTTTTCCTTCTATAATGTTCTTAGTAGTTTGAATAGTTTTTGTGGTTCCAAGCGGAGAGTTAAAAAAATGCTGTTTCTTACTGGACACTCTATTTTTAGGCCAGTTCTAATTTCTGTGCTAATCTCTGGTAAAACTGCCAGTAAGGCTGCTGATTAGTGTCCATTTTCATGGGATATGTCTTATCTATATCTTGATGTATTAGCTTTAAAAAAAAAAAAAAAAAAAAAAAGAAAGGACACTGTTCCTAGTGCACTTGTGTATATCTCACATTTCAGGAATACCATTTAAGTAATTATTTTGTACAGCGCTTCTTAGAATGTGCTTAATTATGAAAGGTGCAATGTCAGACAGGAATTTTGAGATTAGATTCTCCACTTCTGCCATTAGTTTCATGTGTTATTTTGCTTGTTTCAATTGTCTTATTTTCTTTTATACCTAATTTTTAAATTCAGCTAGTTTATAAAAAAAATCACATCAACTATGATAATACCTGGCCACTGTGATTTCCATCTGGATTTTCTCTGTTGCTTCCTCTGAAGGCTCAGCTCTGGTTGGGCAGCATTTCTGTGACTTTGGCCAGACATTATGAGAAAAGAATGTCATTGAGATCTGGTTACTGACCCTGCATGAGATAAAAGTGATCAATCTGTTTCAGTCGTTTGCATGGCTAGTCAGAAAAATAACAAATCTTTTTGCAAGTCAAAGGAGCTAAAGTTAAGGTAGTGGAAAAATAATATTTTGTTTTGTGAAAAATGCAATAATAATACACATAGTTTAATGTGTCATTAGCTTTCTCAAATTTTACACTTAAATGCCAAAATTCCCTTCAATGTTTTAGTAAAGCTCTTTCAGTTATGCTATTCATGAGACACACATTCAAAAAAACTCCAAAAAAATCTGGAATAAGAATTTTTTACATGTCCACCAAAAATAAATGTCATAATGAATGTCATGATCCAGAATAACAAGTGTTCTAAAGGTCAAAATAGTGAATTATGCCAATGAAGGCATCAGCTCACACTCCAAACCATATGGCCCTGATTTCATCTATCCAGTGAACTGCTAGAGAAACTGGACTACTGATAGAGTGAAGAAAACTTGATAATTGTTAGTCTGTTTAATCACACATGGAAAGTCATTAATTCTCCATCAGCTCGAGTCTTAAAATCATAGAATGATAGAATAAGCTGTGTTGAGAATGATCCACTGGGGCCATTGAGCCCAAATCCTGGTCCTACACAGACACTCCAGGAGTCTGAGTTCAAGAAGTGTTTAGACAGTGCTCTCATCCCATGGTGTGAATCTTGGGGTGTCCTGCATAGGGCCAGGTGTTGCACTCCATTATCCTGATGGGTCCCTTCCAACTCAGTCTGCTTCTATTCTATTCTATTCTATTCTATTCTATTCTATTCTATTCTATTCTATTCTATTCTATTCTATTCTATTCTATTCTATTCTATTCTATTCCATTCCATTCCATTCCATTCCATTCTATTCCCACCGTGTGCCTGAGAGCACTTTCCAAACATTACTTGAGCTCTATCATGTTTGATGCTGTGTCCAGTGCTCTGAGGAGCCTTTTCCAGTGCCCAGACACCCTCTGGGGGGAAAACCTTCTCCTGAAATCCAAATGAAACCTTTCCTGACTCCTCTCCATCTCATTTCCTTATGTCCTGTCACTGTCATCTCAGAGAACTGATCAGTGTCTGCCTCAGCACTTTTCCTCATTTTGAAGACCCTAATGAGGTCTCCCCTCAGTCTTCTCTTATCCAGGCTGAGCAGACCAAGTGATGTGGGCCACTTCCCAGGAGTCCTCACCTCCAGACCCTTCCCATTCTTGTAAGCCCTCCTTTGGACACTCTCTAATGGCTTAAGATATTTTTTTATACTTTGGCATCCAAAACTATCCCAGCACTTGAGGTGAGGTTGCCCTAGCCCAGAGCAGAACAGGACAATCCCCTGCCTTGCCCAGCTGGCAATTCTGGGCCCGTTGTCCTCCAGGACAGGGATGTCCCTCCTGGCTGCCCAGGCACTGCTGACTCATACCCAACTTGCCACCGACCAGGACCCCCAGGTCCATTTCCACAGCTCTGTTCCCCAGTCCCCTGTTTCCCAGTTTACACACATAACCAGAGTTTCCCCATCCCTGGTGCAGGATCTCGCACTTGCCAGTTCTTAAACTTCACGTGGTTGCTGATGCCCCATTGGTCAAGGTTTCTGCCCTCAGTAGTCAACATCTCCCAATTTAGTGTCGCTGGCAGACTTAATTAGTATTTCTTCAGGCCTCCAAGTACTTAATGAAGATGTTGAAATGAAATGGGTTGAGGAAGGAGCCATGAGGAACCCCACCAGTGACAGGTCACCAGTCTGTTGTCACCCTGCTCACTGTGACCCTCTGTGCCCGACCCGTGAGCCATTTGCTCACCCATTGTGTAACATGATTATCCAACCATGTGCTGGACATTTTGTCCAGGAGGACACTGTGACAATCAGTATCAAAAGCTTTACTGAAATACAAAAAATGTTACATGTGCTGGTTTCCTTAGATCAGCTGGGTGGGTTGCCCTGTCATAGAAAGAAATCAGATCTGACAAGAAGGACTTTCCCCTCATGAAGCTGTGCTGGTTGTGATCCGTGCCTGTGCTGTCCTGCAGGTGTTTTTCAATACCTCATAGAGTGAGACAGACCAACCAAAATCATGTGAAGAAAATATGAGAAGGATTTAACCCAACTGCAGTTTGGAGTGGAGCACAAAGATCAGTTCGTGTCCTTGTTGCTTAAATGTGCTTCATAAAGACTTTTACTTGTTTCACACAGACACACACACTCACAGCCACACACACAAGCCCAAGTTTTAGTAAGAAAAGACAACAGAAAAAAATCACAATCAACACTAAAATTCTTACACAGGTCTCCCTTGACTTGTTTTCCAAAAAAAAAAAAAAGTAAATAAAAAGGTCTATGTGCTTTCTGCAGTGCTGCTGTTTCAGGAATGGAAAGTAAGTCTGAATGCCCTCCTTTGCATCTGAAAAACACTGCAGGAATGGAGCATGAGAAGAAAATCAAAAATTAATTTTCTCCAGACAAAGGCAACAGAGCACTTTTGTAAAATGAACTTTCAAAAGATAAGTCTTTATTTTCTTTTTGTTACTCCTAAGCTGCAGTAAATTCTAGGAGTAATTAAAAAGCATATCCTTCTCAGTCTGAAAAATTAATTTTGACACCATTTCCACACCTTTTATATTCTCTTTAGATAAAGGTCTGATTTATAGTATCATTGATGATAGGGATTGTCACAGGGCATGTTGTCTTCCCCTTTCCCTCAAAATGGGATCAACAACTGCGTAGATGTCTGTTTAGCTTTGCACTTACTGACTTGCATGAACCTTCTTAGAGAATCTGAGTAAAATCTGCTGGAGTGCAATATATTTCTTGTGCAAAATAGGGAAAGCAAGTTTTATATTTACCTTTACATTGACATTTTCTATACATATCCAAAGTGTGTCTTCTCATTTTCTTGCTACAATAAACAATAGCAATTTTTTGCCTTGATTTATTTTTTCTAACAAGTCATTTCTTCTGGGACTTGATTCATTTGTTTCTTCAAATTTGAGACCTCTACCCAGTTGAAATACTTCAGTTGGAAAACTGTCAATAAGGATAAAAACAGAAAGATTATCTGTGCATCTTGCATGTGGTAGTTTTGTATATACATGCTAATATTCTGGGCTTTTTTGCTCATTTTTTATCTAAATCTGGAACTGTTGAGTCATGCTAGGAAAGTGACTCACAAAAAAGCATCAAATCTATTTTATTCAGAAATTTTACCTGATCACTGGTTCCTCAATTTGTATTTGTGCAGTTAGTTATTTTTAAATGCATATGTCCTTTTTAAACTGCATCATATTTTTCCAGACCATTTATCCAATTTGTCAAGATCATTTTACATTCTAATCCTGCACTTTAAAGTGCTTGCAGATCCTCTGCGTATTTAATAACCATAATCTCTCTTCCATTATTCAACTCTTTAATATTTCTTAAAGGACCAAGTACTGAAATTACTCTAAATTACATCTGAAAATTACAATATCTCCAAAACATCCACGTATTTAAAAAAAACCACATAGAACAACAACTTTCCATTAACTCTGAGACAGTTTAGCAAAATATTACATGTTATTAAACCACAAAAACTCCTCTTTGTCTAAAACAAACAAAGAAGTGTGATTACTAAAATTAACTATTGATGCAGTTATTATATGTGTTGAAGAAAAAATGCCTAAGTTTGAAGAATTTGAGTGGCTGCACAATATCACCTCACATTTTTTGCACTATGGTAAAATCGTGTGATAATTTATTGATACCGTGGCAGGAATAAAAGACAGTGGGCAAACACGCTCCAAGAGGCATGGTGTTGGTTTCTCTCTTTGCCTTTTTTCTTATTGTTACAATTGTAATCTTCATTTTAAATCTAATAAGGACCTGAATGCAGTTTCAGGGGTGCAGTTATAAAGAATGATTATCTCATACATACGTACATATATATATAAATATATATATATATATATATACACACACACTCTGCAATTCTTCCACTTTTGATAAGTTCTTTTTGTGTACCTGCAGTAATGACCTTCAGTTATCTTTCCAGCTCAGATCTCTTTCAGTTTGTTTTAGATATTGAGCAGCTAACTAACCCTAACCCTACAGTAGTTCTGGCAGTGGTGCTCTCAGGTTGATATTTTTTTAACCTTGAAGCCATCTCAGTGTATTTTTTACAACAGACAGAAAAAAAAAATCACAGAGCAAGAGACTGTATTAATATTATTTATTTCTTCAGAGTCTTTTTTTTTTTTCTCGGTTCGTATTATTTCCCCTTAGAATATAGAAAGAGAAAACTGTAGCAAGCAATCCTTCACACTTAAAGTAAATAAACCAATCTGTACTTCTTTGTTCAGGGAAGAAAAATATATCCATGAGCTGTGTGAAATTCTCTTGCCTCTAGAAAAGGATTTTCCTTGGCTTTTTAGAGTATTTTTTATTTCATAGGTAAAATTCCATGGTTTCTTTTTTTTTTTTTTTGTTTGGGTTTTTTTCCTTCTGCTCAATGAAGTTGGCATTATTAAAAAAATAAGCTATTGCACTAGGACAATTGCTGTGGATGTTTTAATTTCTCAAATTTTAAATATTAGAAAATAAAAGCATTAGATACTGTGCCAGCTATTGTTGAGGGTGAGTCAGGCAGAAAGCAGCTTGACAACAAAAAATGTCAATCCTTGGTGGGAAACAAGTGGAGCAGAAGTCAGCAATTCTCCTTTCAGCAAAAGGGTCAGACCCATCCTGAGCTTCATGATCAACAACACAACCAGCATCTCCTGGGAATTGATTTTTTTCCCTCTATTTGACTCACCTGAAACCTCATAAAGATGTTTACTATGTCCAGCTTTGTGAACTCCAGAAAAGTGAGATGTGGAGAGACTGAAACAAGCCCAAGAGAGACCCCCAGGGTGGGCCAGAGGCTGGAGCTCACCATGGACACCATGCTTGTATTATTCAATGTTCAGTAGGGAATTGTTTTGGAGAGACCTCACAGGAGGGAAAGGCAAAAATCAAAACAAGCCCATTCTAGGAAGTGCGCAATGCAAGGGAAAACCCAACCTGTCATAACACAGGAAGGTTCAATTAGATACAAGTGTGTAATTTATTATTATTTTCTTCTCCCTCACCTGAAGATAGTCAAATGCTGGATCAGGAGGGCTCAGAGAAGAGGTAGACACCCAGGAAACAGCTGGATCATGCCTGAAAAATCTGCTCTGATTGGCTCAGATTTGAGCAGGATTTTGGACCACAGGATGTGCCTACAAAAGTACAAGATTCAGTAGTATTTTTGTTCAATACATTCTTTTAATTTTGAGTGTGCTACAAGTGAGAAAAGTCAGCAGAAACCTGGGAGAGCCGACACAATACTAAGAAATGTGTAAGACAATGGCAAAATTGTTTTACAGAGCTGATCAATGTTGGAAAAAATGCTGAAAACACAGCCACGCGAATAGAAAGTTGTTTCTATGAGTAGGAAATAAAGCTTTCACTCATTAATCTTTTTGAGAAGATATTGCACCTCCTGCCCAATGTCTTATAATTTTTGGGCTGCAAGGTATCTAGAGTGGCTGAATAAGAAAATTCCTGTGTACCGAGTACTAATACTTTGTGTAAACAACAACAACAAAAAAAATCCTCTTCTATCTTTTTTGTGTTTTGGTTTGGTTTTTTGTTTTTTTTTTTGGGGGGTTGTTGTTTTTTTGTTTGTTTTGTTTTGGTTTCGTTTTGTTTGTTTTTTGTTTTTTTGGGTTTTTTTGGTTGGTCGGTTGGTTGGTTGGGATTTTTTTTTTTCTTTTCTTTTTTATTTTCTTCTGTGATGATTCTAGGATAATAACAGTGCAGTATCTCATTCATAGGAAAAAATGTTCCCTATTTGTTAAGGCTCCCATGCGTATTTTTTCAACTTTAGTCTACCTATGGTACAAATAGGAATTAAGTTCCTAACTTACTTCCTAATTAAGTTAGAAAAAATTAAGAGAAAAGGAACTTGGGATTCCAAAATCAATAAATATTACTTGCATGTTACTCAAGGTGCTCCTAAGTCCTGCAAACTGTAATGATCAATATTTAGGAACCATGCAAAGAAACTCCTTTGGACTTGGCCTGAGGCACTTCAGCAAATGGTATCCAATTCCCTGGCACATTTTATACTAGGATCCCACCTATAAACAGTTTACAAAGAACTAAAACAACTAAAACATGATTGCTAGAAGCTACAGATGTAAGAAATCTTGTTATGGATGGCTGGAGGGACATGAGTGAAATGTGTTATAGATTGTTATGAGCCAACTATTGACCTTTTAGCCTCCAAAACCTACTCTAACCATTTATCAAAATCTCTATTAATCATTTATTAACCATTTAGAAGCTATAAAAGAAACCATAATACAAACTGTGACTTCTGTGTTTCTACATCTTCTGCCAGGGGGGACATAGTGGCAGCAAAAAAGACATATTAACCACGGCAAGGATTCCTGTTTCCTGAATAATAAATATGTGTTCTAAGCCCTTAGCTGGGATTTAGGACAAAAAAGATAAGTTCTTCTTTTGCTGTTCTTTATTCAAAAGTCCATTCTGTCCTTAGTTGCAATTTGGAAATGTATATGGGGCAGTTTTCTTTCTGAGAAGAGGGGAAACAAAGTGACCTCACAATAAAATTAAAGCTAGAAAAAGTCATGCAGTTCTCACACGAGCTTCTCAGAGAACAGGGCTTTAGCTGTGAGTCCTATATCCAGCCAGAATGTGAAGGCTAAGCAGCAGTAATATGCTGTGGTTTTGCTCTTTTGGTGGCTCCAGTAGGGATGCCAGGTACCAGCAGCCTGACGAGGCTGGGGACACTCTGGTGTAGCTGAGGGTGATCAGATGGGATCTCACTGAGGTGAAACTCCAAGTAAAGTGCAGTCTCTGTTTTCACAATCTATGAATATATCATAAAAGTTAGTGGAGTTAAGCTGGGAACATTCCTGCCAGGTGAGGGGATGCTCCCATCCCTGTATTTCAGATTTGGGAGTTGATATTAAAAATAACAAGAATCAAAGCCACATGCCATACAGCTGTGGCAGATAAATGTAACAACTGTGAAACCTAACAGTTTTGATCAGTGTCATATTGTCAGTGAGTAGGGCTGACAAAGTCAGGGATCTTAGATGAATGTGCACATATTTCCTTAACTAGATATGGTTGTTTCATTCTGCACCATTTATCTTTCCTTTGAACTTAGACACAACTAATGAACATAAGGAGTATGATATAAAAGTTTTACCAGTCTCAAGGTTTGACATCAGACCATCCTCCCTTTTCCTCACATGTAGGAACAGTGAGAAAATTGTGCTATTAAACCATATTCAGGCTATTTTAATGTCTTAAGAGTCTCAGTTATATCTGCTGCCATGTGGAGTAGATCTTTTTCAGTCAGGTGAAATTATTGCCATTTAAGTCTTAGGAGCTAGTATAAAAAATGTGATAAATAAAAATGTAAGATAAGACATGGTATTAGTGAAAAAAAAAAACAAAAAAACACATGCTATAACTCAATATTTCAACTCCAAATGGAGTTAAACCCCATTTGACTTGAACTTATTCCATACTTTGCATTTCCTTGTGTTGGTTATTTGAGATCCATTGCTTTTCTATTGAATTAATGATTTCAAGGAATAGAATTAATGCCATATATGAGTTACTTCGTATCAAAAGAGGCCCCAAAATTGATCTGTTTCCATTGGAAATACTTATTAAAAGTACATTACTTTAAACCACTTCCAAGGGTCTGTTGTAGTCTTCCAATAGGTAGAAAAAAAAGGAGTAAAATAATATCTTCTGCTTTGCAGTGAAGTAGCTTTACTAGTAGGCAATTGTTGTGTGTCTGCTGAAAGTTTATATCTTTTAAATAATATTTGATTTCATGACTTCTAATGTTTTGTCTGATACACATAATTTTCTTTCTCCTATTTTCATCTGTAACAGGTGTAATATGTTACTTCTGAAATAGCTTGTGAAAATAATTTTTTTTTCCAAATAACACTTGCATACAAAAAGATGGAAAACTTTATGATTCAAAAGTTATGATTCAAAATAGAACAACCGTGCAAGAGAGTTGGCAACAAAACCAGAGCCTCCAGCTTCCCAGTTAATACCATACCAACAGGATGGTATTTCCTACAAAAATAATTTCTGTTCAATTGAAAAAAGATCCTTTCTGAGACCAAAGTTGTGAAGGGAAAGGATGAGAAGCAAAGAAATCATAAATGTAATGTTGACTTTAACATCATGCTTTATTTATCTTTCCTGTAAAAGCTTTAAAAGACTCCATGATATTTTATCTAAACTTCTGTATCTGAAACCTCGATAGCCCTGCAATAGATAGGAATAACACATGTTAAATTTAAAATAGGATAATTAAGCAAAATTAAACCAAACCAAACCTAAATGTAACATCTGTGAAAATTTGTTGAATTCAACTATACATGTATTAGAGCACTTCCAGTGTTGGAAGGTGCCAATGCATATAGTCCTGTTAAAAAGGATGAAGGTGTTTCTTAAACTGATATTTCTTTGAAGGTGGATGGAGCAACACCTCTAAATTTGAAATCCAGAACCTTTATGTCTCTTCATGATTCTATGATCTGAACATTTGAGAACTCTTCATTTCAAATTCAACAACTCCTTCCCCTACGTGTGTTTGTGAAACTGGGAGGTTCTTTCTGGACCATTAAAATCAAGCTGTCTCCTCCTGTAGGCAATCATAGTGCATAATCTCATTTATAAATTTATCAAGCTCCATTTTTAAACTAGTTATGCTGTTTGATTTCTCTACTCCCATTGAAGGACTGTTCCAGAACTCTGCTCCTCTGATGGTAAAAAGCTCTTTCTAATTCCAAGGCTAAATTTATTCATGAGCTGTTTATACCCACTTGTTCTTGTGCCAGTATTGGCCTTTAGCTTAAAAAGCTCTTCTCTCTCCCTGATGTATATTGAACTGTTAAAATATCTGTTAAGCTGCAAATATATTAGACACTGGGTGAAAATCCACCCCTTCAAAGATTAATAAACGTCAAAGACAACAGAATTGCAATTCATAGTTGTATCTTTAGCCTATAAGCTCTTCTACTGTAGGGACCAATGAAGCTTGTTTATTTTTATCCATTCTTCTGGACCAAACCAATGCACAGTATAGTGCTGTGTCCTTGTGGAACCATATTAATAATAAATACCAATGGCATGTCAGTTTTTTGTCATGAGAATCAAGAGATCCTGCTGGTAATTCCTTTCTTTAGCCCTATGAATCCAGATTTAAAATTTTGATCTTACAGTTGTGCTTTAATAAAAACATAATCATGCATAATTCCCTGATGTGCAGATACCTATTGTCTTAAGTGGGAATTGGCTCAGGACCTTGTTCAGTTTTAATCAGCACGATTTTCTTCTCCACACAGACTTTTTGGAACTAAAACTCATTAACTGATATGGAAAATAACTTTCCTTTTCCTTTTCTTTTTTTTTTTTTTTTCTTTTCCTTCTCTTTTATTTTTTTTTAATAGGAGCTATTGCATTGTGTTTCCTTAATTGCACCATGTCATGTCACATTGCAATGTAAAATGACATGGTGTAACACTTTGTGACATGTGATAACTATGATGAATTACATTCAGAACAAAAACCTGCTTAGAAAGGATATATCTGATCAGGGAGAGAGCAGGTATTTCAAGCACTCCATGGATATTTTGGATTAAGGGATAATTCCCCATCACATATCACAAATGTTTAATAATAAGATTATGAACATGCTGGCAGAGGATTTTTCCTGGCTTTTCTCCTAACATATAATTTTTTTTTTTATTTACTGTAGCAAATTAATAACTTCTATCCTTACAGTGTTTATATATATATAAATATATATACATGTATGTAAAGCTAACTACTTTCAAAGAGATAAGGTTCCTATTAAATTTCTTGGAATAATCATATTAAGAAATTAAATTAATGTCAGACAGAGAAGAGAGGAGTTCACCATAGCAGAAACGTTTTGTTCAACAGAAAATATTAGGATGATTTTACTCATATATTAATAAAAAAAGCCAAATCAAAACAAAACAACAAAAAAAAACACCTCAATACAAACAAATTATTAAGAAACCAAACCATCACTTGTAACTTTTTCAGATGTCATTAAAAGTTAAGCATGAATTCTTTTCAACAGTAGTTTTAAACTAAAAAACAAAAGAAAAAAAAAGGTATCAGAAAAGGGTCTAGAAAGTGCAATTTTTAGAATCTCACAGTGACTTTCAGATCAAATGTGCCTGATTCATATCAAAACACAATTTTAATTTTTTTTTCCCTTGACTGCCAGTAGTACAGCTGCAAGCTGGGATATGAAAATCAAGCCATGTTCTCCTGTCATTGAGCCATTGCCAGAAAAGAGGATCTTGCAAAGCAACCTTAGCTACTGAAAATTTTGTTGATCATGCATGAGACAGAGAAGAATCCAGCACTCTTGTCCAGGCTGGTATTGATTCTGCAATGGGAATTTTATTTAAAAGGCTTTTTTTCTTATTCTTTTTTCTCTCTCTCTTCTCATTCTCCCCCCTTTCTTCTTTATATATTCCCATTCTTTTTGGTCTTTGTTTGTTTCTTTGCATTTGGGCTTTTTATTTTATTGTTTTTTTTTTTTTTTTTTACTTTATTGGGTTTTTTTCCTCAAGATGACAGATATAACTGGAAAACGAACAGAGTGCAATGATAGAATGAGTAGCTTAGTTTCCTGTACATGTTTCTCCAGTTTCAGATGTATTTTTTATTTCTTTTTTGAAAAATCATTAAAATGCTTGGTTGTATTGTTTTTTTTCCTTTTTTTTTTTTTTGTGCGTGTTAAACTTTTTATGGTTAAGGGTAAAACATTTTAATATCTCTCTTAATGTTATGAAATCTAGCCTATTCAAAATGAAATAAGGTTGTGATACCCTCTAAACCTCTTCAAAAGGGTTCAAAAATGTCCTTGTAAAAACAACTGAAAATAAATAAAAAATGAAAAATAAAATGACTGTGAGAAAATTATTCTCTTGTTACATTGAAGGGAGCTCAGATGTCCTCAGATGTCTGATACCCATTTTCTTGTTAAAAGCATCACAGAGTATCAAGTGGAACATGTGGCTGAACATGCTCTTCTCAGAGCCTTCTCCTTCCTGGAATTCTACCAGATTTTGAATCTATATAAAATCCATATACTTTGTCAGGCTGGAATTTGCTGTGCCTCCAATGAAACATTTCCATGCTCTGACACTCAGTGTTTTAGAGGTGGGATTGCACCCTATCATTTAGATCAGCTGCTTCTCAGAACAGGCTTTTGGTTTGGGTTGTTTTGTGTGTGTTTTCTGGACATGTTTAAGACTCAAAATGATTACTCCATTTTTGACTGCTTTTCCCATTTACCTCACCTGAATCACAATTCTTCCAACTTGTAGGTAGAAAAGAAATTTTGGAGAAGTAAGTTATCAAAGATGTCTTCAGTTCTCTGTAAAAGAATGTGCAGAAATAGCAAGAAACTAAGTAGCAGGTTGCTAACATTTGTGGTGGCAACAATTAGGTGGCAACCAGAGGCAAGCTGATGTCATAGAAGCGAAGTTATACTCACACTCCTGCCAAAGAAGCAGCAGGAAAACCATGGGGATTTTTTCCACTGTTCCTTGCAATTTAGTGTACAGAACAAGTATCTGTTCGGCTTAAGATATGAGATGACCTTAAACATTGAAATCTTGAATGTGTTCCTTGGTAAAGAACCACCCACGGGCATGAGTGAGCAGTCTGCTGTGGTGGAAGGGGTCCCTGCCCAAGGCAGGGTCTTGGAACTGGATGATCTTTAAGTTCCCTTCCAGCCCAAGCCATTCTGTGATTCTGTGTTGAGACATTGAAGTCATCCTCCCCCTCATGGCAAAGTCACCTCTAATCAAGCCATTTCTCACAGCCCTCTTTAACTACCCCTAAAATGTTCGTTCTTAGAGACCTCTCAGGATGGGCACCTAACACCTTGTCCCTTTGATCTTGTCTGTCTCACAGGAATTGGGTTCTGTTGATTAAAAAAAAAAAAAACCTAACCCAAACCTCATCAAAAAAGCAAAAACTCACTAAACCCAACACAATAAAAACTTTTAGAAATGTGCCTTGCTAATTTTGCAGAGCTGATTTAGAAGGGACTCTAACCATTTCTGAAAGATAATAAATTACACATTCTCGAGGCAGATGTACGGGAAAGGCTGCTGGACATGCTGCTCCTTTTCCACATGGGGAATTATTATAACAGAGCGCCAGCTCTGATTAACTAGAGGGGAAGATGAAAGACAGTGAGGATAATATAATCGTGTTTGCTGAACAGTGGACCCGAATGTGCTTAAGGTCAAGCATTGCTAATATGCAGTCCCTTAATAAGAAAAACTCACAACATTTTTGGATGGAGTAACATTGTCATTATACCTGTTAGGAAGAAAAATATAATGGAATAAGGGTGGTTGGATAAATTAAGGGTGTGAAGAAGTACTGCTGTAAAATTAGAGGAGAGAGAGACTAGGGAAGGAGGGAGGAAAAGAGGAGGAAGAAAAAAAGAGTTAGGCCGAAATCATGAAACACAACTGCAGTTCCTGGGTGCTGTTGACAGCCTCTGGGAATTATCTATTTTCCAGCTGAATTCAGTAAAGCTGTATTAAGTGGAGGAGAGATTAGCTGGAGAAGCAAAGCTGATTTGCTTTTGTAATCTGGGGATCTGTGAATCCCAGCTTTTCCTGTACCCCGTGAGTATGCTAAACCTGTACTTGAAAGGATGTGGTCTGCTGAGTCATGCCAAAGCCAAAAAATTTAAGTCTTTCCTTCCTGCAGGGAAAGTCAGCAGTGAAAGGAGAAACAGGACTCATGCAGAGGTTTCATGATGTCCATACAGACACACTATGCCAGACACAAGAGGGATTGTTGAATCCTCGGGATTTGTGCAGAGCTTTGGGCAGAGTAAGTGGGGAAAACTTGTTTTCAAACCCTACACAGAAAGTGCCAGATATTCCTAGCAGAAAAAAGATTTCATATCCCATCCTCCCCTACGCATATCCTGTTCCCTCAAAGTTCTTCACTATTCAAAAAGGCAGAGAATAAGTCTGTGTGCTGTGAGAGTATTGGGTCATTGCTCAAGGAGGGAAGAATTAAGGTCGGATTGACATGTACCTTAACGCTTCATTACTTGGTCTTCAGAAGATTAATTTTAGGCACTCTGTCCATTCTGGAAGGCCATTAGGTACTACTGGGCCACCTTAGCTCTATAATAATGAAGTCTGGGTCACTTCTTAATTTTTTTTCACCCAAAACAGAATAAAAGCTGTGACTTCTATGGTGTCCCTTTGGATTTCAATGATGTTATGGGCATCAGAATAGGATCTCCTACGAAGGATAGGTGAAAACACACCATCATTGAATAATCACAGCTTTAATTGAATCAGGATTTAATTCAATGAGCCTTATCCTGTGAGTTGTTAATTGCTGATGCCTGCTGAAGTGCCTTTAAAGATGTAGGTATGTTTTTGCTGTCCTTATAGAGAATTGGTTGAACAGACCCAGTTTTAAGCATTTCTACTTGCTATATGTATTGTAAAAGACCACTGAGAGTCAAGTCCTTTCTGAGTAGGATTTACAGTCTTAAGACAAATGTGCAATACTCCTCAATTCCACAGATTTACTTACAGCTGAAGAAACAGAGCTGAAAATTTCATACAAATTTAAAATACAGAACACATTCACACAGTAGTTTTACCATTACAGGTACAAATTAGTACCTCTCTGGAGGATAATGCCCCACATCAGTTTCTTTAATGGCACAAGTAGAAAGAATAAATACAGTTCACATTGTACACAGCTATCTACTTTTCATCCCTAAATATTGTTGAAAGGTGTATCAATATATCAATATGCAACTACATACAAAATTGCAGAAGAAATTAAAATATATTAAAATATTTGAAAGATGAGGCATAGCAAAAAATTAGGAAAAAAAAATCTCCCCTAAAAGTAGAGAAAAATGACAACTACCAAGGTATAAAATTGTTCTGTTGGTATCTGAAATTTACCAATGATCTTGTACACTTTGAAGGTTGAGGGTTTGTTTTTTTTTGTTTTTTTTTTTTTTGGTATTCTGAGGGATTTTTTGAACAAATGTCTTCACATTAAAGAAAATGTGCAGCTGTACCTTTAACATTTTATAATTATAAGACAGACAGAAAGTGTTGGAACAGGGAAGTGTGTGTGATGAGGGTTAGCATGCTGAGACATTGTATTTCAGCTGTGAAAATCAATACTTGCTCCAGAGATAGGGCACTTGATCAGAAAGGATATTGCAAGATACAAAAGAGCAGATATGAAATACCATTCCTGTGAAGTTCATTTCTTGCTCTTATTACATCAGTTCAGCAGAAAACATGGTGTGCATGAAACTATGGCAGTGCCAGCAATTTATTATTGCTCTTCCAAGATTTTTAGAAGATTTGGATGATATTTCAACAGAATTGTGCTTTGTACTCATTCTTTAACAATAATTAAAACCCTGGAGATCTAGATGATGCATTTGGGAAGGTTTCCTTGTATATCATGATCTTTTTCTTCTGTTCCCATTTAACGCAACTGTAGTTTGGTATGATTCTGCCCAGAAAACAAAAGCAATATTTCATCAAATAAGAAGAAATTCCCATGATTTTTTCTTTAATTTCTACTATTGAGAAGACTTTTAATGGGTTTTATAGGAGGGTAAAAAAAGAAAGAGAAAAACATGCAGAGAATAAAACTGACTGTTAGAAATACATTAGATTGGCAGACTGTTATCACACTGGTGCTTGCAAATGGATCTGTCCCATTAATGTTTCTCATGTTCTTGTTTCTGAAAGCAATTTTATCCTGAGTTTGAAAAAAAATTCACAAAATCACCATTAGACAGACAGATATAGATAAAAAAAACCCCAGATTTTAGGTGGTTTCCAACCAAAGAAGATGCTTGCAGTGGAAAAAGGATAACCCCTGGAACAGAAAAGAAGGAAATATATTTACACCAACATAAAGTATTTCACCTCCAGGGTTTCATCCTCTTGGATTGCTGCAAGGACCAGTTTCATGAGTAGGGCTATGTCTGAACTTGGCCAGTCAAACACTGTGCAACCTGGGGAGATTTTGTCCCTAGCTGTGTAAACTCATTCAAATAATTTCACATTTCCATTGGGATTTTATTATGATTCTTGTTTTCATGTTGATAAAAAAATTTCCAATAAATATGAAGTAACTTAAATTCTATGAAGAAAGCACTCTGTATGTATCAAATTCTATTAGTTGTCTTTTTAAAAAATGGAGTAGCCAAGCTAAACTTGATTTTGATGTTTTGGAAAAAAAATATATCTTAAGTATTGCAATAGAGAAGACAGGCAATTTGGCTTGTGTGGTCTTTTTGGAGGGATAGGAAGTTTACTAGCTTTCACAAACTTGTTTAGACACCTGAATTTTAACTGTCATTCTCACATAGAAATATATTAAGATAAGTGAAGATCAGTGAGACATTGCAATGGGTGCCCAAAGAAGCTGTGGGTGCCCCATCCCTGGAAGAATTCAACATCAGATTGGATGGAGCTCTGACCAACCTGACCCAATGGAAGGCGAGTCCTTAGGAGGGAAAGGCTGGAACTGGATGATCTTTAAGGCCTTTCCAATTATTCATGAGATTCTGTGAAAATCTGCTAAATGTTTAATATCTTCAGGCCCCTGCATGTTAACCCACAGACCTCTACAGCACTGTACCACATTGTTTTTTCCTAGCCAGGAATTAATCACTCTCAGCTTCATCACAGGAGTGGAGCAAGATTGACAGGGGCCAAAACCCCCTGTTTCAACTTTCGATGTTCTAACTGTGCCTCATCTGGGGTGTTTTCCCTGCATAGTCTTTGACCAAATAATTTCAGACGTACCCCTGCTCACAAAACTGGTCCTTGCAGCAATGTAAGAGGTGAAGCCTCAGGGGTGAAATTCTTTCTGCTGCTAAAAGTGTATTTCCCTTCTTTTCCCCCATTTGTCGGTAAAGCAGCATCTCTGACTCTCCCTCTCTGACAGAGCTGTGCTGGCAGAAGGCTGTGTCATCGGCAGTTTTCAAATTGCAGCTGGTTGCTAGCCCACTCCTGCAGTAGAGCTGTGACACTGACACTTCCATGCAGCTCACAGCAAAAGATATATTTAATTTAGAATAATATCCCAGAGAGAAGGTGGAAAAGACAAGTGAAATGGCCTGTTCTGGCAATCATTCCAAAGCTGGTGTTAATGTCTTTGGATTGCAAAGTGGAGAAAAATAAATAGCTGAAGTGCTTTACCGATTAATGCAAAGCAAATAACTCTCAACAGCCAGGGTCAATGACTGTCACTGTTGCAGCTGTGATCATCACACAAACTGCCCTCACTTCATTCGTGTAATGTCCTACACCTGCATGCTGGCTGTAAAGAGTCCCCAAAGTGCCTGCTGAGTCACAACAAATGACCCTGGAATGGGAGGAGACATATCAGTTTAACTGCCCAGATAGCAATGCTTGTTGGGGCACATTTGGTTGACATCCAGAGGGCACTGACAAAAGTTTTTTACCACCAATGCCATGGCTGCAGCTTCTCCCTTCCCACCCACCACAGGTTTCTCTAAGAGGGAAAATAAATAGCTCACTGAATTAAATCTAACAAATGGGACATTTGCCTTTTTTTTTTTTTAATGCTTGTCAATAACAATATACTTTTCATGTTTCTGTTTGAACATAATACTAGAGATTAGAAATTAGGAGGAAATAATAGGGCTTGATCTTATGCGATATGGAAAGTGTTATTGTTCCTGCTATATAGATGGAGAGAAAATTGGAAGGGGTTCAGAAAAAGGGCTAAAAGGATAAGTCATGCCTTCTAAACATGGCTCATAGGCAGCTCTGACTACCTAGCTTATTAAAGAAAAGGCTAAGATGTGATTTGATTGTAGTCAATACATGTGGAAAATTTCTCATAGAGATTTTTGTTAGCTAGAAATTGTTGCATAAAAGCTTCAGGGGCTGGAAGACCTTCCTGGTATAAAGCACATTTCTAACAGCAAAGCTAAAATAACTTTGAGTCATGATGGACTCACAATTACCTAATATCATTTCATCAAGATTTTATTTCCCCCCACCCCATGAAGGCCATGCTATAATTCGTCCACGAGATAAGTATTTGCTGTACAAAGCTAATGAGCAAAAATTCATTGTTTAAACAATATCAATACTACTTCTGTTCTTGTAAATCTATATACACCTCAAAAATGAGTTTTTCTCCCCTTTTTGTCTCCACCATTGATGCATTGGTTACTAAGCTCTTCTTTCAGAATATATTGAAGTTTAAGAATTTTAAAATCCCAACTTTCAAAGTAGCCACTTAAAAACTTTTACATGCGTGCCTGGCCACTGGAAGGAGAGAGCTGAAAAGTATTCTGTCACCTCCAGCCATAGTTAAGACTTCTAACAGCAATTTTCTGAAGTGAGAAGTTCTGCAGTATTTTCTGCTGTAAAGTCTAATATGATTTTTAGATGATAAACAAGTTAAAATGTTTGTGAAATAATGATAAAACAGAGATAAGCCTGAGCTTACTGCCATTTAATTTTGGAGGTATCTGCCGCCCATCTATGTGTTACAAGACACAATATAGGGGGGAAAAAGCATTTTTTTTGCTTAAGCTGCAACATCTTTTGCTTTTATTGGGAACTGGAAGTTCCTGGTTCGGACGTCAGTGTCTTGGCCAAGATAGCATCTATCACATTTAGATACAGAGGCTTAATTCAGTGCATGGTCAGTCAACCATGAAGTTCATATTTGGTTCTGGATATTAAGTTCCCAGGCATTCAAGGAGGTTTGTGTCTGTGGAGTTGCTCTGGCTCCATGTCTAGTGCAATGTGAAAGAGAATAAAGCACATTGGTGCATGTCAGGAGCCTTCAGGCTGCAAGTCTGGCCCTTGCTGCTCACAACTGTGTGCCACAAGCCAAAGAGGGTGCTAAACCATAAGCACCAAGAGGGAATGACAGCAAGAAATGTGGCTAGCACACAAATGCTGCGAATTTTCGCAGCAAACCAGCATCGTGTTATTTAGCACGGGTTTTCTGTAATTGTGATACAGTGAGAAAAATCACAGTGTTCAATGGCCCTTAAACTCTCCCTTCCATCTCTGTGATGGGGTCATCTTGCTGCTGATTTGTAGGGCGCATGGGGCCGTAATACAAAACGTGCAGAAATAATGGATGGCTCAGGATCTCTTAGAGAACCTTTTTGTTTCCAGTGCTGCTACTGCTTCACCTGTTTGCCTGGGTCTTTGCTGCAGTATTTATGGAAAGGAGCAGCTCCTTTGCCACTCCTGCTGTGTTACCACCAGCCATTAGTTTCCTTTGAAATCTCTGAAACATGGGGGTGCACCTGGTCCATTCAGCACTGCAGGATGTTGCAATGCACTGGGGCATTCTCATGCCACTCAGAAGACTGGTTGCCTAGGCAAATCATTAAACCTCCATGAAAAGTCTGAGAAATTTTGCATTAACTTCAGTTATGTCTGAAGAGATGAGAATAAGATTGATAGATGCTCACTGGGAAAAGGAAAATACCCAAAGTTTTCCAGTAGGCAATTTGCAGAAATCATGGGGAAAAAAGAAGTGGTTAAGAATGTGAAAATTTAGGTCAAAGCGAGCTATGAAAATGGAAAAAAAGTTTTAGATGGCCCATTTTACTGCCAAGAGAAAATAGGATTATAAAATGCAGAGGGAGAAGTGGACAATGTCAGTAGAATGAACTCAATATCTGAAAAAAAAGAGTCCAGAGAGTAAGAAGTTATGAGTACTGCTCATAACAGGCAAAGCTGGGTAGTATTTCAGTGAAAATCATAGGCCAAAAAGCACAGTTGTAAAGGGCAGAGAGAAATTGAAAATGTCAAACAGACTACGTCAATTTCTACATAAAGAAAAGATAATGAGTTTTATTCAAGAGAGATTCATGGGACGGGAGCTAGTTGGCACCTGACCTGCTCCTGAGACATGGTTCCCTAAACATTGTGCCTCTAAATCCAGCATAAATTCAAACTCACAGCAAACTCTTCAGCATTTTGTTTGTGTTGCCTGGAGCACTGGAAAGATTTGCACCAGGAACTTGCATAGATTCCTCTAAAACCTCTGTGATACTCTTCTTGATTATTAACATGTAACAAAATTTCCCTAATCATGAAACATCACCCTCTATCATCGCCACAGGGGTTTGAAACACCAGTGTCTGTCATAATTTTTGATGAGAGATGCCTTTTCCTAACCTTGATTATGCCCCTGACACATTGGATTCCTGACCCCTGTCCTGTTCCTCCCCAGAAGTCTTCAAACAAATCTGAGTTATTTCAGCCACTTTCTGGGTTGTATTCCTTCTTTAGAGCACACCGTGGGGTGTTCACAGAATGTGTCATGGCCACAGGACAAAATTTTGGATGTGTTTCTGTTCTCTACTGCTAAGAAACTTAGAGAACTCAGGTCTCAGTTTGAAACCACAGTGCTCTGATGAACAGCTAGAAATTACAGACATGTATGCACTTGAGGACATTGTTATGGCCTAGTTAAACTGAAATAAATTGCACACTTCTAGACTAGCAAGTTTTCTACTGGGAATACTTCACTGTAGAAACATGTTCTAAATATTGGCCTAAATGGGACAGTAGGACCCAAGTGAAAATCATTGATCAGCTTTGGAATGAAACATTGTTCTTTAAATATGAATGGGTTTGCAAATGAGAATTCTACAACGTGGAGCACCATTTTAGTTTTATTATTATAATAATAAGCAAACAAACAAACAAACAAACCTACTGAGCACAGTAATTGAAGTATACTTCATCCTGATCTGCAAATTAATCAGAATGAGGTACAAGACACTGAATGGGGAAGTACATTTATCATTTAAACAGACACCTACAAATGCTTTAGCAATCTGAAACTGATGTTCAACAGTCTGAAAGAGGTGAAACATCATTCTTGGATGTGAACACGCAGTTACAGAATATACTGACATAACTATCAATGTTTTGGTAAATACTATCTTTTCTGTGATAAAAACAAATCCACTTAATATATGGAGGGTTTTGTGCTTGCTTTTGGTTTTTTCCTCAGAACTATAAAAGAAAGAGAAAAGATTAAATTTTCCATTTTGGAATTTAAGAACTTGTTTTAAGCTGCAGATCCCATTTTTTTTCTAGCAGTTTCCAAGTGAGTTTTGCTTGTTACAGGGGAAGAGGAGGACAAACAAGTTGAAATTTCCTTCTTTTAACTCTCAATATTTTCTATCAAAAACACTGATACAAATCTAATAAAAACATGATCCCTGTTGTAACTTTACACACACACACACACACACACACACTGATATGAACCACAAGAGTACACAAGTAAATATTGTATTAACTGTAACTCTATTTTTTAATTTTATTTTGTTGTTCAGCTTGCCTAGAAGAAGTGGTCTAAAAAACAGAGCTTAGGTGATAGTTGTGACTCTCTAATTTAAAGGCTTTACTCAGGGTAGTGAGTACTGATCTTTCAGCATTTAATGGTGAAAAAAATAAAATCACAGGCACATAACCATTCAGTCAACCTATGAAAAGGGAAACAGCATCCCACTCCTTATACTTGTGCACAGGACTAAACAGATAGGTACCACACTGAATAAGAAACAAAACAAAAGCAGCAGAAATGTTTAATAGTCACCTGAAATTTGGAATAGCTCCCCTTAGCTGTGTTCTCCGGCTATGAGATTTCACCGTTTATTTCCTTCCTGCTGGAGAAAACCAGCTGCTAACAGGTTAATCCCCTAGCACAGCATCACACCTGCAATTGCTCTGCTCTCCCCAGCTCCCACCAGACAGTCTGCAGCTCCGCTGATGTAATGCTGTTTGGCTACGCTTTAACTTTCCTCTTTGTGCTCTGTGTATGTACCCACTTTATTACAAGGGAGAAAGATAACCCATTTCCAATCCATCTATCCCAATACCATAAGAAGCTGAGGCAATAACAATTATCTCTATCCTTACATTTTCTCTGTTCTCTGAATAGTTCTTGTACAGTAATGAATTGTAACAGCTCCTTCACACAGATTTCTCTCCCATATAATTAATGTCCTAAGATATTCTATTTACTGGTGAAGCAGTTTGAATCAAAAAGTGATTACTTTTGAAGTAAACAGAGCTGCTAACCACATTTCACAAAGACGACAGCAGTTTCCCTTAAAAAAACAACAGCACAAAAAAAAACCCCAACCAACCAAAAGACAACAACAAAACACATATCAAAAACAAAAGCACAGGCAAAAGAAAAAAAAAATGGATCTTTGAAAAACCAGGCTGTGCACTGGGATATTTTCACTTCATAAACACCCTTTACAACAACCACAACCACAACACCCATGTTTGGGTTTTTTCTCTGTCGTGTTTTTTATTCTACAGTTAGAACAGGGAGTGCCCTAATCAGCAGGCTGGTTTTGAACTCTGGATATTCACAGGTTGAATTAGAATATGTTACTTTCCTGCAGATCAAAATGTACAGATCCACAAGACATCAGAAAAACAGATTTCTTGAAAGACAGTTTCCCAAAGAAACATCAGAGTGAAAATTTTCAGCCCTAAATATTGTGATAACATACTCATGCAACTGCAGATACAAAATGAGCATGCACACAAGGTGAGATAACTGGTGATAACTGACCCCGAATTGGTAATCCAGAACATCCCTTACAGCTCAGCACCTACAGCCTAAGCAAGGGCAGAAGGGACTCTCCATTATATAGAGGGATTGCCTCCAAAAGTATTGCTTGTTTTCCTTCCCAGCCTACTTCCTATCTCCTGGTTTTATCCTAGAAAGGGATATGAATGTGTGTGAATGAATGTAGCAGGGTTGGGATAGCTAACACTTCCCATTTAAAGGGAAACACAAAAATCTCCTGTTTTGTTCCACATATTTACAGCATGAAGTGTAATCATGCTGCTCTTTAAATGCACAAAGCCCTAGCCAGATCTTTGAGAAGTTAAAGGAAGTGCTCCCTTCTAGCATTTACTTTGGTAAAAAGATTTTCCTAAGAAATGTGAGCTGATCATCCATGACTCTTTTTTCTCCCTGTCAGAAATTGAGGTGTTTCATATTTTAGGCTAATGCAACCACAAGCACTAGGCTGTTACAGTGTATGTCATAACCTGCAGCATAAATTCTGTCATTAGCCTGAACAATTGGAACTGTTCTGAATCCTGAAAGTATTGCAGTCACTAAAACTCCCAACTCTGTCCCTGAGCCTGTGCTACTCCTAGCAATAATTATGGTAACTTAGGAAAACTCATTCAGCCAAGAGGATTGCTTAGGTTCCTACATAGATAATGAGAGGGGAGACATTTCACCAGCACACCATGAATTCCACCTTCAGAGGAGCCAAACATGCTCTGCCTGTGGTACAAAGATCCTGTGCATCGAGTTTACACCCTCAGAAGCTCTCTGTGGTGCTAGGACTCTACATTTCAGATGCTGAGAAATCTAAATTAGGCTTCTGAAATAAACCATCAAGGTGTGGTCTGGGCATTCTAACAGGAGTGGGGCTTGCTTTCTGAGACTCTGCAAACACCCACAGAGGATCCTGTGTTAGTCCCTTCAAACACAGACTGAGGTCACAACATGGAACTGAATCTGAAACGTCCACATTGTCATTAACTGTATTTGCTCTCTGTTTTGAGCTCTTTACATTTTCTAGGTCATATTTAATCGTTTTCAATTCACCGATGGATCTCCTTAGTAAGGACATGTGCCTGTAGCAGAGGACATCATTTCACATTCATGAGAAACAAAGCACCTAGTAAGTCTTATAACATCAATAGACACTTGTGGCATTGCATCTTCCTAATCTCCTTCCCACCCCATACCCTTCACTGTCTTTCCCTACTTTGTTTGCCTTTGAGGTGTTTGGAAATCCTTGGCACTCACATTTAATATTCATCTCCACAGTTTAGTGCAGGACCTACTTGTTCCAGCAGCTGACTTAAAAGGGAAAGACAACTAAAAGGACTAACTAATAAACAGGATCTCCCTACAGAGTGAGGGAAATTGAGTTCCAGCAATAATTTTAGTAAAGGCTTGCTAATAGCAAATAGATTACTTTTGCAAGTTTCCTGTATGTTACTCAGACCTGCGCATAAGGGTCTAGACATTGGCCCTGGATTCTCACCTGTGAGGGTTCAACAACTGCAAAGTAGAACAAGCCTTAACAAGTGTCAGTTTTTGGAGTAATGGAAGGATATGGCCTCACAGGTTCATAAGAATATTTCTTCTTTCAAATCACTTGGGCAGGACAACACAGCATCTATGAAATTATAGTTTTATTTAAATATAGTGAAAGTCCTACAGGTGGTAGTGGTAGGAGACCCATATGTTTCCTTGCTCACACAGATGGAATGTGTAATAGACACTGAACAGCTGAGAAAGTGAAATATGGACTCCTTTTCCCCTCAATCTTTTGCAAATGCTTGCACAGATCCACTGGCAAAAAATGTAGTGGCAACTTGGATCCAGCCTTCATCAAAATATAAATACTAATTATGTCTCCTTTCTAACAGCAAAGTCAGGCCATTATTACAGCACCAATTATCTGCTCATCCAGTATCCATGCAGTCTCAAAAATGTTTATCTTTGAAAATAATTATGTTTTCCTCTTTCTGGTGTCTATTTAAAGCTTCAGCACATAACAGTTTGTGCTGCATCAAGTTCAGCATAGCTTTCTTGCTCATAAGATTCATCACTATGATAAAAAAATCATCCTATTATTTTGCAACAATATCAGCTATTTATGGATTTTCAAAAGAAAGTTGAACAGCACCACAATTTTTTAATCATTTGTAATTACCATTATTTTGTAAATAATTATTCCCTCCCACAAGAATAGAAGAGTAAGAATACAAAATTACTCTTAACTACCTTTCCAGCATACTTCTTTATCTGAAACCTTTTAAAATTATTTCTTGTACAAGGTACATATAAAGCCATATTTGTTCTGAAAATTATACCTTTGCACAGACTCTGCTTGAGTACTGCTCTGTCTATCTCTGATAATCCTGAAGCACTGGATGAAATATCTCAGTCTTTGCTTCATCTGCCTCTAAATAGTTTGGTACACCAGATATGATCTAGAGGTTTCAAAAAATAATTTTTAAAAGGTTTTCAAAATTCAGATGGCATCCCTTATTCTTACAGTCTATGGAGTTTTTTTTTTTTCCTCTCATAGCATGGAGTTTAGATCCTCTTTTTACATGGGATACTCTATTTTCTCTTGTAAATTGTGGAGAACGGCTTTCTTGGGAGGTAAAATAAATGAAAAAATAAGATACACAACATTGCAAGCTGTTTGAATCCAAAAATAAGTTAAGATTTTTTGTTCAGAAGATTTTTGAATACAGAATAACGTTTTTTCCTTTCTGAATGATAGAATAATCCATTTCTGCAGTGGGATGTGATTGTTAATAAATGTATGAGGCTTGTATGAAATTTGTTTGTGCTCTTATTTACTCATTTTTATTTGGAGAACACTGTAGTTCAAAGTTCAGTTAAGAAATGAGAAAGCAGGAGCATATCTGTGTGCTTTTCTTTAATTTGGAATTGAGTTCTTATTTTTTTCCTTTTTTTTTCCAAGGGGCCTTATTGCACAATCTTAAATGAATCGTAAGCAAATAAGTGCATGCAAAAAGGGGAACAACTTAAGTGACACTTAATGCTGGAGGCCTTTGTTCAACTATATACAGAATATATCCTATTAAAGAAAAAAACATTATGTATCTTACCATTTGCTTACTGAAATTCACTGAAATGTATTTTAAGTGCCCGCAGTGCAAAAGGGCATGCAAACCTATACAATGCATTTACTCAGGGAAGAGTCTGGATGAAATATCTGATAGACATAAAATATTGATTTCTGTAAAACCTGTGTGAAGAATGGTGAGTTGAGGAAGGACAATATGTGGTGAAGCTTCATAACTTCCCTGATTCCCTGCCCTAAGGAGAAGCGTCCTGTGTAACTTCACAAAAGAAGCATTTTTCTGTCTGACCTTTAGTTTCCTAGTTGCAAATAAATTATATTATTTTGTCATTTCCCTCACTGTCATTACATTGAGAAATTTTTTCAGACTCTGACTGCCTCAATAAACGTTTATATGATGCTTAAGAATTTGGGACTATGGTGTTCCTTGGACAGTTATTTCCACTGTAAAACAAATGAAGAATAAAGATCAAAGCCTACTCTCAAACTTGTGGCTAGGGAAAACCTGCTCTGCAGAATCTTGCCAATATAGCCAGGAGCCATAAGTTCACTACTAACCTGTTGAGACATCCATACATTGACCTCAGTGATAAACTCTCTGAAAATCTTGCATGATTTTAAGCTATGTGATTCACTTATTTTGTCTATGATTCATCCTTTTATCTGGTCAGGGGCAAGGTGTGCACAAAAAGACCCCAAACAAACCAAAACCAAACAAACACAAACAAACAAACAAACAAAAAAACAAAACCAAGAAAAACTTCATTTTATTTTCTTTTTTAAACTGTAGCAGAGTCTTCTGTTTTTATCTTGAGATAGGATTTATATTTTATTTTAGTATTGTTCTTCTGTCCAAAAAAGGAGCATCACTCCAGTTGGAGGAAGAGAACTGGAAAGCACCCCTGGTGCTGGAAGTCCCATCATTGTACGTCCTAAGTGTGCTTAGTGTTCCAGGTTTATGCTAGAATCTGTATTGCATTTTGATGTCAAACAAGTTGATGCTCTTAATTCTTTTTCATTACACTCTTTTTTGGTTATTTTTTTTCAAATTGTGTGAGTTCAGACTCTGAAAATCCTCTCTGACACAACTAGCCATCAAGCAGATTATCCTAAGAGACAAGGCAATTGACACAGTCTTTATCCTTAAGCTCTTTGGCTGCTCGTTCAGATTAGGTTGAGCACTTTGAGTTAGATACAAAAGATCTTTAAAAGCCATAAACTTGCTTCCTGTGAAAGACAATGTAGGAAAGAGAGGTCATTTCTGCTTTTTTTTTCATAGTACTAGAGGAGTTAGGGCTGAGCAAGTACACTGCGCTGGTTTTCGTGCTTGTCAGACTTTGAAAGCAAACAAGACCGTTTTTGGAACAGACATATTTACTTTTGTAAATGAAGCTGGAGGCAGCTAGAACTACCAAATGATGCTAATTCTACCACCTTGGATGTATTTTAGCCAACCAACAGTGGAATTGCTCAGATTTACTGATACATACAAGTTTTGCCCCCAAGAGGAGCCCAGCAGCCATCTTGGACTCAGTTTTTCATCTGTAAGTATTCTACAAAAACCTCCACAAATCTGCAGGTAAGATTTTCATACCTGCAATTTTTGTAAACTACCTTTGCTACAGCTGTTTCCTGAGAAATACAAGGGTCCATTTACCATGCTTAGGAATTCCTCCTGTGCATGGACTGTGTCAAACTAAAATGGGCTATATTCCTGCACAGGAAACAGGAACTGCAAATGCACAGTACCAAAACTACACATAAGATAAAGTTAAAATGGATTTGATTTTTCTAATCGAATGTTTTATATTATATGTGATCAGTCAACTTGGTATTTAGGCACTAAAGCAAACCCACTGAATTAGAAGAACTCTCTGCCCTGTCGCTTTCTACTTCAGCTCAGTCAATGAGACAAGAAAATGCCAGTGCAAGAGGAGCTTTATCCAAAACAAAGAAATACTTGCATGCATCTGCAGCCAGGCTTCTGCTCATTGCTAAAGAAAAACATCCAATCCAGATCCCTGGATCTTTCCAAAGGGCTCTTCAAGGCATGCCATGTGGGACCCTTCTCGTTGTGCCAGTAAGCACCACGCTGGTACTGCCTCAGCTGGAAGCCACCCTCAGCATACATTGAAGCACTGCAGCTGTGTTAATAATATTTGGTGACTCCTTTGTTTCCAATTTGAATCTAAAATGTGCAATCTGTACAGGATATGAGCTTATTTCTAAATCCCGATGGATGAATGTTCTGTATCTTAATAAATTATTTGTGGAATATAAAACCTAGTTGTAAATTAAGGCGTCTGTTCTGATGTGAGTTTATCTTGGATAATGCTGACACTTGCTGGAGGGCTCAGATAGTTTGTGATCTCTACTGGATTTGTCCCTTCCCTCCTCTAAACAGAACAGACAAAAATTGGCATGTTTGGTATTAGACAGTCTGAAAGAACCATCAAAACCCTTGCAGTCTCGGTGATGAAGAAAAAAAAATAGTTCCTAAATTTTTTTTTCTGAATGTGGTCTGCAGAACATATGACTCAGGGAAACAGCGATCCTTCTTGTTTGTTAAATATGGCATGAAAAGGAATAGTTTAAAGGAATATAATTTCATTTTTTTGATGCTCAGTAAGGATAGGAGCTGCAGCAAGAATCAGCACAGCTCTTGCTTTCTGATTCAAGATTTACTGAATTTCAAGGAAGTTTTACTTACCACTTGAATATATTCTGGATCAGACTAACTTTGGGCATAAGGTTTTGTCTACATGTCAGGGGAAGAAAATGAGATCACAGAACCAATGTACCACTGTTAGAGGAGCAGACAGGAACACCATCACAGGGTCACTGAAGTGAGACAAAAGAAATGATGGGAGAGGTGCCATAATATTTATTAATTATATAATTGCTGAAGTTTTCCGTACTCCCTGTAGGATCCTGGGGGCATGTGACCCAGGATGGAGCAGCAAAACATGGAGAGAGCTGTGATTTCAAACATTCCAGGAATTTTCTTTGCTCCAGAGACATTAGGGAAAGGATGCCATATGATAGGTATTTCTTTGATGATGGCTCCTGGAGTTGAAATGCTTATAAGGGCAATCTCTAGTGGTCAGCACTTTCACCAAGAGGTATTCTAACAAAAGAAAATCACTTATTTTATTTGGCAGAAAATTGTTCCTTCATGTCTCATTGGATCCTCTCCATCATGCTGTGAAAAAAAGGCACTTCCTGCAGATTCTTTATTTTTCATTGGCTTGACTTTTAAAATATTTTGACTTTAGTGCATAAAATTTTCATTAAATAGTTTTGTTTGACATTTCTCACCTTAGTACTTTTGGGGAGCTCAGTATGTGTCACAATTTAAAACTCAGAGCTGCACCATGCCTTTACAAAGAACAGTTGGCACAGTAGAAATAATACTACAAGAATGGGATGCCATTTTGTGTGCTGGAAGGTGCCAGCTGACCTAATATTTTTGCCTGGAAAGAAGTGGAATATTTACAACAGTTACAACAACAGAAACTTTTATTAAAGCATTTTCAGGTAACATCTGGATGTTAACAAAAGAAAAGAAAATAGTTTTCAATTTTCTCAAGAAGATTTCCTGTGGGAATAAGAAGCAGGGGGAAAAAACACATCATCCCTATTTATTACTATTATTTTTAGTATCAGTTGCAATGTTCAACACACTGTTTCTCACAGGATTTGGGAGTATCCCATTCTGTCCTGCTTGAGATCTTTAAATGCAAATGTAGTCTATAAAATGGGCAAGAAACAATAAAGCACCCATTACAGCAAGCTTTTTAGCCTACTGAAATGAGATATTGATACTACAGTTTATATGCAAATGGCCTTATTGGCATCTGAAACATAACATTTGACCGGGCTCAGCAACCTGTATTTAGGCTTCAAATCTTCTCACCTTCTGGTGTTTACAAGTGCAACTGGAAATGTAGCTATAAATATTGAATAGCATCTAAATGTTCAGAAAAATAAAAGGCTTAGGGGAGAGCTTTAACTATTCACACTTCATGGGAAAGATGATTTTATCAATAGAATTATAGGTTTCTGTAAGAGCTGCATCTAGGATAGCCTTAATGTTTACTTTAATATTACTCAAGTGGTAATATCTAGGGATGAATTTTGAAGTGATGAATCTTGCAAGGCTGGGATTCATACCATGCAGCTCTTACCACCCACTAATGAGTTGACTATTTTGTCTCTATAGATAAAAAAGAAAATGAGAAATTTTCTGAAAACTTATCCATCTCATCCTACAACTGATTTAGAGTGGACAGGCACATTCCAGATGAATGTGGAAAACAGTTGGTTTCAAAGGTCAAAAATGATCATAAATAAATTAAATTGTTTGCTTTCATAACTAAATAATATAAAGGAGATGTAAAGACAACTGAACAGTCTTTAAACACGTTGCTGTTTTGTCCCCTAGTTATGTTTAGGAGCAATATTTAAAATATTTATTATTTATATTTTGTTTTTAATTTCAGGGCTCCAGAACTCTCACTTTCCATCCCCACAGAAGCAACCACAGCCCTGATTTCAGGGTATCACAGCAGTTTGCACTTAACACTGCTGACACTGATCAAATTCTGGTGCTGCTATGACTCTCAAGTAAGCAGGAGGGAGGAGGAAAGCTGCTTTTTCACACATATCCCAAGCTGTTCTTTTCCACAGACAGAGCTTTACCCATGCATTACCCAGCACTACCCCAAACATTCTCAAGACATCATGGTTATCTCACGAATTTAGAAGTCCTGTAAAAAGTCAAAGTCACTTCCACAGATCCATCACTTTCCAGCATGACCTGGAAGGAGGGAATGTCCAAGCCCCTGCCTTATTATGGCCTCTACAGCTACCTGACCAATTTTTCTTCTTCCAGGTGACCAGAAATGCTTAGCAGGTGATGCTGTTACCACTTTCTTGGCAACCTAGGGGTTCTGCCACAAGCAAGTTTATTCTGTCAGCTGCTCCTGCTTGAATGGAGAGCCACCTCCAATTAACAATGCTCAGCACTCAGGAATGTTCTTCCTCCTCTTCCAATCTCCTAATAATGAAAAAATGGAGGGGTCAGGGAAACGACAGTGGTACAAGACTCTGCATCCACATGGTGCTGTCATTTTAAGATCAGAGAACTCACACACCACGGTTGTGAGTTATACAGATATGCATCACAAGTATTTTATCCAAGGTAGTATGTTGAAATTAATTAAAAGGATGAATAACTGATAACTCATAACTCATTTCCAAAATACTTAGTCTTCATAGCTCATTCCCTTTTGCATTCATGCGCTCAGCAGCATTCAAGCTTTTATCTAAATAGGACATTTATTTATATAATGATATATCACATAAAAATAGTATTTGTGTTAATATAATATTTAATATATAATGTGCAATATTATATATAACATAATTCACAATAAGAAATGCATTTTAAAATAGAATTTGATTATGTGTGTATCTTTGAACACACAGATAATGAAATATATAAAAAATAATAATAACTATAAAAACTGGCTGGCATGCAACTACAATGTGTGTAGAAGTAAAATTCCATATGGGAAGGCTAACTTCTTTTGACTTATTGCAGCTTTTCAGATATCTTTGTCAGAGGCCTCTGGTATTTTTAGACTAAGAACTGTAGACAAAGAAAGGCTTTAAAAACCATAACTCTGGCCCTTATGTTCCTGTAACAGACAATGCAAGAATTTTTTATTTCCTTCAAATAAATCGTATCCCAATGGGGAAAAGAAAAAGCACCCAATCAGTGAAGGGGGAAGTATGTGGATTCATGATAATTTTTCGTTTATTGAAGACACAGATGTTAATTTTATGCCCAGTTTCTTTGCCTTTATTGATTCTTGCCTTGTTGCCTGTTTGCTGTTCGCAAGGAAAGAGAAATGTGCAATGTTTTCTTCTGCACTCTCCTGAAGGAATAAAATTAAGTTTAAAACTAAATTCTTTTATAAGTAAAATAAATTTTAAGTGAGTGTTGTGGGGAGGTGCATGGTAAATTGATTTCTGTGTACAAATTGTCCTTTTTTGTGATTTGTTGATAAAATTTTAATGTTAGACGTGTTAGAACTGTTAAACACATCATGAGGACGTGGGAAATGTTTTCACTTAACCGTGGAATTTTATTTTTTCATCCTTTTATCACTTTATTTTTAAAAGCAGTTTGTAACATAATATTGGAAATTTTGCACTTCAGGTAAGCAGAAAATAGAATCTTAGGCTTTATGAAAAATACATTACAGCACAATGCAAACTTTCATATCTCAGCTATTCCAGGCTTGGATATCTGGCTATCTCACTATCAGGAGGTATAGAAGTTAAAATTAGTACTAAAGCTGGAAGAAAACATTAATAGGAAAAACAACAAAAACAATACAAAGAAAAAGAAAAACAAACAAACCAAAAAGACAACCAAACACCAAACCAGTCCTTTAAGTACAGTTTCACGTCTGCATGGTAAAAAATTGATTCTTAAATTTGTTTTTTAAAAAGTCCCAATAGATGGAGCATATTCAAATCTTTGTAGATCTATGCAGAAATATAGAGAAGGAATTACGGATGTTTAGCAGAATATGGAATTGAAGGTTTCCAGGAAAGTTTAGTAAAGATTTAGTAAAGTTTGAGGGAGAGTAGAAGAGGCAAAAAGTAGTTCCAAATCAAAACCTACTCGTAGGAATGAGGAATACTCAAAACACAAAACATATATTTTAGCTCATTCTAGGGTTTAGTCACTGAACACTTGACAAGATGAAGGCTCTTTTTCTTATGTCTCAATTTGAAGTACAATAGTACCACGCAGTTTGAAAGAAATTTCTGAGATCCAATGTACAGATTATCATGACATTTTGGCTCTAGTGGAATCAAGACAGCTGATGTATGGAAGAACCCCAGAAAGTTCTTGTACAAAAAAAAAAACCAAAAAACAAACAAACAAAAAAAAAAACCCCAAAAAACCAAAAAAAAACAAAAAAAAAAAAAAAAGAGGGAAAAAAGGGTAAAAAAGGGTTGATCATCTTGAAAAGTTTATATATTTTTGTCTCTCGGTCTTTTTAATTTTTCATTTTTAATGTCTTCCTTTCTTCCTCTCTTCCTTTCATCCTCTCTTCTTTTCGTTCTCTCTTCCTTTCCTCCTCTTTCTTGCCTCTCTCTCCTTCTCTTTCTTTCTTTCTTTTTTTCTTTCTTTCTTTCTTTCTTTCTTTCTTTCTTTCTTTCTTTCTTTCTTTCTTTCTTTCTTTCTTTCTTTCTTTCTTTCTTTCTTTCTTTTTTCTTACTTTCTTTCTTTCTCATTCATTCATAAATAAGCTTCAAAAAAGCTTGCTCTGGATGCTTTCTAATTTCTATACTGTCAAACAGATGGAAAGAAAGAAGGGCTTCAGTGCCAAACTTTCCTTCTGACAATGAATATTCACTGTGTACTGTTCTCACAGTTTTTAAACAGGTCAAGATTCTATCTTTGTTCTTGGGATGGGTATTAAACAGGGTAGAACATATTCCTATGATAAAGGGTTTTCTTGTAGTCAGCCAATTTTTAAAATTCTACTTCATTATTTGAACAGAATACCAGTAATTCTCTTCTATCCCTAATGTTTTTCACATCAGATTTTTCTCAGTCTGATACGTCCTTATGTAGAGACAATTGTATCAGCTTAATGTTACTTCAAGCCTCTCCCCTCAAATTTCTTTCTTTAGACCAGAGATAGGCTGAAGATCAAATTTCCAAAGCCAGCACAATGAACAAGATGGTTTTCAATATCATCTGAATTTTGAATGTGGTGGATGTTAAGAAAGAAAAGAACAGTGCCTACAACAAGAGGAACAAGGACTGAACAAGGAAAAAAGAAAAAGTAGAGAGAATACATTAGTGAAGGAAGGACAAGAAAAGCAAACAGCTAAGAAATCCTTTATTCCAGGTTTGTAACATCTTTCACAGACACACTGGGTTGTTTTCTTTTCTACTGACCAATCCTTAATGCTTTGTTGAATTTAACTTGAAATTTCTCAAGCAGCAGGGTTTTCATTTGGTAAATTTCTTCCTTTTTTCCCTTGTTCTCCCTTGAACCACCATAAAGTATTTCTGTCTCTTTTTTGCTCCACTTTTCAAATGCCCTTGGAAATATATCTTGCTCTCCCATTCCTAGGTCCCTGTTTACTCAGGCTAAACAAATCCCAGTCTTTACATCTGAATGTCTGAGTGCGAAAGAGGGGGGATGGTGACTCCAGAATTGCTTAATTCAGGGAGCAAGGTTAAAAATATATTTCTGGCTGAGTATCTTGTTTTATTAATAGTGTTTAATTGATCATGGTGAAAAGGCTCTTATAGTCAAGTGGAGGAGGGTGTTACCTTCCAAAACATTTTCCAGCAAATTTACTTAATTGTTTCTGTTTACTGAATACCCATTAGTGCTCTGTCACACATTAAAAGCAATGGGCAGGATTAATAACAGACTGCTCACCCCCAAAATATCAGAGCCACTTTATGTATTGATGGTAAGTGATTCATTAAGTTTAAATGCATAAAAGCTATAATTTTCATCACATTCTTGTATTTTTTTTTTGTTGTTGTTGTGAAACTCAATATAACTCTGATGGTTTAATACTTTATAGAAATAAGGAAAATCAGAAGATTTGCCAACTCTGTTTGTGAGGAAGAATGAATGCTTGGAGATACTAACGCATAACCAACAACAGTTAATTAACATCTTTAACATGTTTGCTGCATTTCTATTTTGCAGATTACACAGCACTTTCTGAAAGAGAATAAACACTTTCTAATTGAGGCAGTAAGAAGAACAATGTTCTCTGTTTTTTGAAGGCCTTTCAGAGCACAGAAAATTGCTTCGACTCTGGAAAATCTACCTGCTGCTTTAGACTTGAAGTTAATGAGTTCCTACAAATCTCTGTTGAAAATAAAGGGCTGAGAGAGGTCTGTAACAATCTGTACTTTGAATAACTTACATATTTTATAATTGCAAGCAAAGTCTCCATGTCTGACCAAATATTCCTTTTTTTCTAATGGAGAAAGTCAAGTACTGCAGAGCCAATACATGCACCCCATCTCCCTGGTTTTCACTGATCATAGAATGAAAACCAGTACAATTGCATTGTTACACACAACAGCTTTTTTTTTTTTTTTTAATCTTTTTTCTTACAAGTGGAGAAATTTAGATAACTGTGTCTTGCCCTAGCTGGAACTGGTCTCAGGCTACATTTCTTGAATCTTCCTTGGAATCTGAAATTTCAAGATACTTCTCAGGATGTGGAAACCTGGTTTTGATTGTTTAAAAATCTTGAAATCAGATTCAGGCTAATACTCAGCTTTTTGAAAATTATGGCTTGATGCAAGGTACTTCCAGCACTGCAGGATCTTCTGAAGTCTGTATGGAGAACTTCCAAAAAAAAACCTTGGAAAATGAGACTCTTCCCACACAAGTTAGTGACTAGTACTGGTAACTGAACTAGTTTTTGTAATGAACACGAATATTGCTTATTCTAAAATGTTGGGGTGCCATGCAGAAAAAAAAATACTTTAAAACCCCAGTGGGGTTAGTTACAAGATACAGTGGGGTTAGTTACAAGATATGTGCAGTGATTGTGTGAGCCCTGTGTTCTTGTGTCGCTGATTAAGGGTAAAAGAAGCCATGAGACTTAATCCACCGTCTGTGCTCTGTTCATCAGTAGCCCTGAATATTTCTGCTTAAAGCCTGGCTTTCTTACACATAGCATTTAAACATCTGTGTCTGGTGTCCAGCTCAGAGTGGTTCTACTTTCTTAAATGTGGTTAATCCTATTGTAATTTGGTGTCACAAAAGCGAATACAGTATATATTAATATATACTATGGTCAGCAACGTGTTTCAACTCTTTTAGTGTAAAAACATGACTGAGAATCCTGCTTCATTCTGATTTTTCCTGCTGTCCCCCTTTTTGCACTGTGTATTTGTCTCTAATGTAAGACTGCAAAATGTATCTGCGCATAGTGAAGCAACAGATTTCTATTTATCATCTGCTTAAGTCAGATAAGATCCTCGTTGTGTATGTAATTTCTCTTTATCTGAAGATGCCTTGTGCCTCTCATTTTTCCTTTCATTTTAATGACTTTATTTTCAACTTTGATTTCATTCTCAGTATCTTTCTTAGTTACTGGATCTTTGGGACTCTCTACCCCTTAGAAAGCTAGATGATTAATTTTAAGACTCACAGAGGCAGATTCTGAAATTCATTTTATTCTGGTCACCATTCTTCAAGTTTTATGTTTTTCAGCAAAACTGATAACAGAAGTAGCAATGGTACCAAAACAATGATATCTTTTAGGATTTAATGCAATACCCATTGAAGATCCTGAAGCTCTTCCCAATAATTTGATTAAAAGTAATTTTGCAGACTCAAATGGGAGAAAGATAACCACCTTTTTTTTTTTTTTTTTTGCTAGTGATTGTGTGCTAAAGGTCTAATTGCAGTACTTTATCTTGCAAATTTTTAATGCAAAATATTTGCTAAAATGTTTAATGTTATAAGAGCGTTAACCTTCAGGCTTAGTAACAAACATCCATACAAGGGAACAGTGTTCCTTGAGTTGTTTTTTTTTATAAGTTAGTGCCAATTTATGGGAGAGGCTGCCTTTCAAAACATGTGTCCTTCATGTGTATGTCCCCCTGGGTTCATAACCACACGTGTGCAATTACATACTGAGTAGATGTGCTACTTCATAGCATAAAAAACACCCTTAGGATGAAACAGGTGTATGTGCGAGCACAGACGATGGAGACATTGATCTAGAATTTTGTTCATTTTCTACTCACCCTCTTGGTTGAAAGAATCTCCAATAAAATATGAATAAAAATAGGAATAGTAAGAAATGCAACCACAATGTAGGTGGAACTCCAGTAAATGTTGAAAGGTAAAATTCTCAGCAACTTATATAATAAAACCAAAACCACACTAAATTTCCTTGTAATTGGTGCATCTTGTACTTTAAGTGGTGTGAGCGTGTGTCTTTTAAAAATAAAAAAAAAATTTAAAAAAATTTTAAAAGCCCCACCCAAAACATAAACAAAACAGTCACTAGAGATCCTCCTAGACAATAAACAAACTTTTATGTACTTTCTGGATATTTTCTGGACCAGTGGTGATTGCTGTGGGGTTTTCCAACTGCGTGCTGCTGCAACTTTTCCTGTAGGAGTTACTGAAAGTGTTCTGTGTCCACATAACAGTTCTTATCTTTGTGAATGTCCTGCAACGCCCATTTAGCACCATGCAAGCTCTAATTTACATCTCTTATCTCTTCCTTTCATTTTTTTTTTTTTGACACAACGAATTATACAGGAATATCTTCCATGTGAAAAATAGGGTTGGGAGCACTTGGATATGAGTTAAGCTGGTTTTGGAGTTAAACTGGCTTTTATTTCCTAAAGAAATTTTTCATTTACTTAATTCCAGTGACAGTATTCAGTAGTCCATGTCTGAAGACTGGCACCTTCCTAGAGGTTGCAGTATGGGGTCTCATTGGAATCCTTGAAAATAGTTTTGAACAATCACACCCAGAGTCTTATACCAGAACACATTTTCTATACAAACTGTGGCTTCAGAATTTAGAATGCAAGTAAAAATAGAAAAGAGGAGAACCTTTTGAGGCAACACCCTTAAACATGATGATGTGGTCTGTCTTCAGTCTAATCAGTGCTCATTACAACCTATTGAGATTTTTTTTCCTCACTGCATTCTGAAATGGGCTTTCAAAAGACTTTTACAACTAATATTAAAAATCACTTTTGAACACAAAAAATAAATACTCTAAGATCTTAAAATACAAGAAATTGATTTTGATTAATATAAACTAAGCTTCCTTACTATAGTAATTTATGAATCATGGGATTAGATTTATCTAACTGATGTTAATCTTGATCCAGATAACTGTGAAGTTTCTTTTCTGACTCAATTCATAATTAAAAATCAAAATAATAAGATTTATGTTCATTTGTTTATTCATTTTGTAAATCTATAGGCCATTTTGCTGGCAAAGTTTCGAGTAGAAAGATCCAAGAAATATTGATTTTCCTCCTCTTCATGACTATTTAATTGGTTAAAGTGTGCCCCATTCACACGAGCCAGCAAGTTGATGCTGGTTACATTTTAATAAATGTACTCCTCACCCGATCAATACATCCCTGGGAAAAAAAGTGCTGCTCCATCATATGTTAATGGGAAGAAAATCTTTTTACTATAGTCAGTCATCATGACAAACAAGAATATGAAAAGTGTTAATGAAATGACCAGCTGTCTATAAAATGAGAGATTCGCAAGACAGTTTCTTTTCTTCTTTTAACTCAATGAAATAAAATGGAAAATTACACTGGAGCTTGTTGAACAGGAGGTAATGTTCACGGTTGGAAATCAAATGCCATAAAGAAAGTCAGAATTTAACTTAATGTGCCCATGATCCAGAGAATGGAGTTCACTATAGCCATGTTGACATAGAATATATTCAAATGTTCATAATGGAGCAATTCAGGCCCAGTCCCAAAGATGGATTTTAGAGTTCTGGCTCCTATTTAGGTTTCAAGCCGCCCATTGATTTAATTGATTTCAGGAAATCAATCTGAGGTTAGGGGAGTTCTAAGCAGAATCTGAGAGCCTAAACATGTTGATAGATGTTATAATTAGAACAATTTTTTTTTCCTTTATCATTTTTTACCTCATTAACATTTCCAATGGAGGCAGTGGGACAAGCTGTGGAACTCATTATGAACCTAACCTAAATATACCAGATGTCATTTAGATTTCACAGATTTAGGATTTTTAACACCACTAGAACCATTAAATAATCTAGTCTGATATCACAGACTTCTGGTATTTATCAGTTGATCCTGTTGAGTTACATTTGCCTAATCAGATCTCCAGCAGCTGCAAAAAGGATTTATAATTTTTTTATTACAATTATTATTAGATATGCATTTGCCATGCAAGTTTTATAATCCTGTTTTATTACCAAATCAAGTATACTTTTAAGGCAACAAAGCCTTAAAATCTGAATTCATATTGAAGATTACACGCAAAAAAGTATTTAGGCATCTTATAACTTGAAATGAGCTGGCCAGTTCCTTGAAGTTATTTTAACCTCCAGCTTACTGGCCTATATCCCTTACATAACAACCAAGAAAAAAAGGTATAAATGAGCGAGGTAAAGAATCTACAGCAGCTGATATACTGAGCATGGAAAAATCTCTAAGAGGCAATAATAATCAGCAAAGAGAGAGGGCTTGAAGCTTTATTTTTTTTTGTGGTTCAGCCACTTGTAACAAAGGCAGTTTGGTGACCATGTCAAAGGGAGTGTTGGAAATAAAGAAACCCTTAAACATCAGGCACCTGAATCAATCATTTAAGAACAAAGAAAAGAACTGCTTGATTTATTTGTTGTGAAACATTATTCAGGAGGTGAAAAAGATGTTTTTAATACCTTTTGTTATTTCTGAAATAGGTGTTCAAGATTCTAGGTCATGACACTGAAGCGTACTTCTTTAGGGATGCAGGTAAGAACAGGAAAAAAACAATTCTGCAGATTGGTAACAGTTGAAATTGAGATTTCTGGGATTTTTTTTTCTAAATACTGTCTGTATTGTTGAAATGTTTGTTATATTTCAGTTCAATGGAGAAACCACCATGTTGTTCTTCCTTTTGGTGGTTGTTCTTCTGCTTTTGGGATTTTTTTCATGTCTCATCTAACAGTAGCCTATAATGTGTGATAAAGAGAATGTGGAGGTACACCAGCATGCACTAGGCTCAGTTCTGAGTGAATATTGGAGTACCTCTGCATAGTCCAAGTAATCTGGACTTCTTTCTCCCAGATCACAAGATGTATGACCATTTTCTTCCTTTAGAGTCACTTTTATTTGAATATTATTCAGTCAATAATCCCCCACCCCCTCAAAAAAAGAAAACCAAACAAAAAACAAAAAAACCAAACAAAAAAACCCCAAACGAACAAACAAACAAAAAAGAACAAAACAAACAGATTGGGAGGATGGAACAGAATGGGGAAAATAGGAGAAAGGATTTGCTTTTAGGGTCTTTAAGAACCTTCTTTCAAGCCTCTTTTAAATCACAGAAAATTTCCCACATAAAATAATTCTGAGTTTTGACGGAAAACATTACTTTTGAAAATAACATTAAGCACAAAGAAGTGTACCCTAAGTGTAGCAAGAATGTTGACTTTTTTTTTTTTTATAATGAATGCTGCCTTTATAAGAATGCATCCTTGTGTTTCTGCTAAAATATTTTGTTTTGTTTATTTTTAAGGATAAAACTCCCACAAATCTGAAAAATCTGCGCACAAAAAACACGCTCTGAACAAACAAACCAAAACTCCACGCAGTCAGGTTTGACTGGCTGATATAAGAAACTGCATACAATGGCTGAATCTTTCTCTGCGCTGCTTACTTTGTTCCATTCTTTTATTACTTCTATGATCTTAACAGATGAATGCACCAATAGCTCATTTTGGTCCTAACTCAGCTCTGCCTGTCTGGTTTACTGCTATCAATATTGCAGATACAATATTGCATCTAGAACTTAAACTCAGTGAAAGCTTTAAACATTGCTAAGGTCTTGAACCAATTCTCAATGAAGAGAATCACTGAATGTGAATTTTCCCTTTGATTTCAATAGGCTCATCGGGGTCTAACTGCTATGGTACATCAGAGATTAGTCACTAAATTCAGTTTTAAATTCATACTGTCTGTTAGTTTATAATTCTTAGCAAAAGGACATAGATAAGGAGTGTTTGTGCTCATGAAAGTGCAAAAGAACGTAAAAAACCTGTCTAAACAAGTAATTGTGAAATATAATAAACCAGAATATTTTAATGTTCACCTGAGCGAGGACTTCAAGAAGTTGATTTAGAGGACAAAAATATGTGGGGACCCACACGGATCATAATTTTCTGTGAGATGTTTTTGAAAATGTTTTAACTTATTTAAGTCAGGATCCTTACACACTGCATTATGCATTCTGAGAAGATAGTTGTGTAAAGTTCTTCCTTAGTTGTCTTATTATTGCTTTCGTTTCCCTCTTTCTCTCTCCTTTGCCTTTTTTTTATTATTATTTTTTTTTATTTTTTCCCCTAAGTGCTGCAACTTTTCAAGGATCTCCATGGGGACTGAAGAATGCAAAACCACCTGAAAACCTCAATAGTATCTGAAGCCTTAGTCCTTAAGTGATCCTTTAATCACAAGAGACATACGGACAATTTTTTTCCACCTCTGGCAAGTGAACACAATAGAAGAGCAAACCTAAAGATTCTAGCCTAAAGAGGAGGTAATTAATGAAAACAGAAAAAAAAGTGTCTTGGTATGTTGTGATAAATGTGGATCTTTTGGGAATTTGTCCTGCTATGTGAAAGAATTGATTCCTGATTTTTTTTTTCTAGGAGCACCACAATTATTTTACAAGGTGCTGCACGTGGGTTGAGGCAATCCCAAGCACAAAAAGAGGCTGGCTGGCAAATGAATTGAGAGCAGCTCTGGCTAGAAGGACTTGGGGGCGCTGGTGGATGCAAAACTGGGCATGCACCAGCACTGTGTGTGCCCAGCCCAGAAACCAGCTGAGTCCTGGGCTGCATCCAGAGAGGAGTGGGCCACCACTGGAGAGTGGGGATATGCCCCATTCCTCTGCCCTGGTGAGAGAGACCCACATGGAGAGCCATGAACAGTTCTGGGGACCACAACATGAGGAGGACCTGGCCCTCCTGGAGTGATCCCAGAGGAGGAACACAAAGGTGATCCGAGGGCTGGAGCTCCTCTGCCACAGGGATGGGTCGTGGCCAGGGGTTGTTCAGTCTGGAGAAGAGAAGGGTTTGGGGAGAACTTGGAGCACCTTCCTAAACAGGTGCAATAGAGAGACTTTTGACAGGGTCATGGAGTGATAGAACAAGGGGTAATGGCTTCAAAGCAAAAGAAGTTAGGTTTAGATGCTCTGTTTGGAAAAATTTCTGGTCTGTGAGGGTGATGAGACACTGGAACAGGGTGTTAAATTATGATAGGCTATGAAGGCAGAGAAAGTTTAGAACAAGGACATTAGAAACATCATAAAGCTATGAAAGATGAGATTAGAAAGTGACACTATGCATTATGTTATCAAACTCCTTCATTTTTCCCTTTTTTCTTTTCTTTTTTGCAAAGACGAGCCATCAAACTGCATACAATTTTGTGCAGGAAAAAGGAGAAATGCTAAAGTGCAAAAACTTATCCTTCTTGAATTTATTGTATTTAACATATTTCAAGTCACTTTTTTTGGGGGGGGAAACATAGACAGACATTTTTTTAATACTAATTTATTTTTGAAAACCTTGAAATATGAACTGCAGAGAGTGAGGTTTCACTATTAAGTAATTTTTTCTATTGAAAAAAAGAGCTTGAGATTCTGCATCAAGAAAGAGCCACTGAAGAAGTACAGGATGTACTGAAGAATCTGTAATAATAGGCAGATGTAAGAGAAAAGGAAAATGATCTCTACATGTTACATCACAAAGATCAGCTGGGATTGCATGTGGGAAATTCAGCACCAATGTCCAATTATTCTGATCTAAGCAACATTGCTTTAAAGAGAACCACAGCACCTTTTCTTTTTTTCTTTTCTCTTTTGTTTTTTGTCTTTTTAGAAGAAGACATTGTCCAGAACACCAAAATTAGGCATATTAGAGGCAAAATGTGAGAAATACAGCTTCTTGATCTTAAAGTCTTTAAGTTTTCCAAGTTAGTTAGTTAGTCTGAGAATGCTTGTTCCACAAATCAATAGTGAAATTAACCCTTTCTAACATCAGTAACTGAGTAGGAGACTCCCAAAATTTAGTTAGGGTCCTTGTAAAAGGTGATTTTTCTGAATGATTCAAGACACCCATGACAGAATCCACGACTTGCCATTTGGATGGGTGTTTGTTTGCCTGCTCATGGAAGTAGAAGGGTTGTGGTTAAGTCACACTTACTGGGTGATGCAGATCTTATTGAAATGATGAATGGCATTTGTGCCCAAACATGAGGTGCATTGGAGGAGTCAGCTGGACCTGAAGATCAGTCAGCACTCTCCTTCCATGAACACGTTGCAGTGATTCCTTATAAACTTGTCAAAATATTACATTACATTGCAACTTAACAAAAAGAGTCAAACAGACATTTCTCTCCAGAAAATGCTCATGTCCAGAGAACCAAGCAAATTGAAAGAGATCAACTTTAATCTTTAAAAAGAAAATAAATCTCTGTTTTTTAATGTTTTGAGGGCCTTGGGGTTTTTGGCTTTTTTTTTTTTTTTATTTGTTTGCATGTTTGTTTTGTTTATTTTGTTGTTGTTCTTTTGTTGGTTGGCTGGTTTTGGTTTTTCCTGAGGGTTGTGTTGATTTCATTTGGTTTCGTTTTAGTTTTGGTTTTGTCTATTTTTTCATTGGTTGGTTGGCTGGATGTTTGGCTGGCTGCTTGACTGAATTGAGGGCTTTTTGGTGTTTTTTAGGAAGACTGGGTTTTGAGATTAGTTCTTAGGTCTTTCACTTTTTTATTGCTTCTGTTTTGTCTTCTTAACCAAGAACAAAATATCCACATAAATATGTGATTTTTCAGTAGCAACCAAGAAAAAAACTAGTTGACTTTTTTTTTCTTCCCTTAGTACAGAAAAAGTAAAGGACAGAAACTGAGTTTCAATAAGAACTTCTATAAGATAATGACAAAAGTGATGATTTTTCTTTCCATTGCATTTTCTTTGAAAGTCATCCTAACCAAAAGATTTCAATCTAATTAGATAGAGTTGATAGCTTGCTGCAGGTAGACTGCTCAAAAAGATCTATATAATATTATTAGCCTAATAGACAGCCAAGAATACAGAAATTATCTATTTTGTGGTTGAAGTATTATATCAGTGTGTCCCGTTGTTTACTTGTCAGCTGATAGCGTATCAAACCTGTCCTTCAGCCTTTGTGCATCTTGTAATAAGTATTTTATCTGAATGAATCTTTATCCTGTAGTATAAATAAATTCAACTGTATAAATAAGTTAAATCCTGTTTTTGGAAGATGCATTTATTTACATCTATTCTTTTACAGCACATCACATGGAAGTATTTCATTTGATTTGAGAAAGAGAGAGCAGACCGACTGCAAAAAACAGAATTAACACACAGTAGCATTCTCATAAAAAGCTATCTTTTTTTGCAAAACTTGTGCATTTGTGGGAGTGCTCTGTGCAGCCAGGAAATGTCACTGCAGATGAATTTTAAATAAAGTGTTCATATTTCTTTGGGGACTTTCAGATCAGAAAAGGAAATGGAATATTTACAATTTGGTGCATAATTCATTTACTGTGGGTAACTACAAGTTTTATTCCCACCCCTAGACTCAATGCATTGAAACCTTGTTAAAAAACAAAAATCTTAAATATTCAGCTATAAATATGAAGGCTAGGTGGTAGTTGTAGTAATAATAGTAACAACTATAATTACATTAATTATTTTTCTATTTAGACATCCATATAAAAGGAAGGAATAGAAATCTCTGACAGATGTCTTGTATTATTATTTGAGGAAGAAATACACTTAAACAGAATGCTGCTACTTTGACATTGTTCCTGTGTATACTTTGTATAATTCTAGCTTGCATGCCTCTTATCCTAGCACAAATTTTACTTTGTCCTGGTACCACTGACTTCAATGGAGCTGCCTCAAGTTCACATTTGCGAAACTGAGTCATCACTGGCCATTCCACCATGGCATTCTTTGCACTGGATAGAAACAGTTCTTTTTGTGAGTTGAAGGCACAAAACTCAGCCAGCAGAGCCCTGATTTCTGGCCTCTATCTTACCTCAGCAGTGATAATGCACTAATAATTAAGTACCTTGATATTTATACAGGGCTTTCTTTAAGATGAAAGAGGAAGGATGCGGTGTTTATGCAAAATATTCACATATTTTTTTTTCTGCTTTGGCGGGGGAAAGGTTGGGCAAAGGTCGCCTCATCTCACGGCTAACCTGATATGCAGCAGATAAAAACTTTCAGTCTGATTTCACGCCTATCTTAGTCCCTGTATCACTCTACGTTTATGGAGTATTTCAAAATTGCATTCATTTCTATCCCAGTCAGATCTCAGAGAGGGCTTTGCACTTGATAACAGAATGAGACTGCCAAGTTCCTTATAAAAGGGGAAATGGCAGGAGTGAATTTAACCTATTTTGAACAAATTGCATTGGCTGACAGTCAAATATCATATTGATTTTAGCATTGCTCACTTTATAATTTGCTACATGGTCCTAAGTCCAGCATATCTTATTGACCTCCTCATACCCCTTGCATTACGGGCAGCTTCAGGTTTGCTGAGGCATATTTCTAACTTTTTTTTTTTTTTTTAATGAAGGAATACACACTGCCCCCTGCTGAAAGGCCACCAAAAAACCTTTCTGTTCTTTTTCACACCAAACTCTCTTTCTTCAGACTCTGTTATCATAGGTATTACACATATGGATGGTTTTGGCCCAAGCTTTAGTGACACAGATAGTTCATTTTCCCTTTTGGAGTGTGAAATGTTATACCAAATAAGTTTTTTTGGCCTTTCAAAAAGCCTTACCACGTACTTCTGACTTTGTCTCCAATGGCAAACAACTCTTGTACCTAGAGTTTAGGTCCACTGAATGATCATGCTGTTAGCAGAAGTTAAAAGAGTCTTTCAGGTAATGGCTGTCTTTTGGAATGGGCTGTCAAAGTACCTTTGGAAATATTAATCATGCCCAATTTCAGAAATCTAAATTAGCTGTGCAGTCTGACCTACCAAAATAGGCTCCAACTTTAGCCTGTGCCGGTAAATCAAGCTTCCAGCAAAAAATTTATCCCTTCTCAAAAGCTTGTCTTAGAATGGTATAATTTGTGCCCTCTGCCGGCATCTCCTTCATTTACTAGATTTGTTCAGGTTATGGGGATGAGCTTAAAAGAAATGAGTCTTGCCTTTAAAGCTCTCCAATACCCAGATGGAAACCAGTCTATATATTTCAAATTAAACTGTAGAGCTTCTTGGAATATTTTGCTCTTATTTTTTTAGATCAGATAATTTTGAGGGTTGTATTTCTTCAAAAGCTACTCTCAGTTAATGAATTTTTAAAATTGAATATGGATATGTAAAATGTCAACATACATTTTTGGTTTTATCAAAAAACAAAACAAAAGATAATCCATCTCCCAAATCAGAAACTACAGTATTTTCTGGAAAACTTCACCTGTTCCAATAGCATCTCCTTTCCTCTTTCCCTTCTCCCAGCAGACAGCGTAAAAATTGAACACATAGAACTTTATTCTTCCACTCCGTGATCAGATACTCCTCTCTCGGACTACTTCTTTGCCCTTTTTTAAACACACTGTACAGAATATCTCTTTGCATAGTAGGACATTAACCTCTCAGGCCTTTTTTACCTCTAATTTCTTGTCTTCCACTCTGGTAATAAAGTCACCTGGAGGCTGATGGAAACTGCTAACCTGCAGCGCTAAATAATATTAATCAATGACTGATCAAAGATGAGGAAGATGATGAGGTTTCTCCACATCATCTGTTGCATGCCTTCACTAATCAGATACCTGTGTAATTTGGCACATTTCTCTTGGGCAGATATTTTTAGGGTGACATATTACTATATTGACAGTTAATTATGGAACAATATCCAGCCCATTTAGCTAATTTTTCTTACCTTATACAAATTTTACAAGGAAAATAGCTGTTGATAGTTTTAAGTACTTTTTACAGAGCCCACCTTCTGCTGGGGCACATACTTCTCAAAAGAATCCTGCTGCTTTCTGCTAGTCCTGTCTTTATTCCTAAGTATTTGCCATTTTTTTGACTAAAATAACCATTTTTACTCACAGAAATCAGCACAGGCTGCTCAAGAGAAGTATTTCTGATACGCAGAAAGGCCTTGTCTCATTGGCTCACCTGTGTTTTGCCTTGGATTTTTTTATGGTACCAGTTTTGTCTGAATTAATATTTTTTTTCTTTTTCTTTCTCTTGGTTTACATTTACAGGGTGATTGCTTTAGGTCAGAGCTCGCCTTTTGATCTCTGTTCAGACAGCACAAGGAAATTCCGGTTCATAGGAGCTCTTATGTATTGCCACAGATGCATCTGAGAAGGCAACGTGGCCATATCAATAGTGCTTAAATTTCAGAGAAATTATTTTCCTAGGCTCCCTCTCTAGTTGTGCTGAGTCATAATTCAGAATCCCAGGATCTCAAAAGGTTTGGGTTGCAAGAGCCCTTAGGGACAACTTCTTTCCAAGCCTTTGCCATGGGCAGGGAAACCTTCCACCAGATCCCTTCCAACATGGACTGAACCTTATGTTTAATAAACATAGAATAAGGGGCAGTACAGTGCAGAACATCCTAACTTAAAATTGCAATGGACAGAAATTTAATCCTAAACAGTAAGAGCAATAGGAAAAGTTATGACCTATCTTATGTGGAAGCTCTTCGATGGTTCTAGAAGAAGAATTGTCTTAATAGCAGACAGATTGGGAAAAATAGCCATATTCTTGACATAAGTAAAAGGTTAAATCAATAAAATCAAACATTTTTTTAGTATTTGCGCTGGGGAAAATATTTGGTGCCATGTCTTCATGAGATTTAAAGTCTCACATCTAAAGGCTAAATTCCTAGGGTTTTTCCAGGACTTAGTAGAAATTTCTGTAATCAGACAAAACTGATCTTGTTTTGTTTTTTTTTTTTTTTGTATTTTGAAGGAGGATTTGGGTTTGGTTTCCATTGGTAGGTTTTCATTGGCAGGGTTTTTTTTAGGGCAAGATCTGACTGCAAGTGATTGACTTCAATAATTTGTAAAAATATGTTTTGCTTTAATATTTTTTGGGGGGGGGGCTATTTATTTGTTGTTGTCAACTCATAAAAATTTTGTGGAAAAATAGAATCAGATAAAGAAAAAACATATTGTGATTTTATTTTGGGACTTCAAACATTTTTCATGCGCTTTTGAGAACTGTCTTTTTAATTTTTGTCCCAAGTAAAAAGCTTTGCAATTAAAATACAACAATAAACTATATTTTCAACACTTTTATGCAAACACACTGAGTTTGAATTACTGTTGCAGTACTTTGACAACCAGAGAAAGAAATTTCTTAGCAATTAAATCACAATTACCAGCTATTATAAAGATATTTTTAAATGATCACACTCTCCCACTTAAATCCTAACAAAGCAATTCTGTTTAGAAAATCTGCAATGGTAACTCCTGATTTATCAGGGCCTTCAAGTAGGTTTTTCATTTCAAGAAGCCTAAAACTTATGTCTAATTCTTTACCTGAAACAGGGCCTTATTCATGGCTCAGACTATTTCTTTCCTTACCTGCACCAGCAGCAAAAAATCAACCATATTTCTACTGACAATTCTTTGTGACACCATCAACACATGAACAAGATCTCTGCAGCTATTTCTTTTTCCCCTTGCCTGCAAATAGTTTTCATCTAAAAGGCAAAATCAAATAACTATCTAAAATAATGCAGATATTTGTTTATCTTACCCTAAGAAGAAATAAAACACGCATTTATACACTCTGGGAGACACACAGAGATGTGCTTAAGGGATGAAGCACTGCCTTCATTGCAAATGACAAAGAAACCAAATGGATTGCTAAAAGCAATAGAGCCTCTTCCCGCTCTGCCAGGGAAAAATGGCTGCAGCTGCTGCACCTTAACTGTCGAGAAAAAACTTTATTATGCTTTCTCTCTCTTGCTCTTCCCTCTCCTCCCTCCCTCCCTTCTCTTTCTCGGTGTATCAGTTCATCACATGGCAAACACGACTTCTCCTCAATATATCTCTCTTTCAGATTTCATTGACCTATGACCTGTAATGTCCCAATTTGCTTCAAGTACCTTTATTTATGCCATTCCTAGGACCTATACATTTTGATCTAAGAAACGGTATTCTCTCCTCAGTGCCTATGGAGCACACTTTGCAGGTACCATCAGTTCAGAAAAAGCAGTCACCCAATATATGAGATTGTGACAAGGTATAATGTAATGGTAGTTATGTGAACCTCCAATAAACTAGTGGTACTTCACAGATTACTTGGAGAGAAAGTCTTTTAGCGTGCTTGAAGAAGTATGAAATGAATTTCATTTCCTTCTCATTTGCCTTGCTTTTGAAAGGTTTCATGCAAGATATGTGACCAACTATTATAGTACTAATCCATCCATGACAGAGCTCAATTTTCCCTGAGAATTTACTTCTGAATGGGCTGCAGAAAAACTTGAAAGCTGAAAATTAAAGTAACTGAACAGAGCAACCACTGAGCTGTGGGCAGCTGTCTGTCAAGAAAACCAGTTGGAACAAAAATGTAAATTAGATTTTATTTTTATTTATGTTTTTAAAGCAATCTGCAGAGGTAAAGTTTTACAGCCCTGTGTGTAAACAAGAGCAATGAGATGGAAGTGATGACAAGCTGCTGTTGTTGTGAGTTATTCTCATTAAAGTAAATACAAAAAAAAAGACCACGGGTTGTTGACAGTTTTAAAACAGAGCACTGTTCTGTATTTAGTCACCCATTATGAGCAGAAACCCTGTGGCAATTCAGGCACTCATTTTATTTTTTTTTCCCCCTTCGTGTCACTAAACCAGATAACTTCAGCAGGTTATAGCCACAGTTCTTGAACAGGGTCCTGAGAGTGGCTGAAATGGATTTTAAAATGCGTAGCACAATTGAAGATAATACCATATAAATAGAGTGCTCAAGTGAGCGCAGTAAGCCGGGTACGGACACGGCACAGACAAGGCTGTGATGGAGCAGGGATGTGGCACCCACCCCTCCACCCTGTGATGGAGACACCTCTGTCACCCTGCACAGTGCAGGAACCTTCCCACTGCTGCTCCAGGCCAGGGGAGCAGGGATGGGAAGGGACATGGGTGGGATGTCTGCCAGGGAAAGGGCTGCCTTCAGCCCCTCCAGCGCCAGGGAAGATGCCCCACAGCAGGATCTTAAATGTGACAGCTGTAGTTGGTACCAAAAGCTTCAAATACCCTGGGAGCAAGAAAAATGAGAGGCTGGCTTCAGACAACTGCTTCTCGCCTGGACAAATTATACAGGTATGGCCATTACTGAAACTCAGAGTGGGGTTTTCTTATTCTTGACTGTGGGTGTTGGAATAAAAACGTTTCTATCTGAGATAGTCACCATTTCCTGGACAAGGGGAAAACCTGACCCTTTGAGACCATATTTCATTTCAGGCCCATCTTAGATATGGGCCTGAGTTTAATATTGCCCAAAAGTTCCCACCTTTTTTCTGCTGGGTATGAAGGAGTTTAAGTGAGTAGCTCAGTAGGAAATGTCCACATGTAGGCAGAACATTCTGATGTTTCCTTACATTAACAATATAACAATTCTCACTCTGCAACTCCCTGTACATAAGGGCTAATTTCTCCAGAAATATTGACAAATTTAATCTTGGCCTAAAAAGCTCTCTAGTATGACTGAGAAAAGAACTATTTTTGTGGCACATATGATTATATTCTACCTCTGCCCTGCAGCAAAGCTGCAAACATTTGTGAATTTGCCTGAGGCAAAAAGTTATATGTTGTCTTCAACATCTGATAATCATTGCCCTGGAGAATGAAAGGTGAAATGGAAGGATATTTGGTGAAACCAGAAAAACATGAGATTCCCTCTCCCTGAACAGAATTCCAAGTAATATGACAGATCAGCAGAGGCGCGGCAATTTATGCCATCAGAGAATGTGACCCAAGCCCATTTTTCTAAATACGATCTCTTTTTTTTCCAACAACTGTTAAAGCTAATGTAAGCTAGAAGAGGAAAAAAAAGTCCATTCCCCTGCCACTCTGTGACGCTGAAGAAATATTCCTGAAAATATTTTCCACTGTTTTGACAAGCACATGCTCTTGATCCCTGTAGAAAGTTTCCAGGGTGTTGGCCTCCTGGAAGCTCATGGCATCTATGAAATTTTATTGATAAAACTGGCCAATAATGCTAGAACTTCATTAGGTTGAGTGAAATTCCTTTGAGAGTGGCATTTGATGAGTACTGGGCCTATACAACTTTCTCACAGTCAGGTTCGAATAATGGCTGTCAGTCCCATCACTGATCCCAAAATTTTTTAGGTGGATTCATGACAATGTTTTTGTCCTACACAAATCACTTACATGGAGTCCAGTACACTGTTAAAATTTGCTATATTAAATTCTAGATATTCCTCTGTATCTGATTTCATCCCATTGTAGTTTCACCCACATAGTGGCATTATTTAGTTTCTTGCTTTCTCTTTTCATTAAAACAAGAAAAGGGAAAATACAAAAGGTTTGGAATTAAAGAGGTAAAAGTGTTTCTTACAAAGATTTCCCATCCTTTGCAAATTAAGTATTTTCACAAAGATACCGTCCATTTGTATTTAGAAAACTTAAGTTGCCATGAAAGTTCTCAATAAATTATTGGAGAGACCAGATGCCAAAAATCACACTTGCAAAAGTCAGACAAAAATCTTGCTTGCAAGAGTCAGAAGTCCTGGAAAAGATATTCTGTCTCCTCTTACTTGCAGAGAGATTGCATCCCTGGCAGCAAAGAATTTCTTTGTTAAATGGTAAAGCATGATTTAAAGGAAGCATATCTTGCTTGAAAAATACCATCCCTGTCTCGAAATCTTCTCTCTCATTTCAGGACATCCTGGTCCTTCCCCTTTTAGGATGCTTTGCATTTAACTTCGCATTTTAAGTGTCGCAGGATCTCAGCTGAGAGCACCTATCAGTTGTCAGGGGTTTTGCTGTGAGGGAAGAGCGCTGCCAGGATTTCAGGAGCAACCACTTGTTCATTTTTGGGAACTGCCATGCTGGAACTGTGCTGGTACATCCAGCCCAGAGTCCTGCCTGGGGCTCCAAGCGTGGCGTAAGTCCCACTGCCCTGGAAAGGTTTTCTCTGCAGGAAAAGCTCTTCTGACTTCCCAAGATCTTTACTGGAAGTTTCCAGAATGACAAATTTGAATATTTCCCCCTCTTTTCTAATCATAATACAGATTGTGAAATTTCATCCAGTGATTTTTGCTTTTGGTGCTTTTGAGTACCTGCAGATAGAGGAGAAAGGAGCTCTCAAAAAATAACAACACAATAAATAATTTGACAGTAAAAAAAAATAAATACAGTAAATAATTTGACTCATATCTATTATTACATTGAAATAAAGCAAATGGAAGTTTATACATTATGTACATTATGATCTGGTTTGGCTGTGGTATTTTTTTTTTCACTCAAATATATTCCCATAAGGAAAGAAAAAGTAAAAACTTAGAAATATACTGGAGGGGGAATCCAAAAACATCTATCAACTATTATGTGATTTTTGTTTGGCATTATATTAGTGGATAATTATTTTGGTATATTTGGAGGTTGGGGTGGAAAATAATGACACACCACCCACTCAGGTATGCAGATTGCTGAGATATTTAAAGGGAAAAAAAAATTCACTTGTATTTTTGTCTCTGTCTTTGAAAATTTAGTTATTTAATGTCTTTCTGAATAATTTCTTTGTGTCCTGTAAAATGATAATTTTGTCTCTCTTGGCTTCACATAGTAACTGAGTTATTTCCATGTTTAAGCAGCAGTTAGGACATGAGTCTCTGGATTTAAGACTTCAGCTACTACTGTGATGAAAATGATTTGTAAGTAAATCCAGGTGAGAATCTGCTATAGCCATATTCTCTCTCTTTACCTTTGATTCAACTGAAGAAGAAGGATTATTTATCTTCCAGCAAAAATTTTGTTTGGTTTTTTTTTTTCTGCAATTTTTTTTTTCATATTTTTGCTCATACATCAAAACCATGACCAGGATATTTGAACTAATCATAAAAATTCCTTGAGGTCTTCCAATTCTAAACATATTGTATAAAGCAGTTATTTAGCTTTTTTTTTCTTTTTCCTTTTTTTTTTTAAATTTGTCTTTTTTTATCTTTTTTTCCTTTATTTTCTTTTTTTCAGAAGCATTGTGCAAGTGACTAAGTTTCCCAGCATGGAAAAAACAGATATTTATTGAAACATAATTTCTATGGTTTTATTGTATTTCCTACCTGCTCTTAACTTTGAATCCCATATTTGTGTTTTGTCTAAAAATCTATTGGTAACCATCCATTGAAATTAGGTTAAAAAGAGAAATAAGAACATACAAATAAATATGACAGAAACGGGGATGCAGAAAGAGGGAGAAGACTATGAAATATCCATATAAAAATCAGCAACAAAGAGAAAGGACCACAGGAAATAGGCAGCTCATAGGAACTCATGCTGGGGCTTTTGTTACAGAAGGAAGAGCCTGGAAAACAAACAGAACCATAAAGTTTGTGCTCAGTATGTGCCTTTAAGCCATTGGCATTAATTAAGATTCTATGGCTTACAAACAATTATGACATAATTAAAGTGAGATTCTTTCTACAGTAAAACAATAAGAAATGACTTTTAGAAACCGTGGGAACTATTAAAATGGCACATCAGTACCAAAATGAGCAATATTTACTAGTATTAACACTATTAAAATGCCTTTTGAAGACAAACTTAGGCAATTATTACTCAGAAAAAGCTCACAGTTCGAGATATAGAACAGTGATAATTAAATCCCTTTCTCTATATATCTTTGTTTTTGGTGTTTGACAGAATGGAGTCTTTAAGAGAATCTATTTTAATGGTCTTGAATTAGCAAGATTTTCAAACAGAGAGAGTGCACTTAGCAGGAGGTTGATATCTACTGAAAGCTTCATTATTGATATTATTATATAGATTAGGGAGCTGTTTTGGGGGCCCAGCCTACAGAGGCATATACGTGTGATGTCTAAGCGCTGTAATGTCTTGCAAAGTTTCTGCAATTGGCTATTGTGTATTTAGACTCAGGTCTCATTTATTCCAGGAATTTTGGTGCACTATATGAATTCTTCTTATATTTATGAAACTAGAATTATGAGTGAGGAGGAATAGTTTACCTCTATATTTAAATAAAATCTTATTTTGCTTAACATCACAGGCATCAAAAAAAAAAATACTGCTGCAATCTTGGTGAAAGAAAATTTTGGGAAAGGAGAAAAATCCAAGAAAACAAACAGCCAACAAAAAAATATTTCTTGGTCATTATCCTTTTCATTGTCCATTACACCATGATGTTCAGCTTTGGAATGCAGTTGAATTAGATGAGAGAAAATATTTTTCTTCATCCGCTTGAAAACAACACAGAAGTTTTTTAGAAGAGCTTGGAAAGGCAACAGAGTGATTCTTGTCTGTGATTGACAGCAGATGAACATTTCTATTGCACATATTATTACAGGGGATTTGACACCTGGTGTCGTGGCATGGTCTCTTTACAATAAAATTCAGTCCTTGGTGCTGTTTATTCATTCTGCATCAATTTAATTAAAGAGATGTGCAATAACATTTAAGTAGGGGGATGCAAATTTGGGTTATATAGAAGAGAAAAAGGTCAAAGTTTTGTATGAATAGTAATTTTTTATTATATTTAGGCATAAATGAGAATGAAAAATGTAGATAAGGATAATTATAATAATAATTAAAAATACAAAAACGTGCTTCTGAAGTTAAACTTGATGGAATTCCTCCAGCAAAATATTTAATATGCATAATTTAAGGAAAATAATAATAAAAAATGTTCATAGGCAAGTCTTTGGTCACACTGATTTGAAATTTGAATTTCCCTGTTTTTCTGAACAAAGATGAAATTATTAATTTTGTATCAGTTCAAAATCAGAAATTATTAATCTCAGCTGCCCTGGAAACTGTTGTTGTAAAGTTTATAATCTTGTTTTGGATGAGCTAGCATCTTCTGCTGAATTTTACATCCCATTCTGACCCTGTAGTCCCAGTCACAGAAGATTTACACCAGATACAGATCCGAGCCATGGTGGATACATAACTCTGAAACTTTCATAAGCAATTGCATTAGGTCAGGCGGATTCTGATAAATTTTGAATTTGATATGTTTCTAAGTATTTTAATGTTTTGACACTTCCTTTAACACGGGAACAGATATGAATACAATGAACAAAAAATGTGATTCTCAGTTTTTTATAGGCTGCACTGTTTCAGGAAAGATATCTTTGTCATGAGAACTCCACTCTACTCAGATCAGAAGAGTGCAAGATTATGTCCTTATTGCTGCAATAGTTTTGAACTCTAATTCTGAGTGTTGTCTGGCAGAAATATCTGTCTGAAACCCATGGAATTTAATCAAAAAGTCCTACTTCATCAGAAAAGGCAAGATTTGCTGTGCATAAATTTCATATGAGAGGGCTGCCCCAATCGCTGCAGCCCTTTCACTGCAATCCAGCAGGGCCAAGAAAAGCTCTCTTTGAATTTCATGGCTAGATAACCTCAGTATTAATAAGAATCATGTTGTTTGATAGGAGTTATCTCAAGCACTCATTGACCTAGCTGGACCCCTGTGTTTGGGTCCTCTAGCCTTTAATGCAATCCACTGGTATTACTTCCTCAGGTCAGCCCTGTCCTTCCTCAGAGACCACAGGCTCCTGAGAGCTAGTGTAGCACCAGAAATTATGTGCTTGTCTTTTACAGATCCAAAAATTTCCATTTCAGGTCCTTTCTAGTGGAAGGTGTCTGTGTCCACGGCATGGAGTGAGACATCCTTTAAGGTCCCTTTGGAATGAGACATCCTTTAAAGTCCCTTCCAGCCCAAACTACTGTACAATTCTGAGTTTCCATATCTGTGAAACATGGAGTGCCCTTAGTCTACCAAATAACACGGTTATACTAACATTTTCTTATTTACCAATGGGTCTCACTTATTCACTGTAACTCCTTCTAAGTGGAAATGTTAATGTGGAATAAGTAGGGGACCTAGTGTTCTTATATTATTTTATTAAGAAATTTTGCAAAGTGAGCAAAAAATATTGTTCCTGGTATGAAAATTGGTCTAAAGGCTACTATTTGGCTTCATAATCTTATCAGTGAACTAAAAAATGTGCTCTTCCTAGTTGATTTTATTTTTCATTCTGGCTGAAGGAACAAAGTCCAGGAACCTTCTGTAGGTGGCTGGATAATTTCCCAGGTAGACCTCTTTCCTATTGTAAAAGAGGAAAGAGAATAAAAATATTTTACAGGGTGTTCTTTAAAAAGTAGAATATTTAATAAAAAAAAAAACAATGAAAAAACATCATTTTTGTGAAGACCATAATCCTAGCTGGTGGCAGTGCACAGTGTCTGTATCTAAAATATGCTAATCTACAAAATCAGGCACTGGGCTATTTCTCAGGCAATGGTCATTTTTAGTAGATTAAACATAGATCCTTCTCTGAAATACAGGCTTCCATTAATGGGTTACCATTAATTAGTTATACCATAAATGTTGGTCTAAGGATCATATATACTTAAATGTACTAAGGTTTGCTTTTCATAGCAACACCATTCTTTCTTTTCTTCCACCTAGTGCAATATCTTTTCAATATTTGTCTTAAGATGCACTTAATAATGAAAAAAAATCATGGTATCTCAGAAGAAAAGTTAGTCTTGTAAATAGAACAGTACATAAACATAATTGAGGTCTTTCCAATGCACTAAAACATCCCAAGAAACCCAACAAAAAGACTTCAGCCTTTCCTTTTCTTGTGCACCTTTGGCTAAGGCAATTTACAATAGCATAGGAGCCAGGACTTTGACACTAACAGTATTATGCAGACCAAGAGTCACATCATGGTACACTTTTTCCCCCTTATTTCTCTGTTAATATTTTGTATTTTGAACTCTACTTGCCAAGTTGATGACTCCTCAAGTCATTGGAAGCGTCCCATTCAGTCCCACAGAAAAGTAAAAGTGAAAATAAAGCATGCTGAATTCTTTCTACAAAAATCTCCCTTTATTTGGTGTCTAGAAAATAATTTTCTGGGGAATTTCTGCCCTTGGCTTCTGAACTTCATTCAGTACCTGGCTCATCATTCTTGTAAAGGAGTATATTAGCACATACAGAACAGGAGTACATTAGCAATCATAATTTCTTTCAGGTACTAAAGGTAGTTCATTTTGTTGGTGCAAAAAGCCTTGGGTGTAAAGTAGGTAGTATAAGAGCTGGAAAAAGAGCCCATAAATAATTAAAAAAAAAAGAAAAAAATAGGCATAGCTACATGGAGGTTTAGCAGTGATTTCCATAAATGGACACCATGCATATTGGGTTAGCTGATGTGACTTTTTTTCCTGTGATAAACCATAAAACCTCAGATTCAACCATTTTCACAGCTAATGTTTTGCATATCCTGTAATATAATGTATTTTTTTAAATCACTACAGATGGGGAAATGCAATGGCTCATGAAATTGATGAGGGAATATAAGGTCTTTGGATCAAATCTGCTCTTACACAAGTATGAGCTTGTAGCTATAAGACTGAAAACTCCAATCCTCTGGAACGAGGCAACCTTAAACCTTGCAAGAAGGTCAGTGGAAAAAAAAAATGAAAGAATGAGTGCTCTTTCTGTCTATCCTCTCTGCATTGGTAAGCAGCAGAGCCTCAGATATTTCCAGCGCAAACTGAAGCTTGGTGGTGGTCTGAAAAAGATGAGTCTCAGGACTAAAAGAAGCTGCTTGAAGATGGTCAAATTCCTTGTTCTTTGTCCATGTACCGTGGGGTTAAGGTTTGGGCAAATATGTAGGTCAGTTTGGCATGGCTGGTATTTATATCATTAGCTTCAGGTTGAGTTAGATTGATCAGGAGTCAGACTCAACATTTGTTGTGAGTCCCTCCCAACTCAGGATATCTCATGATTCTATGATTACCTTCAATGCCCTGTGAAGGGTCACAAATACTGCAAGCCAGGAAACATGGGAAACAGATTTTCTTAATGCTGAGCTGCATCTGTATACAACTGTGTTTGCTATCATGAGAGGGAAAAGTTTTAGTTCATTTCAAGGAAAAAGGGTGAGAGTGGACACCATGTATTTTTTTTTTTCAAAACACTGCATTTCATTTGGTATCTTAGGGGTTTTTAATATTTTTTTTATCATGAGATCTAACAGAGCTTCTTCCCTGCAAAAATCCCTTCATTACCAGAATTAAAGCTATGTATAAAGGCCAAATATTAATTGTGATGACTATTTTGCTTTATCAGATTTAATTTTTTTTTTAAAGCATTTCTAGAAATTAGTGAAACTAATTGAATAACCTAATAGTGTCTACTAAGTGGCTTTTATGAAATCCTTTTCACAGTCCTTTGGCTTGCAGGCAAATACTCATGTTCAAAAAATACATGCAGCTGTAATTAAATATAATTGGAGTCCTCTAACACCATGGGCCTGACTGAGTCCCTTTGAAGCCAAAGGGAGTCAGTGGAACTCCAAAGCCAGAGATCATGTTGTAGATCAACAGAAAATTCAGTATGCAAGCCTTTCCATGCAGTGGTTTGCAAGACTTCCATTCCTCATGTCTGGAAACTTGTCCACACACTCTGAGGAAAGAAGGAAACAAGCAAGCAAGAACTGTGAGAAAGGATTGAGAGAAGCAAGGTGGAGGTAATGCTGGGAAAGACCAACGCACGGGTTCTTACCCATTTGAAAACAGTCTTACCTCTTCATAAAGATCCTCTTGACAAGCCCACCTGAAAAAAATAAAATAAAAATAAAATTTAAAAAACATTAAAAACTAGGAAAGAAAAAAAGTCAGTCTTCCTCACTCCAGTTCTAAACTGGGCAATGTCCTTTGCAGTTTGGGGAAAATTTTTACATGAGGAAAAGCATAAAAACTACTCCAGTTGCCCTAGACCAGACCACTGGACAAGCCTAATTTTTTTTCCACCACATTTCTGTACCATGCAGTTCAGCATCATGCAGATATTTGTAATGCACTGTTTAGAATCTTCTATTTGGTGAAGAAAAGAAAAATGTGGTGGTATAGAACTGCATTTGTCATTCCAAAGGAACTGGTCTTTCCAAGTCAGATGATAAGTTTCTTGCTGGAGAAAAGCCACAGGTCACTTCCTCCAGCTGTACAGATCAACATGAGCCTTTCTACTGCATTCATCACATGCTTAAAAAATAAAGAAGGGGAACAAACAAACATATCTTAAAAGCAAAACAAATCAGTCTAGAAGATGTTAGTCATTGTCACCAATTTGATACATATAAAACAATGCAACAGCTCATGGGATAACTGTAATTCTTTTCATTAATTCCTTTCATATGTGCAGGGAAAACAGGAGATTTTCCTCTGAGAAATGCATACACACTAATGAACGCAAAAACAAATTAACAAGACCTTAATCTGACCACAGATATTCTATTCTGACTGGTTAGGAAGAAGCTGAAGGATCAGTCTCAGGTTTTTACTTAAAGTAATAGGGTAAAAAAATCAAATAAAAAATAAAATTAAAAAAAAATACAGGGAAGTAGAAATAAGAAGGTTTATTTACCCTGGTTTTAGCTGAATAAACAGCCATTGTACAAGACCACAGGATCCATGCTGCAGTCCTTATGCAATGCTAGAGAATGCTTCCTGAGCATCTCCATCCATCTTCAGGTGACTGGAGGACGTTTGACTATCTTACATGAGTTTTCCAGTTCCCATTTCCCCAGATGCTCAAGTCAGGTTCTACCAGCTGATGAAACCTACAAAATGACTGATGATTTTTATGGAATTGTGAGAGGTTTTAGTTCAGTTTCTGCAAGCTGTGCAAGTATCCCAGCACCAAAGCAGTGCAAACTCTGAAGTCCCTTTTGTGTCTGAGTGCATATATAGTAACACAGCCCAGCCCACACTTAAGCTTCAGCAGCACAATCGAGTCTGAATTTGTTGATATAAAGTTAATTCATGCTTTAGGTAGCTATATGACTGCAGGTTTATTCCCAAACTGTTTTGTCCATGTACAGCTGAACTAAGAGCGAAAAGGTGACTTGGGAATCATGCAAAATCAAGAGCATTTCCAGGCTGCACAGTGAGCTGTAAGAAAACTGTAAGCTGCCTGACAGGGTCCAGAGCACAGCCTAACATCACCCACCTCACTGTACACAGTCACCCTCAGCCACACCTTGAGGCAGACAGAGATCATAAACTTCTCTAGTGTAGTTTCATTCTGCTTATGTTGGCCACTAAATTAATTCAGTCAGGCTGCTGGACATCTGTGAAATCTAAAATCCTACTTGGCATCCCAAAAGTGCCTTTAAATGTGATGAATTTTAGCATCAAAGAGTAAAGTTTGGCTACATTCTTGCAAAATATATGTATGGCATGTATATGCACACTGACATACTGACAAATAAACAATTATAGACACAGATTTAAAAATGTGAAGAATAAAGAAAGGGGGAAGATACAGACTCAAACTCTCATTTGTCTAGGAAGTGGAGGATGCATATTTTCATCACCTTCCCCAGTACTGACTGGCTTGCTAGAAGTGGTTGAGTTTAGTATTATCCCATGCAGATGACAACCCATTTTTGGTGCCCCTTCACTTGTTTTCCTCAGTAGTACTGCTTTAGCAAAATGAACCTAGCTTCTAAACTTTATGTTTTCGTTTTACCAAAGACCTGACTGTCAGTATGATACCATGGGATGACTATAATCTTTAAAATGTTTGCTTTCTTAACTTAGGGAAATGAATGCACACTTGCCCCTTCACCCTTCTTCCTCTGTCTCTCTTCCTCACACAGATAGAAACCCGAAATCCTATGTTAAAATAACATCATTAAGGTTGCAAAGTCAAGCCTGCAGAAATTAGAGAATGTGAAAATTAAGTTTTCCTCTGAACCTTAATTAGCTGAAGGTGGCAGGCACCCTGTGGAAAAAATAGCATGTGATCATGTAATTAAAGACTGTGGCATAATGCCCCCACACAAGGGTGCCAAATTAATGTTGCGCGGGCAAACTTAATTCAAGCATCCCCTAACTTGTTTTGAGTGCTTGACTTTGCAACCTCAGTAATGTCCCTTTAATGCAGTTTCGTGTGTGTAATTTTAGGCAGAACTATCTTAAAGAAGCTTTTGGTCTGAGACATTACTGTCACTGAATCTTATTTAGACTCTTATTATATTATCATGATTTCATGGCATTTTAATTTATATTGCATTATTGGGCTGTTAACTTACTTCCACTACTCAATTAGGTTGACAATATTGCTTCACTTCTAATATGCTTCTCTTGCTATTCAACATATTATAATTATTGGAAGGCTATTTATATTTACCTACTGCCAGTTAAATAAGGTTCTCATGAGTGTCACCATGTTAGCTACAGACCTTGGTAGGAAAAAAATTGTCTTAATACAGTCATATAAACATGTTTATAAACTTTTCAAGCTCATGTTCAGAATATAATAATATAAAATTACAACAATAAGTGCAGAGTAGAACTACATTTAACATAAACAGAGTCCTGCATTGATTGGATCTTTGATTATTTAATGGCATACAGTTGAAAATATTGCATACATGTTTTTATTGGTATCCCTTATAACAACTCATAATGCCATTAACATTTAATAGATCCTCGTCTTGAATATTTTTTATAATAAATATTATTCTAATTATACATTTTGCTAACATCTTGTTGTTTGAAGCAACACTTCTAAATTCAGAAAGCTTCACACATCAGAACTCAGTGATACATAAACTCAGAAAGCTGTACTTGCATTAATGGATGTGCTTTTTTTGAAATGCTGTGAGTGGAGATATTTAAAATAACCTACACTGGCATATGCTTTTTAAAATGCTTGCTTCTATCTATTGATTACATAGGATACCAATACAATATGTTAGGTAGTAATTACTGCTGGGATCCAATCAGATCAGTCTTCTTCTGAAGATTGATTTCTAATGGACCTCATTCATTAAAAGAAGATAGTTGGGACAGCCCTATCCCATTTAATCTTTATTTAATGATTTAGACAGTGAGCAGGTCTGTCGCTAACTTTTTTTTTTTTTTTTCATTCTGGGTGAAGAATTCAAGCAAAAACATGTTAAAAAAAAATAAAAAAGGAAAGGAAAAAATGTTTCTTTAATCCTGAATGGCTGTCTCATGACATCAGCAGATTTAGGCAGCCTGGAACAACGCTGAGTTCTTAACAGCAGAAAACTGAAGAACTTTCTAGAGCAATCTCTCCTAGCCCTCCATATTTGAAAATAATTAAGTACCTGGAAATATAATTTTCAGCTAAACCCAATTCAAATGTAGTTAGATTCATGTAGGAACATTTTAACAGTTTAGAGGATTTAGTCCAAAAATTCCATGCCATGCTGTTTCAGCATCCAACTGTTTCCTTTTTAAATATTAATTTTACTAGTGCCTCAGGATCCAAAAAGTTATTCAGTCCCTCCCTGGAGTTTAAAACCCAGAATGCATATGTAGGTAGTAATATCAGGTGCCTTCCTCTGTAATCAATTAGCAAAGCTGCACCTATGTGTGGAGGTGTGTGAGAGGGAGCTTAACACACCTAATTTTGCAGAGCAAGTTAATAGCTTTCTTCCTCTAATTAATTTTGCTGCTAGTCTGAGCTCACTGTAATTGGTATATCCAAAAGCAAGGATTAGCAGAGTGAACCAGACCACTGGTCTGTCTGCTTCAGCTGCTTGCTACCGACACAGGACATTAACAGGAATTCAGAAAGATGGTACATGAAACCCTGTAACAGACAGCTGCCATGTAATTTCCTTTAAAGCTCATATCTTCCTTAAGCTTTTTGTGTTTGCTTGCATAACATTTTGCAAGCGAGAGAGAGCTTGGATTTGCAGTATTCCAAACACAACCAGCTCTTCCCTGGAATCCAAATAAGCACTTTTTGCAGATTATATAGCTTGAATGTGCACCTGCGCTACACGTGGCTACACAGCTGATCTTTCAAAACTGGGTAATTTAAATGGAATTATTTAAGTTTGAGATAGTGTTTTCTTGGCTCTCCTTGGGAAATCCCACAGATAGGCACTCTGCTATTGCTCAGTAATTTTGTGAGACACACAAGCTTCCCAGTAGCTCCTCAATAGTGAGGTGCTAGATGGAAGCACAGGAGAGGGGATAAATGTCATTTGGGGAGCAGATTGTCCATTTACATGACAAGAGGCAATCTGTGACTGCTGTGCGTCAATATCACAAAAGAATCAGAAAGCGAATGGCTAAGGCATGCTTTATCACCTCCTTCCCACTGATAGCCATTATTTTCTGGGCTCCACCACCATTTACACTGAGAACACCCCTTGTGATTTTTCTCATCCCATTTCTGACTTTACCTTCTGACACCTGTGTTTGACCCGAATTTGGCAAGAACTGCCAAACCTATATTTTCAGAGGTCTTCAGCAGCCTAAAGAGCAGGTATGAACACTCAGGAAAAGAGGCAAGTTGAAGGAAGATCCGTAGCTCCTGACTTACAGAGTAAGCTTCTGATTTACAGGATTTTTTTTCATTTAGTCTTACTGCAGTCCTCCTCCCAGCCCCTTCCCATGGTGTCAATAAAGGAAGTTTTTCATTCCCTCCCACTAATCACCTCTGACATGAACTTGGAAATCTTGTCCAAGAGAATCAGCCTGTTATAGTCTAGGACAGTTTCAAGAAGGAAAATGCAGATACAGCACATTTTAATAGTAAGAACAAAAAGATTTGGGTTTTTTTGTTTCGTTTCAGTTCGGTTTGGTTTTTAATGTTGTTTTTATTTGCTATTTTCTTAATAGAGAAAGAATGGAGGCCAGAATCCGTGGATATGAAAGTTAAGATAGGGCACACTGATCCTTAATAAGAAAAAAAAAATCCTCTGTTATTTCTTAACAGTAGGAGGGAGTCTCAGCTTAAAGTTATGTGCTTTCCTACATGACAGAGCTCTCATCAGCACTCTGTAAACTGCTGGACCAAATTCTCCACTGTGATTTCACTGGGGTTGTAAGAAAGGAGAATTTAGCTCCCTGTTGATAGATGGCTGGCTGTGTATGTGGGAGGGGGCTGAGGGGAAGGCTGTTAATTAAATTTGAAGGCAAGATTCTGCTCTTTGCAGCTGAATTAAAAATAAAATACCAGTTGAAGTTTAATTACTGTCTTTGCTTACTTGTGCATTCAAACTTGAAAGATGACTTCACACTCTGTTTTTAAGCTCCTGTGGCTCAGAGATGATTATGGAGTTTGAGTGCTATGTGACACACAGTCTTATCAAATACCCCATGCTACCACAGAGGCATTTATGCTGCTGATAAGGTAGTGAGCAAGTGAAGCCTCAGGGCCAAATTGAGAGGGATGTTACCCTGCAGCATGCAAATAGGAAGGGGGCCTGCTTTAGGAAACCCCAGGCTTCCCTTGGACTCAGTTGAGGTAATGATTACTCATTAACCAGTAGCAGTTATTCATTACTGGTTAACTATGAGATAACTATTGCTGTCCTGCAGTGGGAGAAAAGATTTAATTAAGACTAAATAACAGGAAGGAAACCTGAAAGGACTTCTGTAACAGCGCCTTCTGCCCCTTCTGTCGGTGAAGCAGGGATATTTTTCATGGCAGGGGCTGAAAGACTGCAGAGTGGATCAGTGCTGTTTCTATTAGGAAGGGGAGGGTGTGAAAGAGCATAATTAAATGCTTTTATATTGACATTTGCCAGGTAGTTGCATTTCTGTATTTTTCTTCACTTTTGTATTCCCTCTCCTGCCTCCCAAAACAGACTTGTGTTATTTTTAATATCACTGAACATAATTCCAGAAGTATCCTATATAGAAATAAATGATAAAAAAAGGAATAAAGCAGGTTTTTTTTATGAGTGTGATTAATTAATCCAGCACTAATTCCAAGTACCCTCCAAAGAAACTCTGTCAGTCCCCTCCTTATCTGGACAGGGGAGAGGAAACAAAACAAAGTCTTGTGGTTTGAGATAAGGACAGGGAGAAATCACTCACCAGATACAGTCTCATGCAAAACAAACCCAGCTGGGGGAAATTAGTTTAATTTATTACCAATCAAATTAGAGTAGGGTAATGAGACGGAAAACCAAATCTTAAAACACCTCCACCTCTTCCTTCTTCCTGATTTTTGCTCTGGATTTTCTTAACCTCCTCCCCCACGGTGGCAGAGGGGGATGGGGAACAGGAGTGTGGTCAGTTCATCACATACTCTCTCTGCAGCTTCTTCCTCCTCAGGGCTTGCACTACACACATCCTTCCCCTGCTCCAACCTGGAGTACCTCCCATGGGAGGCAATCCTGCATGAGCTGCTCCAGAGGGTCCTTCCCACAGGGTCACTCCTTCAGGAACTGACAGCGCCAGCCTGGAATTCTTCCATGGGGTCATTCCTCCATGAACTTCTCCAGTGTGGATCCTTTCCACATGTTCAGTCCTTCAGGAACAGGCTGTTCCAGTGTGGGTCCTTGCCATGGGGTCGCAAGTCCTGCCAGGACTCCTCTCTCTGTGGTTTTGCAGGTGCTGCCAGGATCCTGCTCCAGCATAGGCTTCCCATGGGGTCTCAGCCTCCTCTGGGCATCCCCTGCTCCAGCCTGGGCTGCCCCAGGGCTGCAGGTGGATCTCTGCTCCCCCGTGCCCTCCCTGGGCTGCAGGGGCACAGCTGCCTCAGCCTGGGCTGCTCCAGGGGAATCTGAGCTCCAGAGCCTGGAGCAGCTCCTGCCCCTCCTGCTGCACTGCCCTGCAAGTCTGCAGCGCACACATTGTCACTACTCTACTCCAGCTGCTGTTGCATTTTCCTTCCCCTCTTAGCTACCTTACACCAGCACCATCACTGAGGGGCTCAGCCTTGGCCAGTGAGAGTCCATCCTGGATCCAGCTGGCCCTGGTTTTTTTGGACATGGGGAGTTTCCAGCAGCTTCTCAGAGAGGCCACCCCTATCGTCCCTCTGTTACCAAAACCTTGCCACGTCTGATGGATATAGACAATCTTACAGAGTTTTAAGCACTCATATAAGGAGGAAAAAAAAAAAAAAAAAGTGAGCACGAAACCCCTCTGAGTTTATTTTATGAACACCCTACCCGAGGGTGCTGTGATGTTTGAGTAAGGATGTCAGAGCCAGTACCACACACTTCCTTACTCCCCTGCTGCCTCTGGCTCTCTGCCTCTCCTTTTTAGCAATTCATTGGAAGCTTAGGTGCAGTTGGTGGCCCATAGCTATAGTAAATCAAACTAATTACACTTGCACTAAAGCTGAAAATGTCTGCAGTGGATATTTTTTCTTTTTTTTTTTTTTAACTTAAAGTACAGACTATTAATATGTCTTTACTAAGTCTAAATTATACCTTTAATGTAAAGCTAAACTGAAGCAACCAGTGTTGTCCAACTGCAGCAACTGCAAAGTCCAAACTCCATTTGAAATGCAGAATTGTAAGGATACCTGTTCATCCATGACCATAAAAATGGGGACTGATGTCAAGGAAGACAAGCAAATGATCCTTAAAACCTGATTCAGGAAATCTATAACCTTCTAGAAAGCCTACTAGAAGCAAGGCAAGATCCACTGGGGTGTCTAAACTCATGAATCATGAGGACTATTCGGTTTATCCTAAAGTTCACATACATTCAGCAAGCAGAAGAGCTTTCCTGCTTTCATTCCCCCTTCCAGGACTGATGCAGCTGTGCGCAGACAGATGTTTTGCACCGTTTCAGGTGCGATGGGGTTTTCTTCCTGTCCTCGGCTGGCAGTCCAGGAAATCACAGTCCTGGCATTGTAGATGTGTCACAGGAGCTGCAGATCATCTGTCAGCTGCTTGGGCAGCCTGTGCTCTCCAGGATGCTCCTTGCCAGGCCAGGCACTCACCTGCGGGCAGCTGAGCGCAGCTCGCCCCAGACTGCTTCAGTCCTGTGGAAAACACTCCCATGTAAAATCCCAGATCTGGAATATTTTTACTTGTGAATTCAACCTCATCCCTCATCTCCAGAGGGCTTCCTTGGCCGTATTTTGGCCAGTGGACAGTCTGCTGAAAAAAACTCAAAATGCATCCATAGAACCTGGTCTAGTGTCGAGATTTTGAGATGTTGGTAAAATATTTATTATTTGCTGCCTCTACAGTAACCACCTATTCTTGAAGTTGACGTTCTCATGTTTAAGAGATTTTGGGGTCCCCTTTTTAGGGTAAAAGCACACCTTGTATATTTGATCTTCATTTCCAGGATGAGAAATATATTCTTACAGTCATCTTGTGGGTTTGCACAAGTAGTGACAATATCAATTGGAAAAAGGAAAGAATGAAACACAATTTTCCAATACTTTCATTATTATTCAAGGGCGTTGTTTAATTGTCAAAATTAATGGATAATTGCTGGATAATTTGAGGGTAAACACAGTCCTTTCAGTGTATCAGATTAATCATATCCAAAAATTTCTGTCTTCCTGTGAAATGGTTAATGTTTGGAGCAGAGAAGATAATGCAAATGAAAAGTATTATGTGGAGTTAGTTTAACGATATGCAATTTAAAACTGTAGCAATTGTTTTTGGTCAGTTTCTTGCAATCTGCAAGGTAATTTCTTTCAATTTATTTGGAATTAATCAAGTGCAGTGTTGAAAAGGCAGAGTGAATTGATGTTAAATAGTTTTTGGAAGATGTAATTGTCTGATGATTTGTAAATAGCCAAGCTTATCAAAAAAGTAATTTAAATGTTATGCTGACAATTTTGTTCAGTTTGGTGTACTCTGTAAACTTGTGAATCCAATTTTTAGCCCTCATTAGCATCAGAATTCTCTTTGCAATGCTAAATGATTGCAGGTACTTCTTATGTGTACCCAAAGCATCTGTTGCTGAACTTTTGCTGATCCTCAGCCTGCAAAGAGAGCACACAATCAAGTTTTAATCAAAAGTACTTCTGTTTCCTAGTTGCCATAATCTAGATATTCTGTTGACAGAGAGAACTTAACCAGTACTAGTAATTTATAGTCATGCACTATAAGGCACAGCAATGAGTTCATTTCAGAAATCAATGCAGTTTTTAAATGGTTCCTTTCATTCAGGTTTTAATTGGTTGGCATATTTTTTCAATTTTTCATTATTTTCTCTGAACCATAAAATTTGAAAAATTCCTGCCTTGCCCCTCTCTCCTACAGTTAAGGAAGAGGGAAGAAAGGAGAAGAAAAAAAAATCACAGCTGAGCAAGAACTCCTAACGAAAAAGAATTTGACTCTCTGTGTTTTTCAGGACTAGCAATAGCTTTTTTTCTATGATCTCATGAAATTATTATTAATGTTGATTTCAAAAAATGGTGTTTCTGCATTCACACATTCCTGCATGTATTCCTATATTTTTTTATATTCAGGAGTAATGCATTAAAAGAATATCAAAATATAAACACTCCAAATTAGAAGACATTATAAAACTAAATATTGTTACTTTATTGTTAGTTCAACTTTCTTGCATATATGCATTATGAAAACGCATTTTATGATAGAATCATATCCCATTTCCACTGGACCCTTCCTGGGTCACCAAACAGGTAAAAGCAATTTTTCTAACATGCTTAGAAATAAACCTAGGGGGAAGGAAGACTGAGGGAAACTGTGGAATATAATGTGAAATGAGCTAAAATTAAGAGACAAACAACTAGGATAAAAACAGATGGGGAAGGATTCTGGGGAAGCCTTTGATCTGGACTCACAAAATAGATTTGAGGAAGGTGTATAATAAGAAAACCCAGACAACCTTCTAATTGTGTCTTGCAAAATGTAGCTGGACCCTTTCTGACACACAAAAAAAAAAGAAATTAAAAAACCAAAAATCTTTTGAATTTTTTTTAATCCAACTACAAAGCATTTCAGAGGAACAGTCATGTCCTGCAAATTAAATGGGTGGCTTTTTAAAATTTTTTCGGTCAAAAATCTCTAAAAATTGCAATATTTGAACAATGAAGTTTATTTGTGGAATTTCATATTTGTCACAAAAGCGCTTTGACAAAATAATAGCAAATTTTTCTGTTTTGTATTTTTAGAAAAGAAAGAAAAGTAAAGTGAAAGGAGAGCCATGTTGAGCATTTCTCCCAGCAGCTGTTGGAATGTGCTGTGACCCATGAGCACTGGTTTGGACTCTTCTGCTGCCTGCATGTGACAATCTGAGCTTGGGCCTCCTCTTAGTTCATGGAGAGAAATATACTCTTTCAGGAGAATTTAGCTTATTTTGGCATATAGAACAACATAAGGAGATTAATTGTACCTTGTATTGCTTCTTTTTAAACATCTCTTTATTTCTATGATGGTATCTAATGCCTCATAATCTGAAGGGTTCTCTTAGGTGGAGAGAACCCTGTGTGCTAAAGCTCTGAAATTAAAGGGCATGTCTGCACCCTAACCAGATTAATTATGGCCATTCAGATAGGTTTGGCCTTAAAAAAGTAAAGGAGAAAAAAAAAAAAAGAAAGAAAAAAAAGAGAGATAATAGTAATTTGGATAAGTTCATTGTAAGTTACAGACACCCTTTTATGAAAAAAAAATTAGCTATTAAGATGCACTTTCATCCATCAGAGAAAGCCCTGAAAAATTCTAGGAGTCATAGAAACTCCAACAGTAAATCTGTGGTTTTCAGCAGTTGAGAAAGACTGAGCAAGCCTCATAAGAATTCTAGATCATCAGTCACTGAAATCTCCACATCAGGAATACAAACTTCCTTGGAAAATATGAAAATGTATACAAAAGTGTTAAAAACACAACTGGTTTTGTTGTGTAGGAGGCTGGACAGTCTGATTGGTCAAGGTCTCAAAATTTTGAAAGCAAACCACCTTTTTCTTTTAACACATTTTTTCTTAGATATTATATCAAGTTGGTCTGGAACTGTTTGTTACACTACACACACAGAGGCTGGGTAATCTCTTTTCAAGAACCTTAACCTATACAAGAAACAGGCTTGCAATAAGAAACAATTCAAAAAAAAAAAAAAAAAAGAGGGAAAAAAAAAAGAAAGAAAAGAGAAAAAGTCTAGATCTCCATTTAAATTCCAGGTAAATTATTCACTATTGTGGTTTCAGAGTGCTTGTTCTGAGCCTGGAACACCATCTTTTAAGGTTGCAGCCTGAGGACAGTACTAGGAAGATAGAGCAGCTTGGTTAGTTTTAGTTTTCAGCAATATATTTTAATTAGAGTTGTCTAAACCTTCCTTTGTACCCCATTATTTCACTATTCCTTACATATAGGACAGAAGATGAACTACAGATATATATACATATCTGCATGTGTATATATATGTATATACACACATATATATACATATTTTTATATCTATCTACTGCAGGCACCACTGCTCTGCTGTTATATTCCACTGCATTGAAGAAAATGAATCTTTTCAAACAGGTGAATTTTCCAACAGAAATGGACCAGACTCAGTTCATTGAATAGAAAATGTAATGGTGATCTAAACCTATTACCATCAATGGAGTCTGTGACATTTTCTTCAAGCATATTGATCTGCTGGAGAGGGAGGTGGGGGACCGAGGGAGAAAGGGAACTTTATTTTTTTACTTACCGTGTTGCGTCAGTCATTGTAATGCTAGTCACAATGTGTAAAAGACTCATAGACTCAACAGGGCTGGTCCTTTTACAGGGGCTGCAATGAGCGCTTCTCTGAGGCTGAATTAAAGAGCTGGTTTAAAATCAACTCTGTGTGTACTTTAAAACCAGCATAAATGAGCCCAATTCTCCTCAGCTCCCCTCCAAAATTCTCCCTTGCACAATAGTCAAACTGATTTCAGTCAAACACACCCAGTGCTTGTCCAATGGTCCATTCTTCTTTTGTAATTTATAATACCTTTCAGCTAGTTAATCACATTTCTCTCCATGCATATCTCTTTCTACTAGGCTCTTAATAGTGACTGAACAAATTTCAAATCTTATTTAACCTAATTTGGATTGGCAACATGTCCTTTAAAAAGAGGGGGGAAGAAGAAGAATACCACCAGCAGCTTGTTTCTTGTATATTCTAAGTTCAATTTTATATTTTATTTTATTTTGTTTTTGTTATAGAATGATGTCTCTAGAGATTAGAAAAGCAGCAGAGAATTCTGCCTCACTGCAGAAGTGACATTTGTGCTGTTATAGTTAGGGTTATGTCAGTGTTTCTATTATAATGTAATTCTTTGGCTTTACTGAATAAAATAGTCTCTTATTTGCAAATATTTTACATGAACAATGTGGATTCAGGTTTTGCTCTACTTGTGACAGCAGACATTCCATCTTTCCATTGTATAGGTTTGATTTTATTTGAATATGCTGCAAATAGTTTGTGTTTAAAAATAAGACTGGTAAGACCTTCAAACTATTACTTTGCTGGTAACATCACCAGTAGAGATAGAAGACACATTAAAATTCTTTGGCAGGATCACGGTGCTAGTAAAGTTCTTTAATATTAACATAATATTGAGTCCATTTATTTTGGCATTATCTTAATTTGATCCATTTTGCACCTTGTCCATGGTATATATATATTTTAATTTGTGCTAGCACATGAAGCTATTGCATTTTGTTGTAATCTGAATTTTATAATCTTGCTTATTACTTACAAGCAATCTGCTGCTACAGTTGTTCCTAGGTGTTTTTATAAACTAATTTAACATCTGTTTGTACTATGTAACAGTATCGACTTACAAATGGGCAATAGAACTTAACACTGTTGAGAATTACTATGCAGATAGATGAAGGTACATTAGTAAAAGTAAAAACCACTCAGTATTTTATTGTAACTTTGTAAATAAGCTTTGTTATCAAGATTATTTTATTTTCAGAAGGCCCTCTGAATTGAATGGCTAAGTTATTTACAATAAAGTATCAGCCAATATGTTTTATTTGGAAATAAATAAATAAATACTTAGAATGGTAGTTAAATTGAGTTTTAAAGTTCTAAACCATTCTTTACCCATAATGTGATTCTGGGATCTAAAGGCATATATACAGCACATGTTAGCAAGTGAACAAATGTAAAGTGGGAGTTAAAAAATTGCTCTGAATCATTAGAAAGATTTAATTAAGATACAAAGCCTGTAAAGTTGTCTGGGCTGCACTGAGAGTGGAATTTAGGCCATGAAAAGTATCAGCCTAGAGCTCTGAGTATACGTGCTGCAAACACCTCCATTCAAATCTGTTTACTTACCTTGGCATATTTAATAGGAAAAAAAACATTTTCTAATGCTGCTTATTTCCTTTGAGCCTCTGCCACAGAGTTTCTCTTCAGATATTTTCCAAAGTGGCCCAGATAGACCTGCTAAGAATTGTATCATTAGCAAAGGCAAAGTTTGGGTTCCTAGGTGTCCACTGAGGCTGAGGTTTTGTTTACCAACACGTTTCACATTGAAAAGAAATAAGGCACTGCCCCAAAGAGTGTAAAGGAGATAGGAATTGGTCCCTGTGTTTTTGGAGATAAGGTTTAATACACAGAGGAAAATAATTTGTTAAGGGTCACACACGTCTGTATGGCAAAGAGGAGCTGTAATCCTTAAATCTACACTTACTCCAACTCTAAATGACAGCTCAGAACCTTCACAGGGATCAGCTCCACCTACCACATTCCCATGAGCCTACCTTACGGCTGGAGAGAATTCCAAATCTTCAGAACCTAACAGTGTGAGATACCAGGACCAGACTACTTGTGGCAGGCAGCTGAATTAGCTCAAACTCCTAGTGCAGAAAAAAGCCCCAAAATGTTCTGCTTAGTTTTGTCTCCTACAGTCACTATAAAAACCTAGAACAAAATTTTATCCAGCAGAAAATGTCTATTCTGTGGTATTTCCGCAGACAAAGGTCTGTTCTGTGTTGGTTATCATTATTGACCAAGGAGCACAAAAGTAATTCAAGAACATTTTGGGGGGCATCAAAAAAGAATATATTATCTTCTTCTGAATTTTGCCTTTGACCTGTCATTGTTGGCTATTGTCAGACCAATTACAAAATGGTAGTTCAGCTCTTTCCTTTATGATGATGCTCAAGTTTAAGTAATAGAAGGGAGAATTGTTCTTTTGTTTTTATTTTGTTTTGTTTTCTTTTGTTTTGTTTTTATTCATTGCAGCTGAACAGAGATAACATAGAGGAACAGGAAAAGAAGGATGTGACAGAAGTTACACATGCATATACACACACAAAAAGGGGGACTGAGGAGACGCAATTTATTTTTTTTCCCCTATCAATCCTTTGATTTATCAGATGGGTTAAAACATCTTTTTATTTGACAGAAAGGTACATGCATTCAAGTCATCCATGTGGTAAAATTAAAAATGGCTGTGGAAAAATGGGAAATATTTAGAAATTTTACTGTTAGTGTAACATGCATGATCTTCTTTAAAGTATTCCTAAATAAAAAGTAAATTAAATGCCTTGAGACAATAGAAAATGTGCTGAACATCTCCAGCAGAGAGCCAAACATGGTATAAGACCACCAAGACACCTTTAGAAAACATGGCAAAAAATTATATTTAATTATTATAAGCGGGGAAAGCAAGAGCGATAAATAAAAATAGATAAAAATTTGTAGAGATAGCCAATCATTTGACTTAACAGTGTTTATTTTCCCCCTCTTTGGTCAGACATATTCTCAAGATATACATATATACATATACATACATATATATATATATATATTTATTTATTTATATTAAATGCCAGACTATGAGAATCTTATCTCCAAATGAGCACTAGGAAGGACAGGATTAAAAAGCACAACAAAACAAATGATTGCTAGTGACTATATCAGTTTTAATTCATAATTACTCTGCTTTGTTTCTGTATCTGTTGATGTGGCTGTGAAGCACGAGTCTCCTGCAACCTCATCTAACATCAGGATTAGCCCTGCTATTGACAGGCTGACCTCACAAGGTTTATTCCAGCCATGAGACTATGAACTCCTGATACCTTCAATGTTTCTAGGATGGGTAGGAATGCCAATGAAGGTGTTGTGACAGACTGTAGCCAGAACTATCAATCTAAATACTGATATCAAGGCCAAGGGGACTTGATTGGCACGCACAGTCTTGTCTGAAACTTGTGCTGCTGCAATTAAAATAAAGGCATCATGTATTTGCTACATCTTATTTTAATGTAGGCACATTCTTTGACTTTTATCTCTAGACTTCTTCCTCTTCAGAGGCTAATGGTGATTGCTGTCAACTGGTCTAGCAAACCAAGTCGCTTAGAGAAGCATGTGGTGTGATCTTTTACTGTAATGGTCCAGATTGACATGCAGCTGTAAAACACACTGAGAGCTCAGTCCACAGTTCTAGAGCATGAAGGGGGCATTTGTCACTTGCCTCTCTATTATTCACGTTGCAATGCCTTGTAGGACTCCCAGTCATGGCTTAGAGCCCAGTTATGTTATGTGTCTGACATTTTTGTGGAGGTTACTTTACTGATTTTACATCCAAACTCACAAAGAAAGTATTAGTCATTGTCAATAAAACACAAAAATTTGACTCCTATATGCCTAATTCTAAGAAAAGATCCCCCAAATACAGTCACCTTATGAAATATATTCACAGATGTGGAAAGTTTTAAACCCTGTACAGAATAATTTTTGCATTAAAATGTCCATTTTTTTAAATATGGAAACTTCTCTTTGATTGTGTATAGATGAAGTTTTTACTCAGACACAATTGTGGCTTGTTAAAGCAAGTCATTCTGACCTTTCTATTTTATTCAAACAATGCTGAAACATTATCTTTTTCTAAAGGAGAAATGCTTTAATAAAGGGAAACAAATAAATATGCATTTCTAATGTTGATCTTTTGTTTCTTTTAAAACATTAATGGTAAACCCACATGATACAGATTTTATTTTGTAACATTAAGTGAGTAAATATAATTACTATGTGGATATGCATATAAAGAAAATCTCAGCGGGGAAAACTAAATACACTGGAAAGTTAAAATAAAATTATTTATCAAGCTGAAGCAAAAGTATTTGACTCCATGGAAATGAAATGTTTCCACATTACAAAACAAAACAACACAACAGTAACTGCAACCACATTCCCCATACTGCACACAACCACCTTTTGTTATAGATTGCTTTACACATTTTTTTCCTATAATTTTCATTTTAGGGGAAAACATACTCATTCATCTCAGTAAAGTCCCAAAAGGATCTTAGAGTACATTGTAGTTGTCCCCTTGATTAAGTAACCGCTCATCAGGTTATGTGAAAAGGAGATAGACGATCCCATTGTGATTAATCTGCTGTGTGAGAGGGCTCATTGTGGCAGAGTCCTCACCTCCCAGCAGATTTTGCTGCCCTGACAGGATGGTGCTATGTCCAATGACTTCTGCAGGCCAGTCATATTCAGATATCCATGCTGTGAAATCTGTGAAAATCTCTGAATACTGTAGGGTGGAAAAGGCAAGATGGTTCTGCCTGTTGCTGTCAGAAATTATGCCCAATTCTCCACAATACTAAATCTTAATTTAATGTGGACTCATTCTGGTAATTTTTGACTCCTTTGGCCCTGTTTCTACATTTAGGACAACCTGCCTAGTCCTCTGTTGGAATATTGAGCTAGATCTTGTCCAGGTTCTTTTGTGATTTCCTGAATTTGATGGAACTACAAAGGACCAAAAAGACCAAAGACAGTCTCAGAATCACAGGCACGGCTCATGTAAGAGAAACAGAGTTGAACTTCTCAGACACTGCCAATTATAATTCATTGAATTAACACCCATTTTCAAAATAGCTGGAAGGATATGGTGCTGGATTTTGGTTTTTCTGGATTATAAATAAGGACATCTCAGAAATAAGGGCATATGATAACAGGCAAGTTTCAAATGAAAAAAAAAATGTGGTAGAAAGATGCATTGACTCAGATTTGTGCAGTTTTATTGTGAAAGAAAAAAGAAATGGGTCTGAAAGATTGTGGGGATTAGCAGGAAGGAACTCACATTGACTGCATGCTGCATGTTCCAAGTCATAAACAACAGTGTTATTAGTGAACATAAAGCCCGCAATAAACAATGTCATGATGTTTCATTCACTCTAATAGGCAGGAACAGATAATTGGGACAAATAAAGCACTGAAAACTGTCTCTAACCACCTTTTTGAGCTGCTCTTGGAACAAGTGAATAAGGTCCTGGCATGCTACAAAACTCAGCAGTAGCTCTGGAAACCACGTTTTGTGTTTCACTAAAAGAGTATGTTCCCATTGCTAATGGAAAACAACAGAAGCTAAAGACGATCGCGTGAATTGTCAGATCTTTTTTTTTTTTTTTTGCTTTTTTTTTTTTTTTTATTTTTTTAAGTGGTAATGAGGAGACAAGGAGACAATTCCACACATTCATCAAAGAGCTTGCAGAACTCTCTGGAATATATTTCCCATTGAAGTCACAAACATTTCTAACTATGGGCACTTTTAAACTAAACTAAAGTTATTTGTTTTATCTTTCAACACTCCTCTCTCTCTGCCCCCACATAGCAGTTTGTGCATGGAATAGACTATTCTATTATATTTTCATCCCATCTGTCCTTATTTTCTTTCCTTTTTTTTTTCTTTTTTTCCCTCCAGTGCTTTTTTTTTCATAATTATTTGAGAACCAGCTAGAGATTTGCCCAGCAATAAGAGTGCTAAGGGAAGAGCTGGAGTTGTTCTAATGCATTTGTGTCTGGGCTATCCTCAGACAGCAGGGGGGCTTTGTCATGTCAGCCATATTTTAAAATTTTGACAACATTAATCTTGACATTGAATCATAATTACTCCTCACCTGGGGTTTGATGTACCCAGAATTGCCACTTGCTGCTGTGAGCAAGTGTTTCACATTAGCAGTGATATAAGCCCAGGTAACTCTTAAAGCAGGAGGACGGAGGAAATGGGTCTTGGCAATTTGCTAAAGCTTTTTATGTAGTCTTAACAATGCAAAATGCCAGCCTAGATTTCAGTAAACTGAACATTCTGAGATGCTGCTGCTACAAATGCAGTGGTCTGGCAGCAACTGCTGACTTTCAGATCAAATAGATAGCAACACTTTGTAACTTTTAAATGAAAGAAAACCTTTTTCTGCTGCACTGACAACTCAGATCAAGTGATAAAAACTGTACTCTGAGCAACACTTTTGCATGCATGTGGAATATGTTTTGTCACTCTTCATTCATGTGCTGTCCTCACTTTCATCCAAGAATTGTGCCAGTTTTGCTCTAACAAATACTGCAAATATTTCTGTTTAATCAGCACAGACATAGAGACACATGAATTGAGGCAGGGACTTACTAACAAAGGCAGTGTGTGGGCACAGGGGTAGGTTAAAGCACTGGGTTTTTTTGACTCTGAGCTGCCTGTGAATTCCTGCTCGTTACAAAGTTCCTCTGTGACTTTCAGAGCTAAGTGATGATGCTTTGGCACGCTTAACCCAACTTTAAGTATTAAAGTCATACCTGAAGAACATCCACATCCAAAAACTTGTTTTCCCTGTGTTCCTCCTGCAGTCAATTGACAAAGATGGAGAACTCAAAAGAGTGATTCAGATTACAGGTGGCCTTACTCTCCCTCTATCAGGAGCTTAAGTGACTAAGCATGTCAGCTAAATGCCTTGGCTTAGAGCAATGCATCAAAGTCTTAGGACCCAATGGGATAGAAGGACTTGAGTATCTAATCTAGGATTTACACAAAATGTACAGTAAGCACTTAAACTGTCATCCTTAGCTGACCCCTAATGTCCGAGGAGCTTAAAATCCTTCGCCACCTGACTTCTTTAGTTTAAAGTTCCCCAGGTACCTATAACTGTATTAAGGCTTGGCAGGGATGAGCAGCCTAACTCACACCTCATATTGATTAGAATGCAGCAACTAGGCTTTCTTCTGCTCAGGTCTCCTGGGGGATCTAATTCTAGAAGACAATCTTAAAAAGGCCTAATAAGCATTTATAGTAATAGGAATATCTATGCGCTGCAGTGGTTTCCACCTCTCCTTTCAAGCAGATTAATGGTTGTCATCTTTTCTTTAAATTAACATCTTAGTAGTTTGAGCACTTTGCAAGACGTGGGAGATATGTTCCACACTGCAGTGGGGCTCAAATGTTTCTTCATCAAGCATGTGCCAAACAACATGATGTATGCCATCCCAGCTGGAGGCAAAAAGTAGAGAACAATGATTTTTAATCTGCTATATTATTTAATAATCTGAATTTTGGTGTTGGAGTATGAACACAGAGTTATAGAGCAAAGAGGCAAATGGAACACTGAAACATAATAGTTAGGCTACTCAGTGGAGATAGAGATAAACCAACTTTCACATCCCATAAAGGCACAGTTCATACTCCAAAAGTGTTTATAATTTAACATATGTGCTCTTTGTCCACATTCTAGCTTATCCTGCATTACTGTTTTTGCATGCTGGTATTCAAAGGATCCCAGAGTTCAATCACAGACCCAATAAGAGAAAAGTCTAAATACTGTGTTCTCTGTTCAGAAGCTTGAATTTCACAGTAAGGCTTTTTATTTGATACATAAAATGGCTGAAATAAGTTTTTGCATCCCATGTTGTCAGGATTATGTCCAAACCCTTAATCTCCAGCTGTAATGTAATGTCATTTTCGTATCCAATAGAGAAGAAAAATTTTCTGAAAATATATACTTCATTTAGATACCAAATAATAAGTATTAAAAACCCTAAAAGAGAGAGACCTAGTTTTAGCCACACATCAAGATCACATTTATAACCCCTAAAGACATCTAAATCTTCAGAGATGTTTTCCTGACTTTACTGGTCTTTGCGTCTGCCAGGTGGCTCCACATATTCTAAAGGAAAGCTCAATTTTTTAACCTGAGTAAATCAATAGTCTGGGTCCACTTTCTGCTGGGTGTATGCTCACGCCAGAGCTGGCAGTGTCAGCTGAAGTGGGAATAAGTATGAGCTGATTAGTTATTTCCATGATTGGAAGCAATCTTCCTGCGCTACTCCTATGGAAAATGGCTGAAATGAGGAGAAAGGTCCTACTGGTAATGCCATAAAGCCAGTATTAGCAAACATGGAATAAAACCATAGATATACACATCAGTGTGTCGGGCACGTGCCAACAAAGTCAAAACTCTGCCAATCTGCCCCTTGCATTGCATTTTTGTGCCAGTAAAACACAGATCTAAATATCACACTACTAGGAAAAACAGTAGGTCATAGCACCAAAAACAAGGAGAGCTCTTGGTAACTGCAACCTTAAATGTTGAGCAGTAAAACTCAGTTATAATCTACATCAATTCCTTGGGATATTAGTACTTGTCTTAAGCTTCACAGAGAAGGATAAACTGAGTAAGAGCTTGTGAGGTATCATGTCTAGTGAATGACATAATAAATATATCATAAAAGCAGAAATTCCTGAAAAAGTAGATATGATTCTTCTCGATTTCTCTGAGTAATTTATTGATCAATCTTACCCAGTTTATTTTGATAATTCTGCATGTGTTTAAGTTTGCCAATTTTTTTAAGATAAACACATTTCACACTGTCCATATAGCAGTATTTGAATAAAATGAGCACAATCTACATAAAAATTTTGCTTTAGACAAGTGACTTCCTGAGAAGAGATAAATTGTGAACCACAAAAGGCAGAGAACTATTGGACCCATGCCCTCTGTGGGGCATGGCAGTTTAGAAAAAGTGAGCTGATGTGTTTTGCTGGAGAGTAATTTAATTCTTCTCAGATTAGCAGTGGTACTTGTTAGATTTTTGGCTGGAAAATTTTGCTTGTTTATTTTATTTTGTTTTGTTTTGTAAAAACATCACACTTAAAGGGAGTAGGAACCTCTCAGAACAGATTCATGCAGTATGTTCGTGTGTCGAGCACTGCAAAGGTTTCAAAGATCTGAAGTCAACTAAAGGAGAAAACTTGCAGGACCAGCATGATGCATGAACAAGATCCCTGTCTTTCTGACCATTATCTCAGATCTGCACCATTACTCTGCATCACACCAACCACCACATTATCTTCCCTGAATTTGCCGCGAATTCCCTCAAGCAGTGGGAAGGATGGGTAGCAGGAAACCTTAATATTGCAATGTATGCCCCACTGTATTGCCTTAACCAGATCCTTCTGATGGCTCTTCCATTCTGTTCCCATTATATCAAAACTTCAAAAGCACAGAGTTACATTTCTTCACAAATTAGACAAGGTGCAGAATTACTGTGATGGCAGCTGAGCCACTGGAGGCTGTTACACTTGTCTCAGTCAATATAAAATGCCACTCTCCCACACACCCATACTCAACTTAAAATCACAGGAGAATGAAAGAACTAAAAGCAGTGGCTGCATGCATATCTTACGACCACTTGCTCATGGAAAATCTCCAAGGTTATTCAGCAGAAACACAAATATAGGACATTTGTTATATATACTTAACAGCAAGATACAAAAATATGCTGAAGCAAACAAAGGAAATTTTTCAGACAATTTAAGGCTTCACACCTAAAACCAGTTCCTGCTTGACATTTCCCTTCCTGTGTGTAAAATTCAAACTGAGCATAACAACAAGAGAGTAACATGATTCTTGTTTGTAAAGCTACTGTAACATTTTTTAACTATTTAAAAGTATTCTTTTTATTGTAATTTCAAATAGAAATAATTTTTGTTATTAGTGAGAAAATAAGGTCCCATATAAACATTTGAACTGGACTTTACTGTTATGTGTTTCATACCAAACATGTCCTCATGCATTTGCTGAAGCTTATTCCTATTTGACACCTTTTAATATTAAAGCAGTATCAGAGATTTTCATAACCAAAGGGACAATTGCTCAAATCATGGACCAAGCCTTCTTTTCTGGGGCTTGATTTAACACTTAAGTCCTAAATTTAGCACTTGATTACTAGTGCTATTAGTTTTAAGTAAATGAGAAAGGACTTTTCTCATAAGGACAGTTTCTCTAGTAATGAAATCACTTACAACACTAAATCCCATTGACTTTAAATTAAACAGTAATTGGATAAAATATTTAAACACCTATGAAGAAATGTTGAAAAACTGGTCTTACTTAGGTAAGAGTTCTAACCACTACTCTAGAGAATCATATTCCCAATCTCAGTGGCCAAAGAAAATTATTTTAATAGAAAAGAAACTTGTCAGAGGGGTATGCTTGGAGTGAATGGCAACTTGGAGTGTTTCCAAGTTTTGTCTTACCTTTGAATAGACAGAGTGACAAAGGTAATATTTCCCTAAGAAATAATTTTTTTCTGCATCTCATGGAAATGCTGAGAAGAGAAGCTGTTTTGGTTATCTCTGATTTTCCTTAATCACTCCATTTAAAATGTTGCATTCAGAACTTTAAAGTTACTGCTTTTCACTTAAATTTAAAGAATATGATGTATATGATGATGATTTTTCCTTAATGAACAAAAACAAACAAACAAACAAACAAAATCAAATGAGTTCTTAAAATGAAGAAAACAAAATTCCTTTCTCTTGAATTCTTAGAAGAAATTGAGAGGTTTTCAAAAGCTTCCATTTCATTCTGATTACTATGTTTTGGGTCCTTTACATGGGACAAAATGGAAACTACAATCCCCTCTAAGAAGTTAATTGTGGAATGCAGCTCAGCGGTACAGTCACGGATTTCAACAGATGACTGCAAGAACTTCTCTGGAAGTCTCTCACAAGTCACCTCCAATCTGAAATGTGCCTGTGGCCAAGCTCCTCTCCAGTTTCATTAACTGTGTTAGCCAGATTTTAAGAGACAATAAGAGAAGCTGAGGCCCGCAGTTCACACAAGTGCCAAAATTCAGAGGTGCTCCAGGTAATTTTGTGTTTAGCCTCAGGCTTCTGTTGGCCAAGACTCACAGACCAGCAGAGCTGGATGAGACCTCTGCAATAACCTGGTCTACACCCTGCTCAAAGGTGTTCAAAGCATGCTTCAATCTAGGTTCAAAGCTAAAATAGGTGCAAAAAACAAGAGCTGAGTATTCTTCCAGGGCCTAATGGGGGAGACTGGAGACATGTTTTTGATGAGATACCAAACTTCTAGAAAATTAAAAAGAGAGTAGATTGATCCAGACACTTGTGTTACCTATTACTAATTTATGATGTATGATAGGAAAATAAATCACTTGTTATTGATTCTGGATTATGAGTGTGTTGTGTTTAATTACTTCTACAGCATCCTTTATCTCTTTTCCAACCCCAGAGAACAAGAATTTTTATTACATATTGTTGTTTCATCTTCAGGAATCCAATGATCCTTAGACTTCAGGTATACAAATTCTCCTGACAAGAGTAAAACAGGCACTGGAAGATTGCTTAAAAGTTAAAAAAAACCAGGTTTATCTCTGATACATCACCATAATGATTGTTCTAATGATAATTTAGTCTTGGTTCAAAAGAAAAATCTACCTTTTGGACAAACATCTCAGTGTTTTTTTCTCTGTATGAATGAATTATCCTCGTCTGAAAAACTTATTTTTTTTACTGACATCACTTATTGCACTTCACAGTACCACCCAGTGAAATGATAAAATATCCATCACAATTCCTACTAAGTTGCAGCAAAATCCATAATAACTGAAGTCTAGTTCTGCAACATAGCTAGACTTTATTGCGCTCCAAAATGTGTTTCGCGTTATAGTTTGAAAAGTAAATGTGGGAAAAAATAGAGTGATTATAAATCAGGTCTCCAAAGACCTACTATATAAGACCTAGTATAAAAAAGTAGAAATATTTAATATAGATTATTAAGCAAACAAGATTTTCATATCCTAAATTTTAATAAAATTTGATTTAACAAAGCTCTCTGAGGAGCTGGCCCTTAGGAGTTTATCAAGATGAGCATTAACTGAAAGTAAGAAAAAAAAATAGCTTAAGCCTAAATGGAATTATAGGAGAAGAGCTAAAACCATCATTTATGTACTGGACAAAAATTGCATGCAGGTTTTTGCTTTGTTTTGTTTGCTTGTTTTGGGGGTTTTTTTAACAAAATTTTACAAAATATTGAAGAAGGACTACAGAAAAAAAAGCATAAAAAAACTTCAAGGTGAAATTACATAAACTGAGAAAGTTAAAATAAGCCTGATTTCTTAAAAGTGAAATCCTAAGGCATTTAGGCTCCCAAATGCTTACATTGCATTTCAATTTGAGATTTTTTTTTTCTGTTAAGCAGACTAGATGCTTCTAGATGCTTCTGAAAGCATTGTTCAGGTCTGTCTAAATCATAATTAGATTTTAAACTACTCAGTGTACTGGGAAGATCAGGCAAAATTCAAATTTTCTCCATCTCTGCTAGAATCTCTCCAGGACTGCTATTGAAATAAAGGAACAGACACAGTATAAGGTACAGGGAGCTGCAGGGGAGTTCAACTCTCCTCTTTTATGTCAAGTGGAATCAAGGGTCATGCAGCATTTGACTCCTGACCTGTCTACCCATTTCTCCTGAGGAGAAACCACATTCACCTCACACCGACAGAGCCTGAGCTTCCTGTTCGCTAAGCTGTGCTGACTTTTAAGTGATGACAAAACCAGTAAGGGTCTCTTGTGTTTCTGTTTTGTCTGTCTTTCATAGTAAAACCACACAAATAACAGAATTAATAGCAATTACACAAACACAGATTATCAGATAATGCAGCATTTAACATGCATTAATGCATGTTATCAAAACATGTCCTTGCTCCCCTATCGCCCTCTTATTGTTTTGTCTTTTTACTAGGTAATGTGTGCAGGTATATTCTAGATTATCCACTAGAGAAAGCCAGAGTTCATTTAAATTCATCATCATTGTTAATTATCATCCTTCTTATCAGTGACAACCCCCGCTAAACTGAGATTGAGGTGGTATGGAGAGATATTTTGAGAATATCTAGAGAAAGGTGTCTCTGGTGGCACAAGAATCTAATATATCCCAGCATCTACATTTTAACCACACTTTTTAAAAAGGCCCACTGAGGGATTTCTAAAGACACAAATTAAATTTTTATGCTTTTCTCTTGTTAAAAGCCAATGGGAAGTTAGTAGCTGCCCCCTACATGCAGCAGCAACTCAATTGCTCTGTCTGAAAAGTCCCTGACTGACCATTCCCACTGTCCACAACAGCTGCCCAATAGAGGGCTGAGATTGCCCCACACCTGCAAACTTTCATGGAAAAGTTGGACTGGGCTCTGACCAACCTGGTCTAGTCAAAGATGTTCCTGCTCATTGCAGGAGGTTTGGATAGTCTGGACAATTTGGGTAGACTGGATAGTCTTCAAATGTCCCTCCAACTCAAGCTATTCTATGACTCCACTATTCTGTGGTGGTATATTCCTCTTTCTCAGATATTACACATTTTCTACTTCGCCCAGGTTTGTAAAGTACTGGCACCAAGTTGTTGCTGCATGTTGCTGAGGTGTATCTGGCAACAGTAATTCAATTTTTTGGTAGCTCTGGTGCATAACCCACCTTAACAGAAGGGATGGCTGAGAGATATCACTGCTCAAAAGCTAAACATGGTGATATGCGCAGGTTACAGCTCTCTGCTCTTCTCCATGAAAGGATCACAGAAGTGCTTTTCTAGCCTTTAAAACTGGGAATTGAAGATAAGTGGAAATATTTTAAATTTGATACATCTTTCCTTTCTGGCATTGATATTACTAGAGTATGTGGTTTTATGTGTTCATATTTCTGTAGATATGGCTTATGAAATGCAATTTGCTGTGTATTTTTCCATTGTATTTTATGGCCTCACATTTTATAATCCTATAGCCTGAACTTCATGGTTTCTTTGTGTCTACTGCCTTTGATGCAAATATCAATATGCAGTTGTTTTTAAAATGCCATTTCTTTCCTGTTTAAACATAATCAATACAAAGAAAAAAGAAAGAAAAGAAGAAATTATATTTTTCTCCACACAGAGTATTATCATTTTTGTCCAGAGGAACAACTTTGATCATGTTATCTTAATTTCTGGGTGACACCTGGAACAGAATTTTCACCAGCCTTTTCTATTCAGGGCATCGATGTTCTACTTGTTCCAAAATACACAAGCACATATCATAAAGGGCAAATAGAGACTTAGACTGAATGATGGAGAAATCCTAGAGGAAAATAAGAAAGAACATACAATTAATCAGGCATATTCTGAATACACCAAGCACGCTGCACATGCACATGTTGGCTCAGTGGCACACGGATGTGGCACGTGGATGTGGCACAGGGATCATAAGTCTTCTCTGATGAGGCTTCTGTGTGTTTATAAATCCTTGACTAACTACTTTGCAGTGAGTGGGGCTAATGGAGTAGGGAGGTAAATTCCCTTAAACCAACCTGGTCAATCTGTGCTTTCACTCAGATATAACTCTTCCGCCTTCATCTTGCACTTTTACAATGCAACCTTCATTGTTACAGATCAACAGACAGAACAGTTGTCGGGCCTTTATCCCCTGTCATGACTGGCTGAGGGATCCAGGATGGCTTTTCTTGACAAATTTCATTGAATGTTCTCTCCACAAGATTTGGTGCAGATTGCCAGATGCAGAAAGGCGACTGAAAAAATCTTCTACCCAACTGGAAGTTCTCTGGAACTCCCCTTAACTGACAAAAGGTCTGCAGAAGTTATGACTCCACCTGTAACTTAGCAGTTTAGGAACTGTAATTCCAATATTGAATCCGACCAGAAAATTTACCACTGGCCACGAGAACACATGATTCAGGGCAGGGAACATCTTTCTGTTGTCTCAGTAAAAGCTGCCTTGTTTTTTCTTTGCCTAGACACCTACACGTGCCCATATGAATTTTCCATTCTGACTACTGAAAATATCAGCTCTGGCCTGCTGCATCAAGGTGCTTATATTGTGAAGCACTTAGAAGAAGTGTTATTATATCTGAATGCTGAACTTTATTGATGAGAAGTCATCATGGGTAACTTTAGTGTGGAAATCATCTAACTATACCAGAGAGAGAAGCAAGGTAACAATCTTAACAGACCTATCCTTATATTGATGTTATAGATGGCCTTGAGACTTAGGCATTAATAATTTCTGTGGATTCCAGGGAAGTTCAATTTTAAATCCCTTGCACCAGCTTTCTCCCTGGAATGCTGGATTCATGTCAGATCAATTCTTAAAAGAAGCATTGCTTTCTATATTATTTAATGTTTTGAGGATCCGTGAGAGAAATAAGTGATCAGTTAATACATGAAACCCACAAGGCATGAATTAACCATGATGGAGATGAAAACCCTTCTTTCACCTTGATAGCCTTGGAGAATGGAAGCTGGCAGGACCAAGGAGCAGGATTTAATGCTGCATTTACCACAGATGCCTTACTGTCCTCATGTAATTACACAGGGCACAGCTCAGATGGCTACCACCAGACTGGTTTGACAGTGCCAAGGGTGTGCCATACACAGATAATACATGCTTTGAGCCATGGAGGTGGCTTGAACTTGGACTTCAGACAAGTCACAGTACTTAATTTGGGCATCTGTACTTAGCCAGTCTGAATGCATTTCCTCCTTTTCAAATCTCCACGTCCCAAATGAAAAGGGGAATGATAACACCTTCTCTGACTGACAGGCTTAGCACAACCCTAAATATACTAAACCTGCTGAGTGGTTGACAAACACAATAATCATTAGGACTTTCTAAACTTCTGAAATAGCTAACCAGAAACCTGTGACAAAACCAGTCTCATTAAAACAGTTTCTTGTTTGACTGGCACAGGTGATTTTTTAGTATTATATTGCTTGTATTTTCTTGCTATGAGATATTCCCAGCCTAGCTGGATGTGAGATGAGGTGAGGTGAGACAAAAGGGAAAAAAAAGGGGAAGAGGGAAAAAAGGAAGAAAAAGGGGAGAAAAAAAGGAAGAAAGGAAAGAAAGGGAAGAAAGAATGAAAAAGAGAGGAGAGGAGAGGAGAGGAGAGGAGAGGAGAGGAGAGGAGAGGAGAGGAGAGGAGAGGAGAGGAGAGGAGAGGAGAGGAGAGGAGAGGAGAGGAGAGGAGAGGAGAGGAGAGGAGAGGAGAGGAGAGGAGAGGAGAGGAGAGGAGAGGAGAGGAGAGGAGAGGAGAGGAGAGGAGAGGAGAGGAGAGGAGAGGAGAGGAGAGGAGAGGAGAGGAGAGGAGAGGAGAGGAGAGGAGAGGAGAGGAGAGGAGAGGAGAGGAGAGGAGAGGAGAGGAGAGGAGAGGGTCTGTCAGCAAGACTTCTCCCTCATCTTTTGTTGGCTTGCTTTCAAGCAGGAATATTTATTTTTTTTTATCATTGGATATTGTCCTGTTTTCACTCAGTTTTAATACCCTCCATTGCGTGTATTTGTCTATTCTAGGTTCAGAAGCAATGGGAGCTTTTTTTATTTGCAGATGGAGCTTGCCTGCCAGGAGGTATTTTTATCATGAGTTTCCACATAAAGGCAAGTAAAGATCCTTGCAGAAGATAGGTGGATACCATTTGGAGGAGTTGGAAAGGAGCAGCTCCTGACAAAGGCACTGGGAAATTTGACTCTCACCCATGCTGGGACACAGTGGACAAGGAGAAAAAGATTCTGTTATGCAAGTAGTTATGATTGTATTGTGGAAAACACTTCAAACAGATGTAAGGCACGGGATTTACTTAGAATGCACACATTTACATCTGAATTAGTCACACTAAACTCTTTTATGAAGAGAAATAAACAATTTTAGGATTCAATTCATCTGGTCTCTTCTGGATATTATATCTAGGATAAGACTTCACATTAGAAGAACCTATTTTTGTCACTTACTGCATCTTCTGAATTACTGCTACAATATGAGAGCTGGGGTGATTAGCTCAGGCACAGACCTTTACACTGTAGAGATCCACAGCTAGAGAGATGAAACTTTCCTGAAGAGTCAAAAAAGTATGAACACAAAAATGCAGAAATAAGAGGATAATAATAGGTGCAGTTTTTTTAGAAAATTGAAGCAAGGCAGTTTTTGGAGTTCAGTGACCTGCCTATGTCCTCTGAGATTCTGTTTACGCCTTTGTACATGTATTTTTTTCTCATAGCAGGTGTTGTTCTTTAAACTTCATGCCTTTATATACATAGAAAATATTTCTTTAGGGTGGTATTGTGATGAGTAGGACAACTATATCATACAAAAATGCTTTGGAATTGACATTTGAGCTTGTTTCCTTTACATTTGTGCTTATGTGGCTTTTAAACTCTCCTGGTAGACCTAGAAGCAATTTAGACAACTAAAATAATGAAACCTTTGACCCCTTTGCTGAATTTAAGTACCCTGAAAGATGGGAAACCCACAAAAGGCCCAGCTTCCTTCTTATCTCAGCTGCAGAAATCCTCACTTGAAGCAAAAAAAAAAAAAGCTTGTGAAAAATGTGAGGACAAATACAAATGCTATCTTGAGATTTATTTGTGTTCCTGGGGAATCAAAACACTCATCTAGGAGGTAAAGAAAAGAAAAGAAATAATAATAAAAAATACCTAAACAATTACCATCTTATAGGACAGAAACCATCTTCCTTTTGTTTCCCAGCTAACGATAAATGGTGTTTAAGACTCTGCATTTAAGTCACTTTTTGTTGCACTTTAATCTGGTAATTAGTTTTTCCATGAATCAAATACTTTTTAAGGAGATCAAACTGAAATAGCATTTAGCTTAATTCTGATGAGGCTGAAGTTATGCTTCATTTGACCAAGGGTGTTTAAGAGTTGAACAATAATGTGTAATATAGAAAGTCTTTAGCAGCAACCTTTTCCATTCCAACTAGTGCATAATATTGGTTTTGCAATCATTTAGTAATTATATAAGGAGGACATATTTATTACGAATTATTGATTTTATAATTACTGCTGCTGGTGTTCACATTATTACACAATGAAAATCTTTTAATATACAATGTTCTTCACCCTCAGCTGGCAAGCAGATAGTGCAATGCAATTTACTGAGTAGCCAAGAGTAGATTTTTATCGGTGCTTTTTTTTTTGCCAACTACCTAAGTAGCTCGCTTTCTGAAAAAAAATATTGCTAATGGCACTTAAACCAAGAAGAATATCCAGTCTCTCAAGGTCATTCCTGGAAGGTGATTATAGTCAGCCAACGAAGAAAAAGAGAGAGAGAGACAGAGAGAGAAATTTGTTTAATTGTTGAGTTATTGGACTGCTAATATCACCAGGGTAGGTGATGGCTTTAAATTTGCTGTAAGCTAAATAGACATAAAAGGCCACTATCATACACTGGATCATGACACATGAAGATATATCTCTTATGAAATTGATTTTTCCATGTGTGCAGGCTGACTGCTCAGTGCAGCTAACCTGCCTGTAGAACCGCAGGGAAAAGTTATATTCGGGGCTAGTGTATAATTGTCAATATGTTTTATATTCTTGAGCAAGGGATTTTTCTTCAAGACGTGTACAAAAGAGATTGTCCAAGTTCACGATTTGATTGGGTCTGCAGCTGCTCACTAATAGCTGTTGCTAAGAAACTGTCACCCCAAACAAAGAGGAGTTCTGCGCCATCAGAAATCTTTGGAAATAGGGCTCTCCATTACTGACATCAAAATTTAACGTCCTGGTTACAGAATTTAGACCTGGCAGGTTAAGGAAAGAGGATTAAAGTACTTCCACAACTTCCTCTGCGCTTGCCAAGACCGAAACTTTGACTGGAATGGTGCTGGACTGAATCTCTCTTTCCTACAGACACAGACACTCCCACAAATGTACAGATGCAGATTTGACTGTGGGCCCAAGGCTGCATGTGAGTCTGAAGTTTGTTGCTTGATTCCTTTCCCCTCAAAAAATGATTTTAGTAATGTATGGTTTTCATGTAGTCTTCCTGTAAAAGAAAAAAAGTAAAAGAAAAAACATTTACAAAATACATCCCACTGAGGTCAGTGTGTTCAATGAGAAGAACTCATGTTAATTCCAGTATGGAATTCAGGTCATCCCAGATACATGATATCCTGCTTAGTGCCACACCACTTTTGTATTCACATGTACAGATATTGGAAAGAAGCAAAACATATTCAGATTGGGAAGGACAGAGGGAAGTTTCTGGTTTGTGACCTGAAATTATCAGGCACAGAGCAAACTTCTGATTTTACTACAATGTGAATACCCATATAGGAAACATAAAAGAAGTAGAAATTCGCATTTAGGTCTTCACAGGATTTTGACTCCTCAGGATTAGGTGTGGGGGGAAATCTTTAGACAACTCCTTATTGGGAAATGTTATATTTTCCTTCCTTTAAATAAGGCAAGAAACATACAATAACATTATACTTCTACTGATTTGTAAAAAACAACCCAAACACAGACATAATAGAAATAGGAATGATAAACTTTGCTTTTATAAGTTGATATTTCATGCCACACGACTGTCTTTTCTGAGCTCCATGAAGGATAAAGTAATGATTGCAAAAGCAGTATTGCTGTCATTTATTTGGATTCAAAATTTCTAATTTTAATGTTTTAAGCTCTGTCTGGTATATTCCCAGGTTGAGACCATGTTGTTCTAGCACATTGAGGTAATTGTGTCTCTAGCTAAAATGGAAGAGCCAAGAGCATGTCAGGACATCATCCTTCTTTTCCAGAGAAAATGGCATCAGCATGCAACATTTCACCTTGCTCCCACTCACCCCACTCTTCAGTTTCCAAAAGGAGAAAGCAAGCTATGGAATTTCTAGTTGGGTTCAGGTAGGTGAGAAGCACTCTGGGATTGTTTTGCTTTTACTAAGTGAAAATATAGTGATATAAACAATTGCAGGAGCATATGCAATGTATCATAATGATTGTGATATGCTGGCCATGGCAAGTTTCACAACTGGGTGTGCTTCATCATGAAAATGCCTGAGCGATGCAATGTAGGGATCAATCAATCTTGGCTTGGTATTGAGACAAACTGTATGGTTTAATGAGTCTTTTCTGTCTCTTATGGTAAGAGGAGATCAATCAATGAACAAAATCAGATCAGTGATTTAAAAACAGGGTTTTTTCAGTGTTTATACCCAGCAGTTTTAAACTTCAAAAAGTCTGTGAGTTATTGGGACAATAAGAAAAAAGAATAAACCTGTTACTCTCTATTTTTTTAAAAGAAAACAAAATATAAGTCAGCAAACAAGACTTTCTCATTGTTAGAAACTCCGTATAAATTTTTGAAATGTGTAAAAAAACAACAATAAAAATGTCAATCTTAAAAGTATGATTAACTGGAAATTTAATAAAAATTCTCATAAAATATCTTTAATAAAACATTACAGATAAGTTTCAGTCTCTAAAGTAAGTTTCTCTGCTTCCTTTTCCTCTCTCCATTGATAATGTAATAAGCTGAAGATGATAAATTTTCATATATATCTACCTGAAAACCCAGAGAGGGTTGAGTCTGGGTTGTGGATGTTCCCTGATGTGTATGCACAACCATGAAAATTTATCTAGCTGTTCATTAACTTGGGCATTTCAAAAAAATGATTTTATCAGCAAAAAGAAGAAAAAGTTTTGCATCAAAAACTCATTACTATTTTCTAGTTTTGTTAAGGAGTATTTAATAATTTCCAGAAAATATTAGCCAGGAACAAATCATCTAAAGGTAAACTGTAAAAAGAAATTCAGTCTCTGAATATTATCATTGCACAGGCTGAAGTACACAAACAGCTTTTTTTGCTTCTGTGTCCAGTATAATACATTAGAAACTTGGAGTTTTCTAGGGAAAATATCTTGTAAATGCCAAAACACTTGAAAAGCACAACATCTCAAAGTCAAGACAAGAAGATTTCAACACTGTGGAAAAACTTTGTTTTTAATCTCTGTGATCAACTCTTCTTACATGGTTCAGTCTATGGGTCCCAGTTAAGGACATACACCTTATTCTATCTGTATAAATATGGAAGGGGAAGAAAAAAATCTATAGAGATGTTTGAATTTTTCTAAAATAGACCCCAGTATTTATAGGGAAATAAAAATGGCCATCTGATTTACTTTCAGGTCTTGCATTTCACTCTGTTTTAAGAAGAATTTTAATTAAATAAAGTGAAAGAATCCCTTCTGTCTTAAGGTGACCAGATATGGCTCTCATGAAATCATTTGTGCCTTTTATTTCCTTGAAAATGTCAAGGAGTGCAAGAATAACAATTAATGATGACTGTTGCTTCAAAGCCAAAGATGGTGAGTTTAATAGGTTCATAAGTCCATTCCTAGCTGTGGAAGTTGATTTGTGATATCCTGTCTCAGACCTGTCAGGCATTTTGTTAGTGCTGGCAAAGAAATATTTTATTTTATTTTTGTTTAAAAAAAAATTAAGTGATAAAAATAATTTTAAATATTGTTCAACATTTAGAAATGTGGGGTTTATTTTAAAAAAATAAATTAGGTGCAAATATGCTTTATATAAACACAAAAGACAGGTAATAAAATATAAGACAGGTACTAAAAAATATTTGTGTTGTAACAAAAAATATTTTTCCACAGAATGCAGGGGAACACAACTGAATTCCATTGGAAACATAAACTTACGGAAATTGACTTGAAATTCCTGAGACCCCTCCAAAATTTTTCTTCTGCTTCAATGCTGTACAAAGTGCCAACTGATCATATATCTGTCCATCTGCAAAACGATTTTCATGTCACCATCTGTCTTTCACATATAAGCACTATACAGTTTTTTTATGCAGCCCCTGCTTTAACAAAGACCCTTGGATGTAATTGTGTGAGGGATGCTGGATGAAACAACTATCACTGACCTGAAGGCATCAATGACTTGCAAACTTCTCATGAGCTCAACTGTTTAAAAAGACAGAATAATTACAATCTGTCAGAGCAAGGACAGCTAAGTGGCTTTAAGTGGGTTTAGTTTGAGTTTGGTTTGTGGATTTTTGTGGGGTTTTTTTGTTTTGTTTTGCTTTTTCAAGACAGTTAAACTAAGCATCTTCCTCTAGTTAATCTTGTAAACTTCCTCTTTAGATAACAAAGCTAACCCTATTTAAAGGCTGATTCAGCTCACCTGGTGGTTACAAGTCAGGCACAACAAATGTCCTTGTTCCTCCATCAGTTACACAACAAGACTGACAAGAAACATCAAAATTCAATAATAATATTAAGGTGGAATGTATCTTTTTTTCTACAAGCACTTCCTAATTTGATTGAAACACAAACTGAAAACAATTCACTCTTAGAAACCACTTTAGCAATCTATAAATCAGTATGACTTCAGAGATGGTGCTCAAAGTGAGCTTTCAGAGGTTTCTTCACTTTGAAGTCTAAAAGTAAACAAAATTAGTGCTTCAATTTTGTCTAACCAAAATGTTTCAGCTGGTGCAACATAAAAATCAATATACGTAGCAATAAAAATAATAATTGCACAATTATGTTGGCACACTTTTCTTTTTCCCCTTTTTTTTTTTTAATGTATATATAAAACTAGACCTTGATACTATGGAAAGAACACACACTTTTTTTTCCCCCTCAGATGGGATTCTAATTTGTATCCTTTTTATCAATAAATTTCTAGAAAGGAAGGAGTTTTTATCTTTCATGGGGTCAGATAAGTAATCAAATATCCTAGAATAATGTCTGCAATTTTCAAGACACCAAATCACAAGTTTTTTGAAAGCAGTCCTCTCTGTCATTTACTTTTTCTTCAGTTAATTGCAATGGCAAATAAAGATTTAAATTGCTCCATGTCACCACTACAATGCTTGTGACTTCTCAGAGAATGCAGTTGCTGTCTTTTCTCATTACCTGCCTATTTTCACAGACTACTTCATGGCAGAAAAATCACTGGTGAACCCATATAGGACGCTTAGATTTTGAAGTGAGAGGATGTCACAAGTATTGTTCAGTTTACCCTTCTTCATAGAACAGAATGCAGGATTTTTAATTCCTCTCTCAAGTCAATACCAGTGCTTTGGAGAAAATAATGTTTTGCAGAAAGCAAAATCCAACCTTGCTAAAAAAATTCCAGTAATGGAAAATCTAATATAAATCTTGTCATTCTAGCAGTTAATTACTCTCACCATAAAAATGCAATGTGCCTACCCCAACCTGACACTCACTTTTTTCTTTTTTTATCTTGTCCACTAGATTAGCTCTAAAAGACTATCTTTATTTCTATATTTTTACTGTGGTATTTCCCCACTTTGTAAACGTGACAAATATGCTTTGCTCCTGAACGCATTACTTGTTATTAACCACACTGAAAATACGCACTAGTTTTAGACACAAAACCTATTATTGCATGTCAGCTGATCTCTCCTGTCTGTTCCATTGTGTACAATAAATCTGGGTTAAACATAAGATAAGCTGAGTTTGCTTGGCCTGCTTTTCACTGAGCTAAACTAATTTGAACAGCCTTGATTTTCTGCAGGGTAGACTACTCCCACAGATAGTTGTCATGAATCAGCTGACTTGTTAGGTGTGATGCCAGAATAACTTGTTCATATATCTGAGTCTAATAGTACCTTGTCCCTACTTTATTGGAGGCAGAGAGCACTGTGTACCACTGGCTTGTATTCTTCATTATTTATCATTCCTTTAGCTTTTGTATCAACTCCAAGCTTTACTGGTAATGATTTTATGTTTTCTTCCACCTTGTTGATAAAATGTTTACTAGCATAGAGTCAAAAATCAATCCCAGGGAGACCCCAGTCAAAAAACACCTTATTAGTATTAATTCCCAATTTGCTGTTATGTTGTGGGGCATAGCTATCAACCATTTCTTTAATAATTCAATGTGATTGGCAAAACAATGCGGGTTTTTTTTGGTTTTTTTTTTTTTTTTTAGTTTCTTGTGTACAAGTCAACTTCTTTAAAGGAGTTACATTATTATTCTACTTTATTACTTTATTGAATTGAATCAGTCCTCTCATCAAAGTGCTGACATGAGCTGGTTTGAAAAGATTTATTTTCAACCTGTGCAAATTCACTGCCATTAATACATTACTTTCCTTTAATTCATTGTTAATTCAGGCTTGTCTCAAATGGTCCATCATTTTGCTTCAAATATAAATGAAACTCGTAATTGCTTGGATTATCCTATTTATTCTTCCTTTAAAAAGTTTGTTACTATGCATTTTTCCCATAACACTTCAGGCATGTCCTGAAGTTTTAAACACCGAATTAAATCTACTTTAATGGTTTGAGTAGCACCTGAGACAGCTCTTTGAAATTCTTAAATACAAAATTGCTGAGCCTTAATGATTTAAAAAGGGATTCTTATGTGAACACAATAGAATTTAAATGGGAAATATTTCATCATGTTGTGACAAGCAAGCGCTGGCCAGAACCCCTCACTGGCCATTTCTAGGGTTTCCATATGCCACCATCCACTCCCATCATGTTGCCACATGCAATATATGCTATTTTGAATGACACATTTTTATACACTTTGAAATGGTAATTGTTCAGATGACTTTGTATTAACAGTTACAAACCAAGGTGTCTTCACTGGAAGAATTTACCTTTCATGTGAACTACATAAGTGAGTTGCAGTACTCCCTGGAGAAGAGAGGTGTAGTAAGGGCTCCTAGCTCTTTGATAATTAACAAGAAAATCAGATCAAGAGGTTGTCCCAGCAGAACCTAAACTGCTTCCAGTGCTGGGCTACCAGCTGTTTCCTTTAACATTGCAGAACAGAAAAGGAAAGGCAAAAACGGAGTGAAAAGACACCTGTCTCGAGGTGGTTTTGTACCATCCGTGGTAACAAAGAGATATCATTACATCTTCAGTCACATCTGAATGTGTAATGATATCCCCTACTGTCACTCCCATCCCTTGCTCATCATTTTTACAGCTGTGGTAGTTATGCTACCTCAGGTGCTGCTTGCCATCTAGAATTACTGTTGGGGCTGCCTCAATCTCTGTTGTGCTGTTAATAGCAAATTTAGCCATCTGAGTAGATCCTCATATTGATACTTAATGGCTTCTGAACTAGTTCCCACTGCAATAGAATTGCTTTGTTGGTGTCTAAGGACATGGAGAACAAACACACATGCACACAACTTCCAGGCACAGCAGCCAGGGACCATTTGCAAGATCACCCTTTGTTAACCAGCCAAGGAACAATAACTCTGTAATCAGCATGAATCTGGAAACCAGATGATATTTAGATGCTTAAGTGGTTAGAACACTTGGTGAGCAAGGATAAGCCTCAACTTCTGGTCTTTCACTGGAAGTCCATGGTATTTTGATGGCAATTTCCCCTTTTGAAGTCTTTTAGGTAGAACAACAGATGATAGCCATTCAGAGGTTGCAGGTTCAATTTTGACTTGCAACTGCAATCTTGCTACTCACTAACTCAGGCTCATGAATAACGTGCAGAAAATAATGCTTTCTCTACATTCATTACATCCATTTAGTTCACAAATTCATTAGAGAGGGTTGGGATGGGTAAATTTTTATATTTGCTATGTATTTGGTTTGGTTTTTACTCTGGAGAGATGCAGCATAGCATAACTGATCAGTTGAGTAAGAAACCATACTCTGCTAAGAGTTTTAACAAAATTACACAGCGTCATCACCTCTTTGTCTTTCTCTGTCTGCAATTCTGCATACCTGTGGAATATCTAATAAACTCTCCTCCTGTTACTTTCCCCAGGAAAGAAAATTTTACAAGTGATTTCATTTCATTGATTTTATGAGAACAGTTCTATTGGACAATATCTGAAACAATAAACCTCAAACTGGCTGAGGACATGGCAGCTGATATGTGTGGGCATGTATTCATTATTTGTTCCCCAGTGACTGTACATATGTGGAAACCATAAACAATCCTCAGTTTTAGACAGTAAATATTATTTTAAATGGTATATAAGTTTAATCAGTAATTAGTCAGTAATCAAATCAAGCTAGTCATTGCAGATCCTCATTTTTATATTTTTTTGTCCTGTGTGTCTTGACTGATGCTATATGAGAACATGCAAATTAAAAAAATCAACTAAGTTGTATATGAAATAAAGGACAGGAAAATGAACACTGTTTTCTTCCTGTGTTTACCTATAATTTATAAAGAAGTGCTTATTTTGAGGAAATGTCTTGATTTTTTTTTTCCAATTAATACAGAGTAATCTACCATAATGGTAGGCAACGCAAAGGATTCCAGCTTTTTCAGCATTTACCACTATGTGTTTTATTTTTACTTTTTTTGCCAGTCTTTATTTCTGCAACAACTTCATTTGCCTTGAACAACATCACATAAAACATTTCACTTTACATAAACTGTGCTTCCCTCAACCATTTTCCTATATCCAAATGTAATGTGATGAATATGGTTTTCTAATGGATACAGCTCTGCCCAATTTTTAATTGGGGGAGAAATTAATGTGCTAAGAAGAAAAAAAGAAAAAGGAAATAATTAAAGTAGCATGTTGCTAAAGAAACATTTTGACTACTGTTATACACTCTTAACATTCCTCTTCTGTAATTTTCATTTCTGCTAATCTATTTTTCTTTAGAGGTCTGTCTTTAGTTCTGATAGAAACACATGAACCAATTGACCAGGTCGAATTTAGGCTGATATGGAACTAGCCAGCTCACAGATACCTGTTTCTTGTAAGTTTCATGAGTTAAACAAATAAATAGACAAACAAAGAAAAACAAACACACAAAAAAAACAACCAGGAAAAACTGGTCAAAAAAAAGTGTCACACACTACTGGTAGCTATGAGAATAGTAGCAGGTATTCTTATTTGCACATTAATTAATCCGTGGGGAAACAGATTAATACCAAGAAGAAAATTTAGCTTAATCATGCTGTCTTGGATTATATATTTTGTTTTATTTGTCTTGGGATAAGGATTTTCTGCATGCTCTGCCATGGTTCCTTCATCCAGAAATTTCTGGGATGGCAGAAAGAGGGATTACATTGAAGTGATGAGCAGGACTGTGCTTCTGTCTGCAGAGGCTGAGAAAGGAGGATCTAGGGATGAAACACCTCGATGGAAACTGTTTGGGCCTGAATCAATAAGGGAAAAAAACTGCTTGTCAAGAACATAAAAGATTAATTTTTTCAATGGCTCCCATATGTGCATGAACATCACTGTTGGTGTAAGTAAGTTTAGTGTTTATGTATGTGTCCTTACTAAAATAGGTAAATATTTAAAGAGAAAAATGAATTGTATCCTCAAAAAGACAAAGTTAAGTGGGGAAAAGAGAGAACATGTTAAGGTACACACAACAACGACAAAAATTTTGTTTATGTATGTGTGCTTATTAAAATCGGGATATTTAAAGAGAAAAAAAATGCATCCTCAAAAAGGACAAAGAAAGTTAAGTGGAGAAAAGAGAGAACATGGTAAGGTACATAAAACAACAACAAAAAGTCGGAAAGGTTGAATGCCAACATTTCCTTTAAGAGAGTTATACCAATATTTTAGTACAAAAACAATGCTATTTAAGCAAAAACTTTTTCAAATTTCTAAATAAATAATTTCTGTACAAAAAGTAGAAACATACTCAGTTTATTGAGATTATTACATTGTGTTAAATTCCAACATCCATTAAAGAGAAAGAAAAAAAATCTTCTAAGATGGATGAGTATACCAGATAAAAATTGAACCCCTCTCCAGATATATCTGTTCTTCTTCACTAGCTACACTCTAGGAAAAGTCTACAAGTAGACTTGTAACTTGAATTTGATCTAATGCCAAGGGTTTTTTTAAACAAACTAACTAACTAACTAACTAACTAACAAAAAAAAAAAAAAAAAAACGTACAAAATTTGTTTCTATTCCTTCATTAAAATTTGTAGTAATAGAGGAATAATAGTACAAAACATATTCTCCAGAGTAAATCTGTGCCCATTCAAGTCTCTGGAGAAAAGGATTTTGGTTTCAAAAAGATCTGCAAATGTTGTTTTTGTCATGGTCTCAAAACTTTGACTTCAAACAGAACCAATTCTCAGCCAAATCACTTAGAAATAGTGTCTTTGATTTTTTTCTCAAAAATATATATATTCCATACTCATTCAGAAATGGATTTTGTTTTTCATAAAAATGATCACAAGAACATTTTTTTTTTATTTTATAATGGGCTCAATTTAAAGTTTGATACAATATAAAATTCAATTTTTTTCTTTCATTTTTTCATATAGTTTTGTCATAAATTCGTCATCCTTCAAAGAAAAACTGTGAATTCTAACACCTCTTATTTATGAGGTTAAAAATAGATCAATATGGTGCTTAACAGAGTATGAGCCATGTGGTAGCCTGGTGCCAAGTGCAAGGATGGTCCTGTTTTATCATCAGGCTCCCCAAGATAAAAGCTTGTTGGATTCTGGTTTGGACCCAGTCAAATCCATCATTTCATTATGAATGTGTCGTATATCTTTGAGTAACCTTGACCAAGGACATCAATGCCTGAAGAAGTTACCTATAGCTAAGTTCTGGTGCTGCAATTTTGCATTGTAAGTGCTGCTGGTATGTGCACAGGGGGACAACTGTAGAGCAGTATCTGAGCTTTGTTGACCCAGACTGCATTTTTTCACCTACAAAATAAAAGATAACCATGATTTTCTATGAGATATTTTGAGTGTACTCCTATAGAGTGAATAAGTGGGTACCATTAGTATGGCTATTAATAATAATACATTTGCTGATCTGTTGAGCAAAATCTTTGTTTCGAGCTCCAAGAAAAGTAAATCTCCTTACTCCCTCTATTAGCCAGCCCTTTCCTTCACTTCTTGCCTTCATTAAAGTGAAAGCAGTATAAAAGGTCTGATCAAGATTGTAGCTGCAAAGTCAATAGGAGCCAGTCATTTAACTTCTTTAGGCACCTTTGAAAATCCCAGCCTGACATCACTACAAATTAGCTGCACCAGAGCAGGGTTTTTCTTGGCAAGTAATATGTGAGTTACAAAGCATTTCTGCTTAACAAATGTTTCCTTTTCGTTAAAGAACTCTCAGAGATTTTTTTGAGCTGGATTCTCAACATGGATTTTTCATATGGAACAATAGTTAGCACCCTGACAGTTAACACAGTAAAGAACGATTAGGCAGTAATTTATCTGCTTCATTGTGTAGCTCCAAAGAGATGAGAAAACTTTTCTTAAGATTTCTAGCAGGGGTTTTTGGGGGGTTTTTGTCAGTTCATTTTTTATTCATATCTGCTTATACTGGACCATTGTGTTATGCAGATTGAACAAAATTTCACTCACTTCTCTTGTTTTTAAAGAATCTTTTGAATGCTTTTCTCCATACCCTATTTTTCTGAACCCCACTACCAGGGAACGGATTAGCTCCATGAAAGTTTTAGAGCTTGTCACTTAATAACATGCAGAATTAGGTGTTTAGGTAATGTATCTGAAGCATGGGAAAATCAGGCACTGAGGAAACAGTGCCTAAAGCTGAGAAGCTACAGTAGGAAATGCACAGGTGAAATGAGACACAGATTTCAGAGCTGTGGGAAAGACATTTTGATCTGGTCTGAGAGAAATCTCTATTATAACTGCAGCTAATTCTTCAGCTTTCTGTTAAAAAAGAATCTAATTATAGACGTTAGAGGATGAACAAATCTGAGAAGGACACCTATTCTTTTACACTTAAAAGCAGTTCCGGAGTATATTTTATCAGACCTGTCTTTTTTGCTTAGCATGAGATGAAAAAGTCTCTCAAGTGACTTTACAGGACAACTAAGCTATTTTTAAATTCACAAATCTGGGCACATGAATGACTATGAATGACCCCCTCAGATGACCAAGATTGTACCAGCTCCCTCAATCTTTCCACAGTAGTTCTACCAGGTTACCTAGAGGAGCCTAAGAAAGCTTCCAAAGCTGGATGATGTCAGTACCTGTCAAGGACTGGACAAAGCCTACATGACTCCTCCATTAAAATAAATTTAAAAATAAACAAAACAAAACAAAGCAAAAAAAGAAAAAAAAAACCAAACAAACAAGAAAAAAAAAAAAAGAACAACAACAAAAAAACCACGAAAACCCACCACAAAACTGTGAACCTTCCCCACTCTGTGAATTCCGCTGTAGCTAAACGGTTCTCACTAAGCAAGTCACTGTACCGTTGGCTGGGTATGCACATCTTGGCGCCACAGTGTGCATGTCTAAATAAAGTTTTCTGTAGGTTGGCATTTTTGGGCTTGGGGTATCTCAAACATCAGTTTTGGTACTTGGCAGTAGTTACTCAAAGGATCAAACAACTATTTAGTCTTACATCCTACTGGCTTCAAAACCCCTCAGCACTTACATGTGGTTACAGATCTAATCCCCCCTGATTTGCCTCAGGGTCTAGTTTATAGCAATTACCACTGGCAATAAAAAAACAATAGAAATTTAGGTTATTATTAATGATTCAATATATTAAAATTGTTTCAAGATCTTCTTCTAATTAAAAAGCATTAACCCTTCTATGATCATGGTCCCGAAAGTTGTCTTTTTAAGTAAAAATAAATAAATCTTCTGCAAGCATTCTTTAATGATGGCTATGGCCCTAAGTCATTCACTCAGCTGTTTTATTACTTGTCTTTAAGTCTGATGAGTTCAAAGCAGATGTGCATCCCTGAATTCTCAATAAAAGGCCACTGCTTGTCCTGCTTAATAATAAGAACTGCTAATTAACACCAATTAAGAGCTGTAAATGTAGTTTAAACTTGTTTGTTATTTTTTCAACTCAATAAGAACACAGAAGACAGAGGAGCCTGAGATCACCTGGACTGAAGCAGTTTGAGGGGTCATTTTAATTGGTATATAATGTGCAGTAATAGATAAAAAAAATAAATAAAAAATATATATATAATTGTGATTGGGTCAGTTTCAGAAGACACTTCAGCCTTGTTTTTTTCAAGAATTATGAGCTATCAAAAGTAAATGTCCAAAACCCTAAACTCCAAATCCATATAAAATAAATCACCACTACACATACACACACATTGGCTACAAAGGAGTAAATCTCCCTTAATACTGATTTCCTGTTCTACACTACATTAGCTCACAGGTGCCAGGCTTGATATACACTTTCAATGAGATATCTGAGATCTTGGATAAGAAAGCATCTTAGCACAACCAGGACTGATGATTGCACTACAACTACATTTATTTAGTATTATGTTGCAGAAGGTTGATAATGGATGTTCTGAATGTGAATGAGTCATCTGGAATCAGATGTGTTTACCAACAGATCTTGTTCCAGAAGATCTCAGGTTTGGAAAAGCCTTATCCTTAGGTTAAGGGACTCCATGTCTGTCTTGCCATCAAGACTTTCACTAAAGTGTGCCTAACCACATTCCTTTGAATTTGCCTTGCAAAGAACAGAAAGCAAACAGGTAAAAATGAGAAATCTGCATTTATATGGTCCTACATCTTCGTATGTAGGAGTGGACTAACTATAACTTATTTGCCAGCTTGTTGTTTGCCTCATCAGCTATTTGCTGCAAACATACTCTGAATTACTGCCCAGGTGACCCAAAAGCATTCCTGTGATAATTGGATTTCTCCTGATGGTCCTGAGCAAGGTCCTCACAACACACCTCTCTTCCTTGCTCAACAAGCTGAAAAGTGCACCCTTCTTAATCATGACCCTCAGTCAAGGAACTTCTTTATCTCTCTTAAATAGGGAGCCTAGTGAAGTGGGCTCTGTTCAGAAAATAAAGTCAGGCAGGAACTGCATCTGTGTCTTTAAATCAGAGTAGGCCAATGGAGGGTTTTGACATGCTCTATGAGAAAGAGTGAAAAAAATTTCTAGAAACAAAAGACTTTAATCTCTTACCATCCAGTTGACTGCCCTCACTGATGCCTTCGGTTTAGCTTTCATGTTTCCCAGATTCTGTACTGCATTAGTTTATAGCTCTGAACTTCATATAAAGTATTTGCAAGTTCTTCTCACAGTTTAGTCAGACAAAACAATCCTTTTCCAGCTGAGAACCAACGATGCCATTGCAGCTTCAGGCCCAAAAATTACAAACAGGAAACTGAGGAGAGCAAACTGGGAGGGTGGGAGTTCATAACCTGAAGCTGTAATTGGACAATTAACCCAATAGGGAAATGGACCAAAACTTATAAAAGTGTGAAAACTCACGACCTGTTGTCCATCTTGGTGGAGCCCTTGTACGGCCCAAAGTGTATCTTTGGAAGGCCTTTTAATAAATGCCTGCTTTATTCCTTTAAGTCTGTATATCCTCTATGCTAGGTAGCCTCTCAAGGCATCACCACCACTGACTCATGCAAATAATCTGTCTGTTTTGCTTCTTTTCCCTTTATTTTGGCCATTAAGGCTTGAGTGTGAATCTGATTTGAGAAATATATAGCGAAGGCAAACCAGAATGAGGATTCAGACCTTCACCAAATAAATCTAAAGGCAAGTTCCCTATGCAACCAGTAGGTTGCTAATTAATTTGGGGTGTATTTTGTCTTTTTTCTCTTGTTTTCAGGAAAGCACTCTGCTTTGAAAGTAACTTGTCTTTTCCAGTCTTTCTTCCCATTTCACTTAAGCAAATCTATCCACAGACCTACCATGAAAAAAAACTTTACCTTTTAGGGGCTCTATCACACATGTAGGATCCTGATTGCTGAATTTGTGTTAAAGTGGCTTCTAAGAAACAAAGAAACTTGAAGGATTTCATGTGATATTAATTTTTTTAAAAACATCTTTTACAACTTGAATGCCTTTCAAAAATCTCTAAAAGAGAAAAATGAAAAAGAAAGCACAAATGAGAAAGCAAAAAGGGGAAAAAAGAAAAAGGAAAATGAAAATGGAAAGGGGAAAAAGTGAAAAGTAGAAAAGGAAAAGGAAAAGGAAAAGGAAAAGGAAAAGGAAAAGGAAAAGGAAAAGGAAAAGGAAAAGGAAAAGGAAAAGAAAAAGGAAAAGGAAAAGGAAAAGGAAAAGGGAAAAGGAAAAAAGGTACTATTACTATTTATTTTGACGGGCATGTGCTGGCCCAGATCAAATTGATGTGCCCCTGGATATAACATTTAAAACAGGATTATTTTTCTAAGAGAATGGCAGCCCAAATCAGAATAGCATCCCAGTAAAATTTCTTCAAGGAAAAAGAGGAGGGGAAATAAAAAAATAAAGCCAGACAAACAACCAGATAAACAAACACTTCTACCTTTGCAGACTTCCATTCTATCTACATCTGTCTTGTTGTACTCCCACCAACTAGCTGTTATTGAGTGCTTTTCAATTGGCATTTATGACTGCCTCTAATGGCTTGCTTGTACATGAGGCTTGCATATCTTAACTAAATATTCAGTGATTTTTCCTTATTCTAATGTTCTTAATTAGATTTATGAACTCTTTACCATGTTTTATGTTGATGAGGGACTGAGAATAAAATCCCGAAATGCTCACTCTAATAAAATATCACAGCTAACCAACTTGTGCTATTGCATGTGTTATTTCAGTGAATAATGAGCTTTAAATAATGTTCTGAATATGTTACCAAGGATGCAGTAAAGAAATATAGACTGGTGATCTATTACAATACATTAATAAATACACTGGTACATATAGTTCACTGTCCATAAGGGGTAATGGATCATGCTGTGAGAACAAGTTAAGGGATAAGGGGATTGAGACTTTTTGTTTTTAAAGTCTGGTGTATGAATACCCATTTTCCATAAAGCAAATTAATATTTGCTATTTTTATTATCTTTTGTCTTTTTTTTTTTAGTTCTTTTAATTTGAAGTAAATTAATGAATAAGGTGTAAAAGTAGGATGCAGTATAATATAAATTTTCCTTACATTTCAGATCTGGAATTATTTACCTTCTTTTCCTACAGTAGATATTGAAAATGTTTAAGCAACATAAACCATGGTGCTTTAATCTAATCAAATTAACAAAAAAAAAAAAAGCCAAAAAAATGGTATAATTTCATTAGCTATAATTACAGGAAAAAAATATATACCTATATGTTTGTCCAGGATATGAAGACCAAAATTGATTTTTATTAGCAGTTTCACATCAGTCCAGTGTGAGTTCTTTGGATACTAAGCCTGCTACTGCGCTGTGTAGATAATTTTGCCTTCAATTCAGAGAAAAATATAAATTTTTCAGAATTATATCCAGAAGTAATATGTATTAATACAATCCTATTTACTTCATCAGCCCACTGAATAAACAAAAGGATATTCTACTGCCATTTTTGCTTCTAAAAATCTTTGGTACTGTAGGAGAGACCAGGAGGCTTACTCTGTTTTGTGGTGGTTTTTTGTGAGAAGGCAGTCATAGAACTCATTATTCTACCAAACAGAATAATTTTGTGACTGTCTCCTATCATTCCTTCTTTCCTATTTGTAGGACTCTTGCTGGATTGCCAATGGACTTGAAGCAGTCTTCAAGTCCATTGGCAGTCTTTCCACTGACTCCAGTGTGTATCCATAATGATGCGCTCTTTCTGTCAGAGACCATTTTTCACTGTTTTCTGAATAGCTGAGTGGATTTTGAATCTTGATCAAGACCCGTCGATGTTCCTGAACCTGCCACTGTGACTAAAATGGTCTTACGAAATAAAAGTAGCATACCAAGGGCAGCTGGCAAAAAAGCTTCTAGGAAATTCCCTCCAGAATGCCGCAAGAGTTCATATACACTTTTTGACTCACACTGATCCATGTACAGAGCAACAGGTGTCTTTCCAGTGTTATGACTGACTTACAGAAATATGGTTTTCCATTCAAATGTATCTCAAAAAATATACCTTTAAAATTACAGAAAATGTTATCCATGTGTATGCGAATGCCTATGTATCTGAGCCATAAACCAAGATATACCAAGTGTCTGAATCTCAGCTCAAGGGCTCAGGTGTATGATGTCCAAGTCCTACCCTCAGATGCAAGAGTGATGTTAGTTCACTTTTCACACAAATTTTAACTGAAAGCATGAGACAGTAAGTGGTCAAAGGCCACAAAAGATAAGACAGGTTAAAACAGACCCAGAGGATTTTAAAACAGGAAAAGTTGTGTCATAATTCAAGAGCAAATACACTAAAATAGAAAGCTGAAAATCTCTAAGTAAAACTGCAAAAAAATTAAGACTTGGCAACCTAATATTGTTAAAGTATTTATAAAAGCAATGGAAAACACTCTCTCCCTGAATGACTAAGAAAATAACAAATAATTACATTTACAATTATAGAAAAGAATAATGGAAAATTTCAGGCTGGATCTCTAGAGATCTATTTCAACTTCTCTTAAGGAAAAGGCCTTTGATCAAAGGTTCTGTCAAGCTGAATTTCTGATGAGGTCGATTCCACTGCTTCTCTGTGAAACCTATTCCAGCATTTTATTGTTCTCACAGTAAAAATGTTTTCCACCTCCCTCCATAAATCAGATCCTGCAATTCTTTAAGCCCCCTGCTTGGTGGTCCTACACTTTGAAAGCAAAAATTACACCACGTAGCAAACTAAAGCTGAACGCAGTGTTCCAGGTGTATCCAAACAAGTGCTGACCAGAGTCGAATAATCACATCCCTTCATCTGCTGGCTCTGTTGTTGCTCATGGATCTCAGAAAACAGCTTGCCTTTATAATTACAAGAGCATTCTGAAATATTATGATGAATTTAATCTCCCTCAGGACTCAAAGGCCCCTCCAGCAAAGATGTACCTAAACAAGGCAGACCCCTGCCTGTTCTGCTCCTGTTTCTGTCTTACCCACCAGGATTTTGAACTTACCACATGTTAAAGCTTCTGCAACTTCTGTTGGTCCAGACGCGTTTGCATTCTACTCACAAAGTTTCTTTCCTCAAAGTAGTAGTGCTCCAAATGTCTGTGACCTGTGTGGGTGAAGACATTTACAAATATAAGGTATCATGGTTAAAAATGGCCTTCAGTATAGTTAATTTGTCACATATATCTCACACAAAAAAGTCTCTGAGACACTTTTAAAGGATTCTTAGCAAACTGAGATTTCCACAGGAAGATACATCTTGTGCTCTGTGAAGACCATGTATGTGAAATAAGATCAAGTTTTAACTCTGTCCAGTTCCATTCAGAGCCACACACTGGGAGCTCCCGAGCCAGTCACCTCCTCTTTACCTCCTTGCTACACGCAGCTACTTTTGACTTAAAACAATGGCATCATCCTCTGACCTTTTCTCCTCTACAAACCTCACCTCGTGTTCCCCAGTTCAAACTGATCTCTCCTTCCAACTCCTGTTATGAGGCTGGGAGGTGGGAGGATGATGAGGATGTTAGATCTGTCAGCCTGAAGAGGACTCTCCCTAATTTTTCATAATCCTCAGGTCAGAGCTGTGAAATGCGCAGGGAATGTTACTTTTTTCCCTGATTTTTTTCCTGGATTACATTAAAAAAAACTACATCTTCCCTCTGTGGGTGTGCTAGCATGAAAATGCAGCCCAAAAAGCAGACCTCAGAAGCATACAAGTATGAACAATGTCCTTTCAAAAGAAATAATTTGCAACTACAAAATATATTTTAGTCAAATGTGTCATGATTTTAACAATTTCTTTTTTGTTTTTCCCAAATGGCATTAAAAACCGAACAAGGACCACATGTTGAGAGCCACAATAAAATGTTTCATTTGAAAGTGTTAACTTGACTTCAAATTGCATATAAAATGGACAGTTATTTCAAAATAAACTGTAATTTGGCACATCACAGTTGGACAGGCTCAAATGTCAAAAACGGCTTTGCTTGCTGGATTTTCTTCTTATACAAATTTAGAAATTTCTTTCTGGGGGTACTACTCTAAATTGGCTTATAAAAAACAAACCCAAAGAACCCCAAACAATTTTTTTTTCCTAAGTTTTCAGTGATTTCAGCTCTGTCTCAATTTGGAATGAAAATAAATTCCAAAGATTGGAACATCAAAACATTGAGACAGGGATTTATTTTTTTCCTGATCAGCTCTAATATGTATATATACCAAAAGTCTTCAAAGCAATAGTTTGTCATTTTGAAAATCCAAATTAACTATAAGAATTTTTCAGAAATGAAGAATTCTTCAGATTTAATGTTTATACATTCTTTTCCATTGTAATGTTTGAAGAGTTTCTTGGATTTTACAGTTGTTGGCTGGAGTACGACCATCAATGGTTTTGCCAAGGAGACCACAATTTGCTCCTTCTTTTTTTCTATTAAGCACAGAGATACAAACACAACTTTTTCAATCTACATTTCTTATAGGAGGTCTGTCCTTTCCTCAAAACACCGACTCTGTATGCATGAAACTCTTTATTTATATCTATATAGCATTCAAGCATGAGTTTTAAAATTATTATTTATAAATAAATCTTTAAAAATTTATGAAGGACTCATTAACAAAACCAAAATTTATTTAATCATAAAAATTAGTCTTAATATATTACATTAGCTATCCTCATAGTACCAAATGTCTGTGTCTACAGTTGCATCTGTTACTGCAACCTGCATAAATATCCAGAAAATAATGTATTTTCTCTGTTTACTTTTCCTTAGGATAAACAGCAAAACAGTAAAAAGAGGCTAAGACACAACAGGGGACACAGAACAGACAAGCTGCAACAGCCTACATGGGAGAATATTACAGAATTACAGTTGTTGCAATGGCTACCAGCTGTGCATCTGGAATAAACAGGTTTGGAGCCCAGGAGTTTTTAATGCAGGGAAAAGTTTGCCTCAGATGCTTACTCCTTTACATTTTTATTTCAGTCTTTACTTCAAATGTTTTAAGAAGAATATTCCAAAACCTCCAGTTATTTTTTGTTGTTGTTCTTGTTGACTGCTCTGTCAAAAGCTACAGGCAGGTAGAGGCATATTAAAATCTTTGTTACTAATATTTCAGTTCACTGCATTTGATCACTGAGGATTATCTGCTTGTTTGCTTTGTGCTGCTTTGGCAATGATAGGGAGAGAAAAAATTTGGATGCATGAGCTCTGCAATTGTCCCTTTACTTCTATTGATCCTTATAAAACCCACACAAACAAGACATTTCACTGTGCCAAGTTTCACATGCTTTGACCCTAAAAGATGAAGAATTTTTCTGTGTTTTTATTTGAGGGGATGTGTTTATGCACATGGACATCCCCACTGTTAATACATAACCTCCAGAACATGGACATCCCCACTGTTAAGACATAACCTCCCCATCCCTTTTATACTGTGAAGGAGACTATGAACACTGAAAACAAGAGTTTTCAGTTAAATTAGTGTGTTCAGGAGTCTATCTTCATACACATGATAGCAACTGACAGTGCACTTGGATGGCATAACAACTGTAATTCTGTCATTTTATCACTTCTGAGGGCTTGACCTTGCATACCTGCTTATGGCAGGTAATGGAAAAGAGTACAGAAAAACATAAATAGGGGGAAAAAACCACCAGCAAGCAAACTCAGAAATGTGATTGTGTTGTGTATATGCTGACAGTCTCATGGCTCACACAGCCCTTGAGAACTTGAATAAAGTTGGGACAGACTAGGAAGTAATTTTCTAAAAGACACACCTTTGCCAGTAGCTTTTGACTTGCAGCTCTGTACTCATCCAGACTTTTACCTGTTCAGCATGAGCCCCCGTTGCCATCTGAGTTTCACAAACAAGTTGTTTTTGCTGGGAAAATACAAGGTTTTGGCAAAAAAATCTGTATATCTAGAGCTCTTCCAGGTGGCACACAGGACAGACATTCTATCCCAGGAATTTGGAAGCATCTTGAGTTTCCCTGGGGGTCACTGTCCTTGAAAGCCAGCACCACAAAAGGTTGGGACAATTTATGTTCTGATTGCTTTGAAAAAGAATGAAAAACCCTAAAAGTCTGGATTTCTCTCCAGAAAAATCTCTGTGTGTGGGCATATTCCAGTGAAGAAAACCTTTTGTGGATATTTTTTTACTCCGTAGAACTAGATCTATCCTGCACCTGATATGAACAAGGTTATTACATCCTAAGATGTTATCACTATAACGATATTAAATCTAACATATTTTTTTTAACTAGAAAGCAAAAAAGTCATCAACAATTTCCTTAGTAATATTTTATCCATTTTCCCCAAATTTCCTCTCTCAGTCAAAGATGGTGAGTCTTTCAGGTCTATATCTTTTCAGGAGATGAGATAAGTCAAATTACATTGAATTTATCACAATCAGATGATTTTTAAAGTTACTCTCAGAAGCAAGATTGGAAAACTAATACCTGGCTTCCACCCTAGGCTGACTGCAGTGTCTGTGGTCTGCTCTCATTCTACAAGCCATTGGGTCTCTGTCCTCCAGCTGCTGTTGATTATGGCTTCCAGCTGTGTTCCTTGAAGCAATCTGTAAAAATAAGCATTCTTTAGTTTTTCCCTTTCTCTTTTTAAAGATTCGGACAACTCGGATAATTTCCTGGCATTCCTTAGTAGCCCTTTGTTTAATGAGAAGATCAGCTGGCTGTATAGCTTTTTTTTCAGTGTATACTGCCAGCTAATGGCAACTTTATTAGGTATCTGCAGTGAGATGATGAGCCACCTGGGAGTATTAACACCTGGATTTACAGTCACAATGGTAGAGCATATTGAAGTCCTTCACTACACTGAATTACTCAATAATAGCTTTTGGAAACATAAATAATCAAGAAGCATCATTTTTGAAGATAAAAGTCAGGAACATGTCTGGCTAATTGACCATGATGGAGTTATAATAGTGAAATACTGCACACTTTTGGAGTAAAATTCTCTATCGTGCTGCCTCTGTCTGAAGCATTGAGGGCTGGTAGCTCTGCAGAAGTTTATGGATAGTGACTCCTGCACACTGCTCCTGCCAATAAGATGCACATCAGTTTCTTCTTTGGTCTAATCTATTGCAGTAAATTCTGGCTCTAAGAAAAACAGAGATAATGTGAAACAGGAGGACTCCAAACAAGATTATCTCATGGAGAATGCCATCAAGATTGCTAATTCAGTTTGCATCAAAAATCAGGAAAGGTCAGATCCTGGTAGCAACAGAATGTTTCATCCTGTTTTTCTATATTCAGTTAAGAAAGTGCTGAAATCTATTTGTGTATTTCAATCATTTTAACTCCATCTGATTAAGAAAATGCTCTAATTTACACAGATATAACTGCCGAAGAAGAGACTTAAGTGTGAGCTTTGCAACTTGGCTGAGTTGAGACATATATTTACTCAAGTTACTTCAGATGATTCAAGGCAGTGGAAAATGCAAAATATAAAACTATAAAAGTCTCTGTGAATATATGACTGCATTTTAGTTCTAAATAGTACTTGCCTTTACAATGGTTTTCAAATGGGAGATTCTGTTGTTTGCTTACCGTTGTTTTGACTTGGTTTCTTTTTTTTGGCTTTGGGTTTGATTTTCTTTTTTTTTGGAGGGTAAATTCTGGTGTTTTTTTTTTTTCCTGTGATTTTCATATCCAAATATTTCTCAGGAAAAAAAATATGTAAGAATATCCCTATGCAATATTTTCATGCATATACATGATAAGCTTAACTTTTAAACTGTAAGTCTTTCTGGGGGGAAAAAAATCCTGAATTTATGGTTTGTTTATGGTTTTGGTGGGGTTTTTTTGTTTGGTTTGTTGTTTTTGTTGTTGCTGTTGTTGTTGTTTGGTTGTTTTTTGGGTTTTTGTTTGGTTGGTTTTTTTAAATTTTGTGTTCAATTTCTTCTAAAGTCAGTTGTTGGGGTTTTTTGGTTTTTTCTTTTATTTTGTGTAAAATTTTAAAATAGAAATAATTTCCCCTTTCTTTGCCAACCTCCAAATTTCTTATGGATTTTTTTCTCTAGCTACCCATATTTGGGAATAAAAAAAAAATAAAAACCCATAGCAAAAAAAGATATTTAAACTTCAGGGAGTGTAACAAGTTTCTCAACAAACCAACACTGGGGAATTTATTTCAGTAACAGCTTTTGAATAGAAACCACAAGATTTTACTTGCTGCCTCCTGCAATTAGCTGGTGAGGTACAGAATCACTTCTCTGCCTCTCCCCATCCCAATGAGTATTTAATTATTCATGCAAAGTGAAACAGCCTCAACAGAACAAACACAAGAAGCCCAGGCTGCAGTACCTCACAGTCTGGTGGTTTAGAGCTCAGTGTTGCAGGTTCCTGTTTCTCCTCCTCTGCACTGGGGAGGCAGAAGGCATCAACTCAGATGCTCACCATGCAGGTGACAGCCCCAGGTTCCAAGGCTCCCAGCATCTCCTGTGGCCCAGAATATCCTCATCTCACTGGGGCTCCCAAGCCCCTCCTGACCCTGCTGTGGGACTGAGCCCTGCAGATGAAACAGCAGCTCTGTCTCTTCACCACAAAATCTGACTTTGGTGCAGCTCATGTTCCTGGAAGCTCATTTATTATGCAACAAAGGCGCAATAAATTAACTATGATTTGATCTCCCTTCCCCCCACAGCTTTTAAAATGCAGCCACTCATGCTGCCAGCATGTTTTGGAGCCACAAAAGGAATTCTTCCCTGTAAGGGTGGTGAAGAACTGGCAAAGGTTGCTGAGAGAAGCATTGGTGCCCCTCCATGGGAGTTTTCAGAACCAAGCTTGGTGGGGCTTGGAGCAACCTGGGATAATGGAAGGTGTCCCTGCCCATGGCAAGGAGGTTGCAACTTCAGGCAGGGCTGAACAGGTCACAGAGACCATTCCTAAAATGTTTACATAAATTCACCCTCAGCTTTGCATATTTTTGTTGTTGTTTTCTCCACGCCTCCCCGGGTTATGAATTACACCACATTCCCAGGAATCCCACATTGCCACCCAATCCTAAATTCAAGTTTAACTGGAAACAGTCATAAAACACATATGTCTTACAGCCCTAACATGTGGTATTTGAAGTCATTGCCTTGAATTGCACTGCATTACAGTGCAGTATTCTACTTGAATTTTTTTCAACATGTCAGCAACCCATTTAAGTTTCGGTTTGACAAGAAATGGACTTCACATGTGTCAGCTGAGGCAAGAAAGATTTTGGTAAACTAACTTAATGGATGTTCCTCCATTTACATGGAATTGTAAACCAGGTATGTCCCACTGGGGACTTGGCATTTGAATGAGGCAGTGTTGAATGGAATTTGAGGATGTGGGGACCAGATGCAGACTCAGGAGAAACCCAGACATGTGTGAGAGGTTGTAGGACAGGCCAGGATTGCAGCTGTAACCTTAGAAACTGGGGAAACAAGCCATGGGCATGTTGTTCTTTGGGGGAGAAAATGACAGCAGGGTAGTTGGAGTGGTTATAGTAAACCTTGCATACTTGCGTGAATAAAATAATTAAATAGCAATATAATTCCAAATTACTCACTAATTAGGCACACAAAGTTACTAACTGCCAAACTAAGAAAGTGTTTGGATTTCAGTTAACCACTTAGAGTGTTCAAAAATTTAAATAAGGAAATGGACAGGGGAAAGAAAAGTGGTGCAAAAATTCCTGAAAGGAATAGTCAATGAACTACAAAAAACAGGGCATGAAGCTTTTTAGAGTTGCTGCCATTTTCTCCCTTTCTCTGCTAACCAGTCAGATAAAAATTTGCTTAGACAAAGGCATCCCAATTTAGGCTCAAGGGACTTCAGCATCTACTGGAATCAAGACAATCTAAAAACAGCTCTGTTCTGCTTTGAAAAGGTAAATGAACCTTCTGTGGAAAGCAGAAGTGTGAAAGGTTCAGAAGAAACCTATTACAAGCTTCAGCACACACTTGTGACAAGAATTGTGACTCTGTATTTGCAGAACAGAGTCTCCCCAAGAGACGCCAACTAATCTGAGACACTAAAACATTCACTTCATCTGTATAACTTCTTCCCTCAGATGGTGGTCTAGTCATTCCCGTTAATGCTGTTCCTAAAACAAATGAAGATTTTTTTAGTATTCTTAAGACCAGAGATGTTAAGTGTTGCTGCTCAGAATATACACATTTAAGTTAAATTGTGCCCTACTATGCTATTTTGTTAAAACAGGAGAATTACATAAAAGTGCATTCGTTGCAATAAAGTTCTGTTCATAATAAATTTTATTTTTAGAATTAAACCATCCTCTTTTATTTATTTTTTCTTTTGAAAGAGAGTGATGGGTCCTTAAGTTCCTTTTGACATGAAACAAAACTCCAACTCGTTCATTAGGAAAATATATGTTCCAACACTTTTTCCTAAGTGGAAAAAGAACAAGTTTCAAAACCTTGAAAGTTGCCTCAAAATGAAAGTGTCATCCTGTCGACAGCTCCAATTCTTTAAATTGTTTTTCCTGACACTTAGTAGAACTTCCAGTAAATCGAGTTCTTTGATCATATCTGAAGAATTATATGTCAAAATCGTGAAGCTCCTTGTTCACTTTCAGTCTCGCCGTCTTGCTAAATAAACCTCTGCAGCTTAAGTTTGTCATGTTGCCTAGTACAGAGAACCAACACTGCAAAAATCAACATTGCAAATAGTGGAAGTGAAATCACACTTCAGTTGCTACTAGAACTTCACGACTGCACACAGGAGCACACACATTAGCATAAATGCACCTCGACGTGCTTGCTGCCTAGGTGCAGTTACCAACCCTCCCCTGCTGCTGGTGCCAGCCAACACCACCCACCCGGCAAGCTGTGGGACAAATTCCTGCAGTTCTTTGATGAACAGTGCCTGCTGCAGGTCAGATCCTGGGCTATTAGTCCTCCAGACTCCCCGTTTTCCACAGACTCTGGAGAGGGTTCCCAGAAAATTAATTAAGGGATTTTTTTAAGAGTTGAACAAGCAGAGCCTTTTGCAAAAGCCAAATAGTCAAGAAAAACTAAGCAACTGTAAGAAAAATTAAAAATTCTTGCCTTGTGGTATGAATTATTCCAATTCAATTCCAACAAGCAGAGTTTATTCAAACTGGTCTTTTTAAGACAGTATTCTTCTCTGACCTAAAAGGCCATCAGTAAGAGGATGACTAAGGTAAGGCACTTAGTGAGATTTCAGACTTCTGGAAGAGGAATACCTGGATGAATCTGCTCCTAGGTTTTTCACAGGTGCCAAAAATTTCCCATACTCTGCAGGACAGAAGAATGTTGTTTTTTAATATATAGAGCATTTAAACTAAAAGAGGACAAAATTCAATATTTTAATGCCAAAAACACAAACTCAGTTTTAAAACCTCTTTTGAATAGGAATGACAACAAGCACTGGCATCTCAGTAGCTGTTTTTTTATTTTCCTGTTAGATTTTTGGAATTCTGTAGTACAAAGTTTGAGATGCGCATTAACATCTAACTAATTTTGTCATTTTAGTGACATTTTAGTGCTGTGGTTTTTAGCATCCTTATCCTCTGGATTCTTTACTTAGAGCATGTCTGGTATAAATTTTTATCCACTTTTTCTCTAACATCATTAAATCAGCTGTGCTTTTACTGTAGAACAAAGTAAAGGAGACAGTACTGTAAAAAAAATTCTTTCTATTAGGGCCTGGTAAAGGCAGAGAATTTGTTTGTCATATTTTCAGTGCTTAATTTTCATGTTCCCTATACAGAAGCAGAGGTAATTTTTGCTTTTGACTGCTTCTTCACATGTGGCCCAGCTCTGAGAGAGCATGCAAATCCTCCAAGCCTTTGTTCCATCCACCTTTCAGATTCATAAGCAGTTGTTCGCTGGAGTGGAGTGGCATATGCACTTTAGGTGTTTAGTTTTCATAGCATACCTGACCTTTCAAAAGGTGAATGGAGGTGCATATAGATCCCAGTACAGACCTCAGACTGGAGCTCACAAATGCCATGGGAACCAACATCCTAATTGCAGAGGGTTTTTTCCCCCCATTTTTCTTTCTATGGAGTACGAGGTTAAATGAATGCAAACTCACCAGCTACATACTTAAAAGGCTCTATTAGTGCTCTCCCTCTAAAATATTTTAAACAAGCACTCTGGCTATTTAATAATTGATTAAAATTATTATTTTTACTATTATTATTATTTTTATTATTATTATTATTTTCATGAAATTTCATTGAGCAGAAATTTTCCCAGTGTCTACTTTCTCCAAGCCAGCAAAAATCTGACTGATTTCCCTCCAGAAAGTAGCAGGGACAGCAGAATGCAAGATATTCTATGTCTTAATGCCAGAAGTATTCAGGCTTTTTCTTTTTTCTTTTTATTTTTTTCTTTTCTTTTTTCTCTCTCTCTCTCTTTTTTTTTTTTTTTTAGATGTTTTTGCTTGGTTTTCTTTTTTCTTTTACTTTATGAAGAAAACAAACTAAAAAAAAATTGTAAAGTTTCTCACCAGTTCCAATATAGACATAAACAACCCATTCCATTCTTGTCTCACTGTTCCTGTCTTAAATCTGTGCAGTTGCAGATTTTTAAAAGAACAGTCAAGTGTAGCAGCACAGCCAAGGGGGTGATAAAGGAGAAAAAGAGAAACAGATGTAATAAGACTGGGTTTGAAAATGAAGAGGAAAAAGGAAAGGCTTAGTCTAGCAGGTTAAAAGCAGGCTCAGTGAGGACAACTCCACCCATTTTTGTGCAAATAATATAGCTGAGTAGCTTGCCACCTCATATGTACCAACTTCCAATCTGTGTATCTCTTCAGAGCCATAATGCTTAGCGCTGTAAATCACCCACTGAAAACACCTTCAAATCTTTGTAACTTATTGATACAGTTACCTTTGGGCTGCTGAGCTGAATGCAATGTCCATTGTTTGTCTGTAAACTTTGTCTGAAATTGCAAGAAGAAGGGAAGAAAGGACAGTATTAATCTGTGCAGCATGTATTCTGTGGGTACTCTTCCTCTTTGGATCCAGCTAAGCTAAGAAATCCATTTAACCTTTTAGTGTCAAGTTTGATGGACCCAAGGTGACACTGTATTTTTTCATTGTGCAGTGCAGTTTATGATTGTAATAAACCTGAAAGAAAAATTGATGTTGACAAAGATTATATATATGTTTTTCTTCTCCTCCTGCTGAGATGGAAAAGTGACAAGTGTCACTTTTAAAAAGCACTAGCCTCACGTACAATCTAAGGACAAGGTTTGTCATCAATCATGTCTTTTCATAAGTCTTCACTGATGAGTTTGACTTTGGACCTGCAATCTTTGAACCCTCTCTCAGCTTTTTTCCCAGAATCATAGATTCATTCATTCATTCATAGATTCATGGATTTTTAAGGCCAAAAAGGACAATTACAATCATCTTGTGTGAACACAGGCCACGGAGTTCAAGCTTTCATTCTTCCTCCCCCTACTTCTTTCACAAATGTTTTCACATTTTTCTTCTCCTGCACTCAGTTGCTTATTAAACTCATTGTGATGCTTAAACCTTGCTCTGAACTGCCTCTGCCTCCCCTTCTCTTTGTTTAGGATACATTCCTTCCATGAATCTCACTAACTCTTGCATAAGCAAGCTTGAAACCAGCAACCTACAACATCTCCTTGCAGAGAATGTTACATCATCCTCTTAAAAATTAGATGTCAACTACTACTGTCATCAGTAGACTATCTTGAACTAAATATTCATCAGTGGATCTCTTGGAGTACCAGGCAGCTGAAGGTTACATTTTACACTTGTCTTGGAAAATTTGCATTTAATAGTGTTTTTTATAGAAAAAACTAGAAAACTTTGTCTTAGTAAATATGCTGCAATTAAAGATACCATTTCAACTCATGCCCAAATCTGATTCTTCTCCAAGTCTCAATCGCCCACTTCCCTTTTTTTCTCCTTCGATTTCTCAAGTCTGTCTGAGTTTGTCTCTCTCCTGTTCTACCTGTCTCATAAAAGTTTTAATGAAAAGAACTTCTCAGTTCACCGGTAAAATAAATTGTCAATGTATTTCTAGTAACAGTAATAGCCTTTTATTCCCTCCACCCCTCATACAAAAAATTAATGGGATACACCAATCTGCCATTGTGCCCTTGACATGTAATTTGTTATAAATAATAATACAAATGATTACAGGGAAAACTACTACTGCTAGGAGTGCATCAGTTTGCCAGCATGGAGATAAATAAGACAGCTCTCTCTGTGGGTGACTCTGTCATCACGTTTTGTACTGGCGCTACCCAGCAGGCTTAACAACATGAGTCCTGTCATGGCTGGTCTCAAAGTTTCTTCAGAGAGAAGCTGGGGGGCTAAAGCCCTTTTTCCAGAGAGTTAAAAATAAGTGGCTCTCCTATAGGTCTGTGTGTCGAATGTATTTAATTGCCCACAAGTCGCATATCTTCCCTTCTTCACGTTATTGCAAAACCTGCTGCATTTCTTTGGTACAGCAGTTACTCAGGTTTTATCTTCTACAGAGACAAGCTGTAATTTCTTTTATAGGGAAAGGGAAAAAAAAAAAGACTCATAACAGTGAAGGCAATTACAGGAGCAACAGTCAATGCCAGGAATAGGAGAAAGAGTTGTGTTATTCAGGCACAAACCTGGGAATAAGGAGTCCGGGAATGTACAGCCGTTCTGCCCCACACCTGTGTGGGCAATTCACTTAGGCTTGACAGCAAATTAGAGATTTATACAGAAAATATTTTTTTCTAATCCATCTTCCAAACTTGAAACTGTTTTCATCTTATAACAGGTAGTAATATCAGTTGATACATCCAGACTGTTCATATTGTGTCACCACTTAGACTTATTTAAATACAACTGTGTAAATAAAGATCAAGAACTAATCAGCTACGAGAACATTCTTTCAAATTTTAGGTTCTGTGTATGGTTTATTTAGCCTGTGGTCGAACACAAGACACATTTTCTATGAAAATATGTAGGAATTTGCCTCACCTCTTTGAAGACCTGCCATAAGAAATATGTTATAGAACCTGAAGGCTTCAGCAGAAGTTTGGGCAAACCATAGAGTCACTGGAATGTGGAGTACCAGGCAGTTGAAGGTTACATTTTACACTTGTCTTGCTGATTTGGGTTATTTTTTTGCTAAAAGATTCTCTTTTTTGTGCTTCACAGCATCCTGGAAAGCATAACTCTGATTATCCTATACTCTTTTATGAGTGGATGAGATATGCTGTTCATAATGAATTGAAGTTTCAAGTGACACAATTTTTCAGCAACTGCATATCATTTGGGCAATACAGAAACATAATCTGTTAGAGGATTTACATGGAATTGAGCAGAATCAGTGTCAGTTACCCGGAAGGGTCAGATTTCAGTATGCAAAGGTAAACAACATGAAACTGTGCATTTCAGATTTAGTACAAAAAAGCTCAGTCAAAAATTGATTAAAGAAATGTTTCATTTTAAATAAATATTTTTTTGAATATTACATTCCATGGATTTTTTTTCATTCTGATTCACTACAAAAATAATAAGTAAACCTTTTATTTTCTCAGAAAAAGGAATTTCCTCATCTTACTATTTATCTTTTTATTGCAAAAAAGCCTCAAAGCATCCATTATGATAGCATTTATCTAAGTGTGGATAGTAGTCTCTTTTTACCACCAGAAGTTTGCAATTGAAATAGGTTGTATTGGCAGGGTATGTTAACTGCCCCAAAAGCTCCAAGCCCAAACTTTTTTCCCTTATGGAAAGAATGTAATTGTGATCAAGGACAGGTACTTTCAAGGACAGTGCATCCTCCACTGCTCAAGCAGGTCTCCTATTTCCCACTCACATTCCCAGACACACATCCAATTATAAAGGGAGAACATTATATTCTAGGTCCAGAAAATAGTTCAGCAAAAGCAGGAATGTATGGTTTTTAGTGGGGTTTACAGGAGCAATGTAAACACCTTGCTGTGCAACATTCCCATTAGAAAAATGAGGCAAGTATCTTGTGGGGAGTTAAAGGATTGGTAAAGTAAGGGCATACAACTAATGACATTCATTATCAGAGATAAATAGAGGATTTGTTTATTATTATTCAAATAGAATTGCTGTAAAAATGGATATGCATTTTGGCATACCAAATGGTTGTGTTAGTATCTTGCCCTAACATTTCAAAAAAGAAGTCGAGCAGTCAGAACCCCAAACTCTTAGTAAATATTAGCAGAAAGAGAATGGATTTTCTGAGGAATTGCTTGGCATTCCCGGTTTGAGTTGCATATAACAAGGAGCCACAGATGCTTAACCCTTCAGAAACATGGTTTTGAACTTAGTTATGCCATTTTGGTGCCTGCCTTTAGAACCTTATGTCAGAAAAAGTCTTGATCTACTTTTATATGCAACTGTTGTTTATGCTTTTCTTCTGTTTGATTTGCAGCATAAATAAGTTCTAAAATAAAGCTAGCATGTACTGACAAGCTTTATGACACTGTTTTAAATATTGCTGTGGAAAACAAGACTTTAACACCAAAAAAAAAAAAAAAAAAAAACCAAACCAACCAGCACCCAAATGTTAAATAAACAGACAATAGCTGTCAGTATTAAAAAGCTGTACCTCTGAATTGAATTCAACATACAAAATTATCAGGATTCTATTCAACCTTTAGGGGTACCCTCTAATCATTTATTCATTTCTACTTTCAGACCTGTTTCCTCTCAATTGACAGGGAATGGCTGTACAAGGCTTAAAAAATCAAAGTCCTTTCCAAATGGACTTAAAAACTGACAGCTTTGAATTGCAGGCTACAGATTGTGGAGAAATTTAGTTTTGATGACTGGATGGTTTGGCTGTTCCCTTTTAGGACCTCTGAGCTATTGAAAAATATTAGAATAACACAACCAGACTATAAAGTACAAATGCTGTAAAGTATCCAAGACACACCTTAGTGCTGCCATGTAAAGGTGGGCTGTTCAAGCTGCAATCAGGAATGTTTCAGGAAATAATGTTGTGGCTGAGACAACAGCATGTGCAGTGTCCTTTCTCTAAGGAGCAGCTGCTGCAAATACTGAGGTGGAACAACAAAAAAAAAAAAAGCTTCATAACCTGACATCAGATATAGTGTGAATTTAACTATATGATTAATCTGCTTTATTTCTTATTTCCTTACTTTTTTATCCTCTAAAATTCATTCCTTGAAGTAAACAGCCCTTCTTTTTTTTTTCCCATTTTCCCCATATTTTTTCATTTGTGTCATCCTTCAAAGCGAAGTAACCCCCTCCAGTTTAGTTTAGAAATAAATCAATATCTTTCAAAAGTGGAAGGCATGTGCACTCAATGAAAATAGCAAAAAGGCTTCACTGCGGACAAGTCGAATGTTAAAACTTAATAAAAATGGGATGAAAAGATTAGTGTGAAAAACAAGCTGCTTGAAGTTTCTAAAATAGAGGAAGTAATAATAAAAAGTTTTTCATATCCATCAAAAGCAAGAAACTTGCCAGAGAGTTTATGGGATTTACAAATGACCAAGATGTAAAAGAATCATACAAGGAAGATAATGTCATAGCAGAAAAGAAAAATGAATTCTTCATATCCATGTTCCCCGTGAAGATGGGAAATTTGGTTGTTTCTCTGTGTTTGAATGTCAGTCTCAAAATGAAGTGTCAGCAGAGGAGATTTTAGACATATCAATAAAAAGTAACAAACCATCAGGACCAGATGGCATTTACCTAAGAGTCTGAAAGGAATTCAAATACATAATTACTGAGTTAAGTTTGATTTAAATCCTACTGCTTAAGGATAAGAAGTAAGGGAGTAAGGGAGTAAGGGGAAGAGGGAAGAGGGAAGAGGGAAGAGGGAAGAGGGAAGAGGGAAGAGGGAAGAGGGAAGAGGGAGGATGAAGGGGGAAGGGGGAAGAAAAAAGGGAGGGTGGGATGGGAGGAAGATTCATTGCTATAAATATGTCTTTTTCAATAACTGGAATAATATTCTATCATAATTCCACCTATTTCCAGTCTATAAGTTAATATTGTATTATGATTGCGTGCAAAAGTACTACCAGAAAGCCTTTGTTGGGGTTTACATGGAAAAAAATTATTGTGTCATTTAGAAGACCACCTCAAACAATCCATTAATATGGATTCTCTTTTTTTAAAGTATTCTGAACCTTTAGCATATTTTTGAGCTTAAAATTTTAGATATTCATATTTCCTCCCATTTCCCCCACAACATGGCAGCTATCACATCAGACTCCTTGTTCTGCTCATTAGGAGGAGAAATCACAACAACATTAGCAACAAAAGATCTCCAGAACTGTGTTTAAATCTTGTTTTTATAAGGAAATGCAAAATTCATTGCTGACGACATGGCAATTTTCCAATCAAACATTTCTTTTGGTTGCAAAGACAGAAAGCATGTGAAGACAAAAAGGCATTTTGGCATTAACAGCTTTAACAAAGCTCATTACACAGTGACTGCTGTCGCTGTGAAATATTGTTCTTTGAAGGGTAATACTAATTCAAGTGGCATAGCACTGCATATGAGTAAGGGGTCCAATGACCTTGAATATTGAAAAGAACTACAGATCTTCAAAGTCCCACGTACAAACAAAACAAAAATGTAGCATGTAATGGAGACCTGAATAATGTAAAAGGTTTTGTCTCTGAGGAAGAGAAATGAAGGGGAGAGAGAAATAGGGGAAGGAAGGGGTGGAGAAAAAAACAGAGAGAAGTGGAGGAGTGAAGTATGAGCTTTAGGCATCATAATCAGAAGATGTGAATTGTCACTTCTTGCCTAGCTCTCACAGATAGAAATATACAGACTCAATAAGTAGCTGAAAAATGTCAGTGCTGGTGTGAGAAAGTTGGTAGGGTAATTACACCACATCTAAGAGCAGACAAAGATTTTGTTGCATTTTGTTTGTTCATTTGTTTGTTTTGGTTTGGTTTGTTTTTTTGTTTGGTTGGTTTTTTGTTGTCTTTTTTTTTTAATATGGAAAGGGATTAGTGGGTTTGGATGCTTGTTTTTCAATGGAAAGGTAACAAAAAGGTGTTATGATAGAGGTGAGGAATGTTGGTCATTCTTGTTGGTAAGAATTCCTGGTCAAAATTTGAAACAAAAAGGAAAAGTTCCATTTAATTTAGAGGACTAGCTGAAGATATGTATAAGGACATAAAAAAAAAAAAAGAAATGGACAGGAAATGTAATGAGAAACAGAGAAAAAGCCCACAGGCAAGAGAAGAACTGAGATGGCATATTATGCCAATGGATTTCCTTGGGTTTTTTTTCTATCTTTGTTATACTAATACAATTCAACATACCTCCTGCATAAAGACAATGACATTTTTCAAAATTATTTTAATTATTACAATCCACAAATTTTTTTTAGCCTACTCTCAAACTTAATTTCTTTTTGATCAAACTTCTTGTCAACTAAAAGAAAAACCCAAATATACAATCCAAAATATACAAGTCCTACAAAACAGTGATAGGTCTGCTGACTCAAGATATTATTTTTATGTTCAAAGTGAATTTAACATCTACTTTGAGTCTTTTGGAAGTCTTCTTAAATTGTCAGGTAAACAAAGTTTATATGAAAACTATTTCATATTGATAATTAAATAAAAAGCAGTAAATGCTGAAATGGAAGTCCAACTGGAACAGAAATTATTACTATATTCACTCTATGACTCTGAGTACCACTTAATAATACTAAGGATGAAAGCCACTATATATGTGGCTACATATATATAGCTTCATCTATATATGTTAGTATAATTTAGAACTAAATATGTTGCTGCCCTGGAAGGCAGCAAACAATTTCTCCATACTAAAATCTTAATTCAGCAGAGTGGATGAGTCAGTGGTGAACGGGGCTGCATCCAGCTGGTGCCCAGTCACCAATGGGGCTCCTCAGCGATTAATACTGGCCTTAGCCTTCTTTAATACTCATGCCAATTATCTGCATGAGGGGATTCAGAGCCCCCTCAGTAAGAGACAAAGCCAAGCTGGGTGTGAGTGCTGATCTGCTGGAGGGCAGGGGGGCTCTGCAGAGGGATCTGCCCGGGCTGGATCCATGGGCCAGGGCCAATTGTGTGAGGTGCAACCAGGCCAAGTGCTGGGTCCTGTCCCTGGGTCACAGCAGCCCCTGCAGCTCCAGGCTGGGACAGCGTGGCTGGAAAGCTGCTGAGGGGGAAAGGCCCTGGGGGTGCTGGTTCCCAGCGGCTGGACACGAGCTGGGTGTGCCCAGGGGCCAAGGAGGCCAAAGGCACCGGGCCTGTGTCAGCAATGGAGGGGCAGCAGGAGCAGGGCAGGGCCCGTCCCCCTGTGCTGGGGGCACGGCTGAGGCCACGCCTGGAATCTGTGCTCAGCTTTGTTTGCTCACAGCAAGAAGGACACTGAGGGGGCTGGAGTGTGTCCAGAGAAGGAAACAGAGCTGGGGAAGGGTCTGGAGCACAGGTCTGAGAGGAGCAGCTGAGGGAACTGGGAGGGCTCGGCCTGGAGAAAAGGAGGCTTGGGGGGACCTTCTCATACTCTGCAGCTCCCTGAAAGGAGAATGGAGCTGGGTGTGAGTTGGACTCTGCTCCCATATAACAAGAGATAGAATGAGAGGAAACAGCCTCAAGGTATGCCAGGGAAGGTATATTTGGACATTAGGAAAAAAAAAATCCCGAAAAATGTTGTGAGACATTAGAACAAGATGCCCAGGGGAATGATGGAGTCACCATTCCTGGAAGGGTTAAGAATTGTAGTTGTGATACTTGGGAATATGGTTTAGGGGAGGGGTTGGCTGTGTTGAGTTAACAGTTGGACTAGATCATCTTAAAGTTTTTTACAGCGTAAATATCTTTGATACTGTGACTCCTGTTGTTAACCATGCTGACAGCAAGATTTTTAGAAAACAATTTTCCTCAGTACTTCTTCCTCTTGGAGCTGGCCAGATCTGACATTTTAAAAATATGGGTCAAAGAGAGGAATGTTAAAATTTTTGGTTCTGAGGCACACCCAAGTTTTAGTTGCTTGCACAAAAAAAAAAAAAAAAACAAACAAACAAAGAAGACAATAGAAGAGTTAGAGGAATTTTCCTTCACCTTTTCAGGAGATAAAAATATTGAACCTCTTAAAATTATTCTTTTAAGAGATGAGCTATATTGTTCAAATGCTGTCAAAGGAACAAACGAATTGAAGCTGTTCTAGTCACTGAGTTTTTGGGTTGAAGGAAAAGCAGCAACTCCAAGGAAATTGCTCTCCATGGCCTGAACTCTTCTTGCAAGTATATGACAACTAACTCGTACTTTAGAATCAAATGTAGCATTTCACTCAAAAAAAAAAAGAAAAAACAAAAGGAAAAGAGAAAGAACCTTCAAACTTAGTTTTATATAGCCTATTTTATTTGTTTATTTATCATTTGCTTATTTTTCATAAAGATATTCCTAGTTGTTTATCTTCTATGATTTTCTATGATGCCTTTTGATTTAAATTTAGATGAAGTTTGAAGAGTATTGGGAAGCCTACTTGTTTTGGAGAGCATTTCTGGTATATGATTCCGGAATATATAATACCTCATTAAAAGCAGAGACTTCCTTGGATGTATTTATTTATTTAAACTATAAATTGAGTTTTATTTTCCTTTAAATTAAGCTTATTTTGTTTCATTAATTCCATTTAATTTATTAATAAAATAGCTGAAGGTAATTTTTCCCATAGGAACATGAAGATGAATCTATTAACAAGAACCAAGGTACTTCAAAATTAGTTAAATGTCCCCTGCTGTCCTCAGCAAACTTTCATTTGCCTGATTTATATTCTTTTTGTTGTACTTTCTTTGGATTTTTGGTTGTTCATTTAGTTTGCTTGCTCTTTTGAAAAAAAAAAAATATCCCTAACAAAGAAAACCAAAAAATTAAAACAGGAAAAGTTAATAAATGATGAATTTAAATGAAAGACACAATAGAATTCAAAGAGAAGAATAGAAGAAATAATAATCTGAGAATCCATAACAACAAGGTTATGTTTCATAGCATAAAAATATCTTATTTACATTGAGAAAACTGTTTTTCCACTTTGAATTTCACAGAGAGTATTTAAGTTTGGGATTTTTTTTTTCTGAAATCAGGTCAAGTTTTAAGTTTTCTAAAACACAGTGCCACTGTTCTAAAACTTTGCATGAGACAAGAGCCAAAAGCAGTGCAGGGATCCAGCACACATAAAACTGACTTTCTGCAGACAAGTAGGAGATACCCATGGATTACAGTATATCAGGGATCTGGGCTCCAGACAAAGTGAAACCATATGATCAACAAAACTGGACCTTGATCTCACTGAAGACCTCAAGTTCTAGCTCTGTTCCAATTCTGTTACGAGTATTAAATTTCTGTATAAAAGTGGTCTTAAAAGGAAATTGCAAGTGCTGGCAAGCAGTGCTTTCTCTTGATTCAGCCCATATCTGCTTGTGTTGGGTTGTAATTCTCTGCTGGGATCTGACAATGCCAGAGGACAGGCTACCCAGATCAAAATGATGGCTTATGCTATGGTTCTGTTTAATGCAGTTGTAGCTAAGATCTCCTGGCTACTGGGAAGTATCCAGACTGAAAGTTAGTGATTTTTCTAATGTTTTGATATTAGTGACAGGATCCATATATTTATGTGAAATCTTGATATAACCAAGACGGATAGAAGATACAATGTGCCTATATATTTTCTATTTAAGGAGCATACCTACATATGATTCTAAATGGGATCATAACTCAGATTTACTGGTACTAATCCAAGAGTTTAATACTATTCTCTACAGATAAGAAAAAAGTGTAAGAAACAATCTCAACACTCTTGCGATTCCTCCATGGTAAGTGTTTAATTCTGTTCTCATCTATTTAGGTCTTACACCAGTGTACTTCCATTGGCTATATCAAAGGTCCTTTTTTATACTAGTGGAACTGAGGGTAGATGTCACTATCCATTTCACAGAATTTCTGTTAAGTATCCTTTATAGTCTTCCACAGACCCTGCTCCCCACCCCATGCCCCCAGGGTGCACCACCCTTCAGAGTACACTCATGTCAGGTCAGCTGCTGTCATCTAGTTAAAATCAGGCTTGGCAATTTGTTATTTCTGATAACCTGGAGATGTCATCCAATACCTGGAATTTAAGCTAAACCTATTTGGACAATCAGCTTCTGATAAAATTGATTGTTTCATTAAGCGTGACAGAAAGCATTAGGCCAAAAAAATCCCCTGAACAACTTAAGACCTTAAGGTGACTTGGCAAAGTTCATAAGGGATCTGAATGTCATTATATTTAAAAAAAATAAATCTGAGAAATTTATCTTAGTGTATTTTTAAAACAGTCATTATAGTATTGTTATGTTATTGTTTTTTATCACATATTCTTGTAAGAAGATGACCCTTTGGTGAGATGAATAAATTCAGAAATACAGTTCTATGCTGGTTGAACTCCTAACTTAAATTCTTTTGCAATCTTTTATTCATCTCTCTGAAGATGGAAACATGTTTAGATTCCTTTTTTCTCCCCCCTCCCAGAGTAGAATAATCAGAGAAAAAACAGAGATTAATTTATTAATGATATTCTAATAGCAATTTTTAAAGATGACTTCAATGTGTGATGAGTGGAATGGTATTGCACACATCTAATTAATATATATGGTTTGCTAGTTAATCCTTTACAAGAAACATTCTGGAAGTGCAGTAATTCATTGTTACCACTAGAATTCTAAGCAAAAGCATAGCATTAAACAGATGGTGAGATTTATTTGTCCTGTTTACTCTTCATCCTAGTAAACACAGCTATCAAAATGATTGGCTGGCACTTTTTTTGTCATGAATTTGATACTGATGGCTACTATTATGATAGCTATAATGATAATAATAGCAATCATAATAATAATATTTTTTTTTTTCCTGCTACTGAAAGACCTCAGTTAAATTAAGATTTTGCACGTCCCGTGAAGGGAAATTATTTTGATTCTTTTTTTTACAATTATGTAATGCAAAGCAAAAGAAAGTTACACTGATTTATATTTGCATTCTTCCTTTTTACTAATTTTGTTCTTTGTTGCAGGGATGAATTTTATTCAAAATAAAAGTGTAAATTACCATGCGAAATGAGGCATTTCAGTCATATGGTAGTTTCTCATTAGGTTGGTCAAGTGTGTATGTACAAAATAAAGGTTATTTCACAGTCTTTACTGCCTTCATTTGAGTTTCCATCTTTTAGTTGACAAGACATATCAATCTCACTTTTCTTATTCTCATACTTTTTGACTTTTTTCTCTGTGTTACAGTAGCTTGCTTGTATTACCCTTGAGCTTATTTGAATTGAATACAGGGAGAACTTTTACTCTTATTGTAGAAAGATAAAATGGCTTGGATGGGAAGGGACCTTAAAGATCACATAGCTCCAACCCATCTGCTGTGAACAGGGGCATCTTCCACTAAACCAGGTCACTGAGACCCCCGTCAAGTTGGTCTTTACTTTCTTGATGCCCATAAATCTCCTGTCCTGCATCCGAAGATAATTGTTAGGAGCATTCTTATATAAAGAACAAAAGAAATTGAAAAGATGATATGATATTAATTTCTACCATTAAAAAAAAGAGAAAAAGAAACCACTCCAAATTATCCTCAGCTGCACACACAAAGCATTCATATAGCAGAAATGTAAGATGGCTGTACAGGTTAATGTGGGTTAGAGTTTATCTCAGTCCTGACATGAGCGCCAAATTAAGAAAAAACATCTCAAGGAAGGGAATGTATTTCAGTGACAGACTTCTCTTTTGTAGCTGGTGTTTCCATCTGCCCTTGGTGTCAGCGCTCTAAAAATTTCTGATGCTTGTGAACAAAAAATTGTGGACAGTCAGTCCAGAGTACACAGATATCTATCTCAGCATGGACAGTTTTCTTCTGGATCCAAGGGCCTCACTTCCAGGCATCACTGAGAATCACCATGACTTCTGATACCCATCATTCTTGTCCTAAAGGTGCTTGTAACAGGTAGGTTCTGACCATGGGAGTATGACAGACCTCCTCTAAGAAAAATACCGTTGCAACCAGTGAGATTCAAAAATAAGGCCACATCATGCAATATTCAGTATTATAGCACAGATTCACTGCGTTATAATGCTGAATATTGAATGATGTGGCCTTATTTTTGGCTGAGTCAGAAGAAAGACTGAGAGACTTGAATACAGCAAGAAAGCTCCCCCTAAGTCTTCATGCATTAAGGAGCAGTGCAAAACTAGAAGTTAAGTAATTCCTGAAAGACATTCACCTGAGTAGTATTCTAGTGAAATCCTTTCACCTCATCTCCGTCAGAGGTTTTTCAGCACAATCTGCTTCTCTGTGAATGCAGAATTGAAGTGGTTGAACCTATTCAAATCTCTTAGTAAGCCAAGCTGTTATGTTCCAACCCAGTTCCAAATATCTTCTTCCTGGACACCCTTTCCACTCTTTCCAACTTCATGACAAATCACCCTGGAGACACAAATTAGTTTAAATCTACATCTGTCCACTAGGAAGCAGAAATTTGAAACCTTGGCTGCATCGCACTTGTCCTATTAGATCGGTTCCTCTCATCTGTTTTTTCTGTGTTGATAAAGGTCCAGAGAATGGAGCCTAAGGAGATGAGGGGAGAAAACAACATCCAAAAGGTAAAAAATATAAATAAAAATGAAGGAGAAATAGTCTCACAAGCTAAAAGAGGAACAAAGCCAGCTTATATTCAACAGTTCTTTAGCGGGCAACTCTCAAAGAGCTACTAGTTAGTATTCTATTTCCAGGCTTTTGCAAGCACCCTATCCCATTATGAGGGAATATAATCTTCTTTTTGCTACATCGTTTGTTTTTAATAAATCATATGCAGAGCTTTTATAACATAAGCTTCCAAAATAAAACTTGTGTACACACATTTCACATAAATAAATAAAATAATAAACACACATGCACACTCACACAAGCAGAAGCCAAATAATTACTGAGTTGCCAGGGTCCCAAATGCTGGATTGTAAATTATAAATTGGTTTGAGAATTTTGCCCTGTTTGACTCAGTTATGATAAATATGCTTCAAAATGTAAACTGTGTGATGCTGATATACTGTGGGTGTATTCACAAGGTGTCTGGGTTCCTCTGATATATTATTATGACTAAAAAGAAAGGTCAGCATTTTATCTGCTTCTGGAGGAAAGACCAACTCTTTTAGGTCTGTACAATACCATGAGTTTTTTATGGCAAAACACTCTTTTTCATTATGTTAAAAGTGGGAGCACAAATTTCATACTTGGTTGCAATAAGGACGATAATGTAATTTTCTAAATAACAACATTTAAAATCTCCAGATAAAACTCCAGGAATTATTTGAAATTAAGATTTTTGCTACAAAAACAATGTAGTTTTTTTGCTTGCCTGGTAGTTTTGTTTGCATGGGTACTTTTAGTGCATGCTTCTTCAGCTTCTTGAATCAAAAACAAGGAAAAACTTTTAGGAACCAGGAGGCAAAGTTTTACCTTAAGAAAGCCACACAGCTTTATGAATTTAGGAATATAAATTCAAATTTAAGAAATAAAATAGATTTTTTGAGATGTAACAAATTAATAGCACTGAGTATACAAAGTATTTATGGCATGCTATTTTGCACTCATCAGAAATTACATGGACCATCCTTGTCCTTGTGTACTGCAGGATGATGGGTAAGAATTTTCTCTCAACAAGTTTCTGGATGACATAAAATTGGAGAGAACTATTGTAACTCACAAGGATCTCCACAGGTTGCAGAAATGATCCTTGAAAAGCCTCATGAAGTTTTAAAAAGGCAAATATGAAATTTTTTATCTCTAATGTAATAATGCCAGGCAACGGTACATACTGGGAACCACCCAGCAAGAAAAAAGCTGTGCTTTGTGCTTTCTAAATACAACTGGGTTCTTTTTTTGCATAGTCTAAAGGGTAAGAAAATGGATGAAACTGGGTTTTTTTGTGGCTGTTCCATCAGTAATTTTTCCATGAGTTACTGCTTCAAAAAACAAGAAGAAATTGTTGAGGATGAATGCCAAAATGAGCATTATCTCTTTATACTTTCACATAGTCTTTGGCCCTTAAGAAAATTATTTTCAGTGTCCCCTGTGCAGTAACTCAAAATTTAAAATACAACAGATGCAATCAAAAATACTCTGTGCATTTACAAGCAGACAGAAAATGGGGAAGGGAAGTGAAAGGTAAAAAGGAAGGTGAAGGAGAAAAAGAGTAATAAAGGGAGAGAGGAGGAACGGAAAGAAGGAGGGGAGGAAAAGGGAATATAAACCTGAGCATAATTGATAGTCTAAAAGAATTACCTTTCAGCTGTGGTATTTCATGAGGAAGGATTTAAAATCTTAAGTGGCATAAATTCTTTGTCTCTGTAAGGTGTGGTAGGCATTTGCTATATATTACAGATGCATTAGACAAGTAGATAAGATTGTAAAAGGCATGGAACAATCATTGGACACAAAACTGCTTCAGGCACACCAATCTACAGGTGCTAGCGTACTACAATTACAACAACTAGGTTGAATTACAGCTACCCAGCAGAGATGTAATAAAGGTATGAATTATTGACTTGGCATCATCCTGAGACAGCTTTGGTCACAGCCTTGCTATGTTTTGGAGATGATAGAATGAAATTTGTGTGATGTAAAATTATAATCAAAGAGAGTTCAGGATGAAAGATGACCGCCAAGGTTATGAACCTTGGTGGGAGGCTGCAAACTCTGATAAAAAAGGCACTGCAAGGAAGAAAGTATTGATCATTTGGTTTCACGGAGCCAACTGAAAACACCACGGTCCATTCAGAATATAACTTCAGGATTTATTCACTTGTTCAAGCAGCACGTGTAGCTCAGGGAGTTAATTGTATCAGAGTGGGAAAGGATGAGAACACATATCCCAAACTGTGCTTTGAACCTCAGGGTCACGCAGTCTGCCACTGGAGAGAAAAGAAAGTGGGAGGAAAGTGTCTGTGATGTCTCGTCCAAGGCACAGTGAACACTGGGATAAGAATAAAGATTTTAAAAATTACTTTACAAGGCAGCAATAATGCTCTGGTTCCATACCTTAAAGTCTTTGTTTAGATTAGGTTAATTTTGTTTTTAATATATCCCTATGTGGTTGCTATTTTTAATCTGAAATAATTAATATCTCACAACATTCAAAAAGAGGAAGCTCAGAGACACCAAAACCAAACTGTGCTGCACATCAGGACAGGAGCAGGTAGATAAGAGAAGACAGAGAATTGGGATTGTTGAGCCTGGAGAAGGCTCTGGGATGACCTGATATGTGTCTTGTCAACACAAGGAAAAGTACTTTTGCAGAGACATTTTATAGGAATAAGACAAGTGGGAATGGCTTTAGGCTGAAAGAGAGCAGGTTTAGATGGGCTGTTAGGAAGAGATTCTGTGGCATGGCAGTGGTGAGGCACAGGAGAAGGATGCCCAGAGAACCTATGGATGACCCATCACCCCTGGAATTCATCAGGGCTGAGCTGGATGTAACATCTGTTACATGCAATAGTTGACATACGAAAGGAGAATCCTCATGGCGGCAAAGTTTTGTGACGGACTGGTACAGGGTGGTTGGATCTGTGTGCCCTGAGAAGAGGAATCTGAGGATGAAGCTGCCCAAGGCATCTGTCTACTGCCAGAAATAATAATAATGGACAGAAGACACTGAGGCTGGGAGCCAAATCCATACAACACTACCCAAAATTTCTTTCCCCTTCTCCTCTGTCTCAGCTCCAGTTTGTGTTTTTCATCAGACACCTATAGGCTTAGCTTGCCTTGAATTTTAAGAATTGTGAAAAACATAAATATTGAAACAAAGGCAAAAGTAATTGAAGAATTTGTAATTAAAATATAAAATTAATATATTTAAATATCTTTAAAATATCTGAACTACAAATTTTTATAAGTAATTTGAATTATCCTTCCTCTTTACTCGGAAACAAATATTCAGATATTTTACTGAGCATTATTTATTTCAGCCCATTTTTAGATAGATAATTTCTTCTTTTTTTGTTAGTATATGTTTTTATTAAACATTTCTAAAAAATGTCAAACTCCTACTAAAAAGTAAACCATACTTCATTGTAATAACCAAATATTAGAAAATATTCCCCTTAATCAAAAAGAGACAATCTAAACTATCACAGTATGTCATATGTGCTGTAACTCACTGGTTTAATGATCAAATGAAAGACCTAATATAAAGTAAGAGCCAAGACTGAAAATATTAATTGCAAGCTGATGACTGGGAGCATTCTATGAAGCAATGAATCAAATAATAAAAAAAAAAATGAAAAAAGAAAAGTTTATAGGAAAAGACTCAAATGAATTTTGATTTCTCAGGGATCTCAAACAACTATATTAGCTGACTAAAAACATCCTGTGTAGAATTTGGAACATAAAAGAAGAGAGGAAAAAAATAAGGGGGTGGGATGTTAGGATGATAGACTTAAGCTTGGTCCATATTTTCCTAATTTTTTTTATAACTAAAAAGCTGCTGTGAGGGAAAAAAAGAGAATATAGGGAGTGAGGGGAGGGAAAGCAAATAAAAAACCTTAGGGATTTTTTAATATTTCAGAGCAATCAAGAAAATAGAAAACTTAGTAAACAATAACGATAAAAGAATTTAAAAATCTATTTTTTGGAACTGTCTTTACTTTTAATAAAGTATATATTTCTTGTAAAAATATTTTATTTTTGATATTTAATTTGCTATATAGTTGTTTTGTCTTAGTTCGCCTATATCTCCATCAGGTCCTTTAGCAATTTCACTCAATTTGAGTCTTTCCATCGCTATTGTTCTAAAAATATCTTCTTTCCTCTTTTCTTTTCTTTTCTTTTCTTTTCTTTTCTTTTCTTTTCTTTTCTTTTCTTTTCTTTTCTT